>JAROYE020000003.1:64847474-65407474 GCA_029619315.2 Dynastes maya | reverse complement strand
TTTTGTCTATTTATACTATCGAAAGCCTGTTTAAAATCTACGAAGAGTACATGTAGTTCAATATTATGTTTGTAAGCTTTCTCTATTATTTGGGTCATAGTATGTATTGCATCTATTGGTATTCTCCCAGTTTCCTCTCAGAGTATTTTATTAATTTTTGTCTTGTGATAGATGTTAATATTTTGTAAGCCGTATTTAGGAGCATTATTCCTCTATAGTTTTCACATTGAGTGGGATCTCCTTTTTTAAAAATTGGTACTAATAGTCCATTTCTCCATGCCTCCATGGCATATTTTCTTCTTTCCAGATTTGAACAATTATCTCATAAGTTCTAGTCAATAGCTCATTTCCTCCATTCATAAGTATCTCATTATTTATTTCGTCTGGGCCAGGTGCTTTGTTATTTTTAAGTGATTTTACAATTTCCATAAATTCCTCAAACGTTGGTTCTAGTTCTTCATTATCTCTTTTGTCCGTTATTTTTCTTTCCTCATCGTTTTCGCTACTTTCTTGATAAAGTTCTCTGAAGTGTTTCTCCCGTTTTTCTTTCCTCCATTGACTACTGCCCTCTTTTATATATTCTGAGATTTAAGAAGCTCAAATAGTTTTCTGTTGTCTTTCCTATTTCTTTCAATTTCTTCCATAAATTCTTGAATCCATTGTTCTTTTTTCTTCTTACAGTACTTCGTAGTCTATTTCCTTCTCTCTCTATATTCCGCTAAATCATGTGATCTTCGGCTACACATCCATCTATTTCTAGCTTGGTTCTTTCCATCGACCTTACGTTCGCATTCTTCATCAAGCCACTCATTCTGTCCTCTTACTTCCCTTTGATGTAATACCTTGTTTGCTGCATACCTTATTGTTTCTTTAATATTATTCCAATCCATTTCTATGTCGTCGTGTGTTTTAATTTATCTTTCATTTCCAGCACGAATTTTTGCCTTATTTCCGTATCCTTTAATTTCTCCGCCTCCCATCTTTTACCTCTCAGGGTTCTTATATTTCTAATTATCTTCATTTTCAATTTCGCTATTATTAAAAAATGGTTTGAATCCACATTGGCTCCTCTATATGTTCGTACGTCCTGTACTATTTTTAAATTGCAGCACATTCTCTCTTTTATCAACCATGAAATTTCTTCCATTTTCCCTGCTTGTAGCATTGTCCTTATGTTCCAAGATCCTATCTTTATTATACGCTTCGCTCGAACTTTATAGCAATTAATTAATCATGGTAAGTTTGTTCAAGTGTGTTAGTTTCTGATAGACAGAATGTCTGCTTTTCAGGTTTTTTGTGTTGTTACTTTTATGATGGCTTCGACACGAACCATGCGCCAATTTTAGTACTATGCAAATCTAACAACAATTATCACCTTATTTGCTGCGGTTGCGCTACAAATTGTACAATAATTTAAATAATATCTTCTGTTAAAGCAGTTTGCCCTGTAAATTTAACGCAAAGTTCAAATATTTCTGGCTGTACAAGGGCAATATTCATTACGTTCCACTTCGTAGTAATTGTTGCCAAATTCACCGAATATTAAAATTAGTTATCTTACATACGTAGTCCATGCGGAGGCCGTCGTAAAATCAACATAAAAACTGAAACTTAAGAACATCAACAAAAACTAACAAATTTAAACAAACTTACCACAATTAATTAATTACAATAAACTTCCATAAAACAAAGAAGAAACAACGGTGAACAAAACAAATTAAAATGACAAAATAATAACGAGCACAAAGAACGAAAGTACAACAAATGCAGGTTATAATAATAAATGACAAGAATAGTTTACGCTTTTGGAATTGAGATTCGACAGGGGGATACCTTAGGACCGCACTGTCTATGTTTTGTTAAACAATATCCCTCAAAGGTAGTAAACGCGAACTGCCACTGGTTTATAGATGGTAATGCCGGTAGGCATATAAAATCTTCAAAATATCACCTTACATGATGTTCTGCTAAAACTACTTTGAATACACCTCTTTTCCGAAATAAATACCGAAATTAGAAAATAGATAGACTGTTTTTTGGGTTTTTTGAATTGTTACTTTTATGATAGCTTCGACATGAACCATGCAAAATTGCAGTGTAAATTTTAATACCCTGTAAATCTGGCAACAATTATCACCTTATTTGCCACGATAGCGCAAAAAATTGTACAATAAATTAAATCATATCTTCTGTAGAAACAGTTCGCCCTGTAAATTTTATGCTATCTATCCTTACTTAGCGCAAAGTTCAAATATTCCCGGCTGTACAAGGGCAGTGCACATTATGTTCCACTATGTGGCAGAAATAACAATTAACAAAAGAAGTTAAAATGACAAAATAATAACGAGCATGTATATAGATGTAATAATAATAAACAACAAGAATGATTTACGCTTTTGTAATTGAAATTTAACAGTTTAGCAATTGTTACGATTACTTTGCTTAGCAACGAGCTCTTTAGATCAGTCTGGCTTCACAAGAAACAATTTGACGCTCTTTCCTAGCCAACTTTGTGTAAGGACAAAAACAGATTACCAAAACTTCTATTGCTGCCTATCGCTGTGATATCGTTGGATTCGCTTTTCGATTATCTTTTCAAAAACGTAAAAATATATAGGATGTTCTATTTAAAATAAGAAAGTTTGTCACTTCCGGTGACACCGGAAATACAACTGAACTGCCGGTAACGGCAAAACGGTTAGTTTACAAAAAATAGAATCGACCTATTTTTTTCTAAAAACGTTAGCTTCTGTCGCTGGGAACTGCTTTCGGGACTAGGGTCGGACTTAATTGCCTTGTACCCTCTGCTCATCTTATGATAAAGCTGGCTCGGTTCGCGCAGCTTGGAATTTGAAGTTGAAGAATTTTGAGCTCAGATGGGTCATGACTTTATTGGGTAACAAATAGGGTTAAGTCGTGAGGAGTCAAGGATGTTCGTCTGGGGCTGTGGGCGTTGCGCAGCCGGAATTGAAGAAATCAGCTGGGCGACGAATCTTCACTAGAGGAGGGGGGCGATCCTGGGGGACGACGACCATCACGCAGGGATTCTCGCTGCCGCAGGCCCTTGCCCACGCCGAGCTGAGGATCTTCTCAAGATGCTCTCGAATCGACGGAATGCCCAGATCTCGACGAATCTGTTCATTCCTAACGAACCAAGGGGCGTCGACAATGATGTGTAGAGTCCTGTTCTGAGGAGCTTCCAGGCTCTTGAGGAGCATCGGAGCCACTGCGGACCAGGCCATAGCGCCGTAAGTCAGCAGCGGCCGAAGAGTCACCTTGTAGAGAAGTAACTTGCTGCCTAAGTGAAGGGGACTCCTTCGACCCAGGAGTAGCATGTTGCGGGCAGTCGAAAAACGGGAGCGAGGATCTGTCAGGTGCGGACCAAAGGTGAGCTTTTTGTCCATGAGAATACCGAGGTACTTCACGTCCGTGCTCCACGGTAGCTGGACCGGTCCCACCCGGATGTTACTCCAGGGTTCGCGCGTCCTCCTGGTGAATCTAACCGCGACGCACTTAGATTCGTTCACGCCGAGCCTCCACCGGGCTGCTCAACCCAGAAAACCGTCAGTAGCGGTTTGTAGCCGCTGACTGACAAGTCTTTCGCTACTGCTTCTCGCGTAGATGACAGCTTCTGAGTCAAAAGTCGTTCAAAAGTTAGCATGGGGGGGGACACTTTGGGACCGCAGGGGGGGAAACACTTTAGGATCGCACTGTATACTGTTCCCTGCATAAAAAGATAATATTTGCAATAACTCTTGATACACTGATCCAGCAGAAAAATGTTCCGGCAGATAACAAGAGGCGTCCCACTTAAAATAAAAATGTTTTAAGTGGGACGCCTCTTTTTATTTCGAGAATCTTCTAATAAAATAATATTATACCATTAACTGTACACTTTGCTATTTTAATGGATTTATTTGGTAATATTCACAAAACATAAACAAATTTTTTTTATCAATAACAGCAATGGCGAACAAACAAAAATTGTAATTCCACTATCATTGACAATTATTATTATATTTCTGGTCATACGTTTGTTCTAAAAAACGTAGTGAGAATGAATAGAACCTTATATGACATCGTAAACGCGTTTGGCGAATATTTTGTTAGCGTCTATCGCCCTTCGCAATTTGATTTCCACAACGATTGAAATTGTATAAATGATTATCAGCCAAATGACACTATAAAAGTTACTGAGGAAGATATAAAAAAGGCTATCAAAAAGTTAAAAAATAAATCTACAGCAAAGCACGACCAGGTACACCTAGCTTTTTCGTTAAAGACAGCTGCAACGTTTTCGCCAAACCACTTACATTATTATTCAATCTCGCGCTACGTGCTTCCACTTTTCCCAACACCTGGAATATATCTCGTATATATCCTGTTTTGATGTCGAGGAACTTATCTGATATTCGGTATTACAGACCGATTTCTTTACTCCCGAATTTTTCGAAGGTATTTAAACGCATTATATAAGTACAATCACAATAATTGAATGAGTTTTATGGAGTATATTGTGCCTATTGTTGATAAGCGTAGTCAAGTAGATGTGATCTACACGGATTTTTCGGAAGTTTTTGATCGCCTGGATCATTACATCTTTCAATAGCGGCAATAGTGGCACATTTCAGAAAACATATAATATGTGCTAAACTTTGTGTGAAAATTGAAATTTATACCCAATTTGTAATAACCTTCATTTTCTCAAAAATGTCTGTTTTTGAATTGTGCCATTATTGCTGCCGATGCGTTGTTGCAAAACTTGAATATTCTTGGATTGAATGTTGGTCTGCTGAATTTTTTGCACTCATACTTATCGAACAGACGCTTCATTCTATCGTACACTGGGTTTGCGTCAAATAGACATTGGTACGTTCGAAACTTGAGTACGGAAGCATTATTTGGAATCCACTGTATGAAGTGCATTAGCTATAGAAAACGTTTAGCGCAAGCTACTCAAGTATCTGGTTTTCAGGTCGGATGGAGCGTATCTACCTAAAGGTTTACCGCAAGAATATTATCTGGATAGGTTTAATGTGATCACTATGCAGTGCAGGCTTTGCATTACGAGTGGCTGATACATGTCAGAATCCAGTGCTTAAATGTTTTGTGCAATTTAAACTTTTTTGTTCCGCGATTGTCAGCTTGTTATATCTCTACATTTCAAATTCCAATCGCTAGAACAAATTTAACGCCAAGGTTTCATGTGTAAGTATTACAATTACATTTGTGTGGATGGTGATACTTTTAATTGCAGCATAAGAGAGCTATATGATGCTTATTTATGGTGAAATAGATGTAACCGAATTGGGTATAGAATTTAACATCTGTGATCATACATTGTTTGTTATGTTCGACTAAATAAATTAAGAACGAAAGATATACAATTAATAACTAATTTACCTAATGAAATTTATACAGAAATACCGCAACAGTAGGAATTAAGAGTGCTCTTAAAACTACACAAAAAGGTGATAATATGGAATGCTCGAACTACCGAGGTATTACGCTTCTAACAAAAAGTAATGTACTAAAAGTTTACAAGTTTAACGAGAGAATTCTTGAAAAATGGTATACAGTGTGACCCATTTGAAATGAAAGCACCCCTGTAAAACTTATATTTTACATTAAAATGAAACCAATTTTTTTAAATACATAGTAGATCAAAAAGTCTACTTCCACACAAAATTTCACAAGTTCATTTCAATTTTCAAGGCACACTACGATTATAATTCGAGATCGAAAATAGCTAAATTTTATTAGCGATTTTTTTATTAAAAATCTGATTACACCACTTAATTGAAAAGGTCCTAAAATGGTTTTAACAAAAATTTTATTCAAATATATTTATTAATAAAAAAGTTATGATAGAATCATTTTTCAAACCTTACAGTGCATTATTTCATATATTCGCTTCTTACAACATCTACTGCCCAAGGTAGATCGAAATTTATAAAAAAAAGAAAAACTAAAACTTAACCAAATACATTATTAAATGCCACAAAATTGCAAAGAACCATTTTCTCTTAAATCTAACTACATTCACAAAAGTAAATGTGGCATTGGAACAGGGTACATCTACCAAACTACAAATTTTAAAGAAATAAGTAATACCTACCAGCTACATTGTTTTCTTTTAATAATCTCGCTTTGCTTTTATATAGTGCGTTTTTGTATTGCAGTATCTTAAAAAAGTGTTTCAATTGTTAATAGTAATTCTTATTTCATCCAAAAAATAGGTGTTATTTAAATAAAATCCAATGTAGGCTATGACGTCGAAATTTATAATTTATGAAAGAAGTCAAGTACAGGCTGTTACATTGACGGTTGTTCATTAACTTCATTGATAGTTGAATGATTGTAAGCTAGGTTTGATAATTGTTGAAGTAGATCTGAATAAGAAATTGCATTTGTTTACTTTTTAGTTGTTTTTCTTTTATAAATTTTGATCTACCTTGGTCAATAGATGTTGTAAGAAGAAGATTTATGAAAAAATGCACTGTAGTTTGAAGTTTCAAAAATGATTTTCTCGTAACTTTTGTATTAATAAATATATTTGAATGAAATTTTGGTTAATACCATTTTAGGATCTTCTGAATTCAGTTATGTATATTTTTAGTAAAAAAAAAAATCCCCAATAAAATTTTGTTATTTTCGACCTCGAAAGATAAAATCATAGTGCGCCTTGAAAATTGAGATAAACTTCTGAAATTTTATGTGGAAGTAGACCTTTTGACCCACTACGTGTTCAAAAATAAATAGTTTTATTTTAATGTAAAAAATATAGGTTCTACAGGAGTGCTTCCATCTTATCTTGGCAATCCGAAAGATAAAGTAGACATGAGAGAAAGGTCGGGAATTTACAAAATTGCACGTGGAGATTATGATAAAGCCTATATTGGTCAAATAAAACGAGCGATAGGTACTAGATTCAATGAACATATCAGGTGTTACAGGTACGGGAAAATAGAAGCGTCAAGTGTAGCACAACAAATAAACGATACTGGACATGATATTAAATTAGAAAACCTAAAATTGAATAAAAACGTGATTTTGCCTCTTGAACTGGACGCCTATGAGGCTATTTGCATAAATAAGAATGCAAACCTAATCAATAAAGAGAAGGGACGTTACACTTTTCCTGTCTTTTCGATTTATTACGGTAAAGAGGTCATTTGATTTATGGTATGTGCTATAACAAGAGACGTCGATCCTTTCGTAAATTCCGCATGTGTCAAAGCCTTTACTTTAGTGGTATAGACGGAAAAAACACAAATTTCAAATCTCACTTGATTTTTATTTGTATTAGGGTGGGATAACCACATGTGACCCACGTGTCTTCGAAACAGCTGTTCCGAGATAACTAATAATTTGTGTGGTGCGGAGTGTGCCGAGAATATTGTTGTTTGCCATATGTGTATACATACATATATAATTTTATTACGAAATACATCCGTGAGGTACCTTTGAAGCGCAATCCTGTTTGTCATTCTGGGGTTACGCATGCGTCCATCAGGCGTTTATCGCAGTACCACGTTTTATTTAGTCCACTTGTAGTCCTAACACTGAATTTGAGTTTAGACTATTTCACGATAAAATAGATAAGGCACAGATTTGACAATCGAAAGCAGAAATTATGAAAATTATATCAAAAATTGTTTCTAAGGAAACATTTACTAGCGCATGCGCACTTATTACTATTTCACAGCAAATAATTTTTTTTATGATTTATTTCACTTCATTTCTTGTAACTTCTTTGAGTTGGTATTATCTCAAAAATGATATGGAAAATGTGTTTTGTTTTTGCAAATTTATTCGAACAAGCCGCGAGTTTTTAAGGTAAGCTCTGTAAGATATCTGTACTACGACTTAAAAAGTTATTAAGATGTAAGCAAGTGTTCTTCTAATTATTTTGAGCAGTATATTTAAAAAATATATCAAGGAACACAAACAACACAGAGTATCGGCACGCTCTTCACCACACAAAATATTAATTAATTCGAAACAGCTGTTTCAAAGGCTCTATGGGCCTCCATTCTCAACCGGATTACCGAATAAATCTGAGCGAAAAAACTAAAAACTTTTTCTTAATTCTACCATGCTTGTCTATCCCCACTCTCGAGGAAAAAATAAATGTGTATGTATCTGTATATATCTATTTACCTACTTTTAACTCTAACATGCTGGCTACGTGCGGAACGAAAACGAAATAGCCAACTTGTTCATGAGTAAATTGAAACGTGTTTGAAAAAGAACGCCGTATACTTCCCTAGAATCTGGCTTGGATATGTAGATGATATTTTCACCGTTTTTGACACTAAGAAATGTAATATTCCGGGTTTCTTCGTGACTCTCAATTTAAAATTCGGATCCATTAAATTCACAGTAGAAGAAGAAGTGAACAATCAGCTCCCATTCCTAGATAGCCTAGTAATTAGAAACAATAAAAAACTAGAAATAGACATCTGTGGAAAAGAAACAAGCACTAACAGATTCATTATGACCGATTCGAACCACTGCGGACAGCATAAAATGGCCGCGATTAGTTTTTTAATTAATACACTAGTGAAATTTCCTTTAAACCAAAATAGGTACAACAAAGAGCTTAAATTCATAAAAAATGTAGCTATCTACAATGGTTACTCTTCTATAGATGTCGACCGCATCCTTAGGAAAGTCCAACATAGGCATTATGTAAGAAATTCCACGACCTTGATCCCGGTAGAAACTCGCGACAAGAAATTTGTGAAACTCCCCTTCCAAAGAATATCGAAAGGTATCAGTAAAGTTTTTAGGGGACAAGATATGAACGTATGCTTCAGTTCACGTAACACACTTAAAAACCTTCTTGGTAATCCAAAAGATAAACCGGACATGAAAGAAAGGTCGGGAATTTATAAAATTGCATGCAATGATTGTGATAAAGTCTACATTGGACAAACAATACGAGCGATAGGTACTAGATTTAATGAACATATGATATGCTGTAGGCTTGGCCGATTAGAAGCGTCAAGTGTAGTTAAGCACTTAAATGATACACGCCACAATATCAAATTAGAAAACATTCGAGACCATCTATATAAAGCGAAATGTTAATCTTTTAAACAAAGAAAATGCACCACTTCTTAAAATGCGTAGACACAAGATTTAACGGGAAGGAACCTTATCGTTTGTCTTGCTCTACTTTATGATGGCGGGAATAGGCAATGACAAGGGACCTTTTTCGTTTTCGTTCCGCATGTAGCCAGCATGTTAGAGTTAAAAGTAGGTAAATAGATATATACAGATACATACACATTTAATGATATATGTAAATATTTATTTTCTCCTCGAGAGTGGGGATAGACAAGCATAGTTGAATTAAGAAAAAATTTTTAGTTTTTTTCCTCAGATTTATTCGGTAATCCGGTTGAGAATGGAGGCCCATAGAGTCTTTGAAACAGCTATTCCGAATTAATTAATGTTTTGTCTGGTAAGGAGTATACCGATACTCTGTGTTGTTTGCCGTACTACCCTACAGTCCTTGCTATCATTATTTATATCAAGGATAATCACAAAGAGGCCTCATGAAGGAAGTTAAAAATTATGTAGCCTCCAAATAAATATTAAACTTGAAGAAGTTTTATCAGATCTTCCGAGAAAGGTGTAGTTGTAATTTCACCGACACATACTGTATATCTAATGTCTTTGAGTCCAACCTTACTCTTACTACTCCTTCCATTTAATATATTAGCACATTTTGCTAGAACTGAGAGAAAGCGTTTGCGGATCTGTTCTCCGGTAAATAAAACCTAAAATGTATTCGGAGCACGTCTGATGGATGCTTACAATGTCACGTGTCAACGCAATGGTAGCATTTTACCATTCTGCACGAAGGTCAAATAAAAAAGATGAAGAACAGGTCGTCGCTTGCCTGGATAACGTTACAGTTTGCACTTAGATTTTGTACGCCTAACGTCGTGAACCAACCCGTTCACGCCGCTTAAATTTCCGGAATTAATAACAATCTTCAGAGCGCAGCGGTCGAAAAAGGTAATTTCGTTATCTAAGCGCCAAGTTGTTTGTTTAGATTTTCGCATGCCGATAAAGCGGTTTTAGGAAATTAAACGCTCTGAATTTTCCGCCGGATTTATAGTTAAAATTTCGAGAGCATGAAGGGTGGCAGCATAAACATTTGTACATCCGGAATAATATGGAAACCGCAGCAGGAATGAAGATATTTAGCGAAAATTAAATGAAATATTTATTAGAGTTTCGGAATTATGTTTGAAATAGTTGCAGGGCAATGAATGTATGCAGCACTGCTTTCGACCTAACATTTCAATACTTGTTTATTTTCCGTTAATTTAAAAATTATTTATTATCTGAAATGCTTTCATAACAAACGGTAAATATCACATCTTCAGTTCAGATGCTGAAACCATATGTTCGTATTTTAATCAGGAAGTTTACATCAATGTGGCCAGAAATCGACTGTAAGTATCACGAAGGAAAAAAATTCATTCTCAATGTAATCTCATCTTCCCTTTTTTTAGTAATCTTCTCCAAACACGTGCTACATTTTGTCTACGAAATATACTATTTTTTTTTAATTATATATCTACAATTTTGTAATAGTTTATTTGGAAACAGTAATTTAATGTACTCTAAAAAAATATAAACATTAAACATACTAAAATAATTGTATAAATGTAGCGAATTAAATAGTATTTCCCTTTTCTTTTGCAAAAACGTGATTTGTTTCACCTGATTTAATTAGCTACAAATATCAAACGCTCCTGTCTAAAACATGGAAAATTCCAGTGGTTGACAAAATCGCGCCGATAAGTCCAGTGGAAATAATTTGGTATGTTAATAGAATGCAATATTGTATTTGGCAAAGCAAACTATTCCGGTTAAATGGAAGAGTTGGTAAACTGATTTTTGTACAAACTATGTCGTTCATATACCAGATGTTTCCATGAGGATTTATCGTTTTAAGAACGGTAAAAATATGCCAATAGACATAGATAGTGTAGAGCACCCTCTTAAAATTTGAAAAAGTAAAGTACAAAGTGCGCCATAAAGATCGTCCGTTAAAAATATATGAAGAACCATTTCAGATATTAATTTTAAAATTTGTAGGTGATTTTTGCACTTTATGTTTATTTCAAATATTTCCAAGCTCATGTCACTTCCGGTTATTGCGAAAGTAGACATAAGCTTTCTTGTTTAGAACATCTTGTACATTAATTTATTTTTTAATACCTTGATTTTAAACCTATTTCGTATTCCATACCAATTAAAGCAAACCGTTTAGGATATTTTTTCTTCAAAACTGCTGTTGAGGAAAATCATAATTTACTAATAATTTTTGAGGTTTGCAAAGCAAAATGTTGACATATTCTAAAGAAAGCTTTGAGCTTTTACACCATGCACGATTTATCATTGTTATTGTCAATTGTATAGCGCATAATAATGATAGCAAGGACTGTGGGGTAGTATGGCAAACAGCAATATTCTCGCTCACACTCTGCGTCACACAAATTATTAATTAACTCAGAACAGCCGTTTCGAAGACACGTTGGTCTACATCACACAAATGGCCTTTCCGAGTTTTGTGTAGTGCGGAGTGTGCCAAAGATATTGTTATTTGTATAGCGCATATCCGCATGGATCTTATATATAAAGTAAAAAGAACAATTTTAAAATCTGGTCTTCATATCAAGTTTCAAACCGTTTTCTAAATCGGTTGCTGCTTCCCATCCATTGTCGTTCACTTTTCTGGCCAATATTGAGCAAAAGCTTTCTATTGGCCAAGCCTGAAGTACATTGGGAGGATTGTCCAATTTAGGAACAAAGTTTATGTTGTTTGTGTTATACCAGTCTCTAGTTACTCTTGCATAATGACATGAAGCTACATTAGGCCAAAACATTATATCATCATTGACATGATAATGTATTTAAAAACTGAAGCACTTTAGAGAGGCATTTTTCAATATAAAGTCCTGCAGTTAGGGCTTCTCCTCAAACACGGCCAATGTACGGCTACGAAATAAAACCGGCCTCAGAAATAGCACACCACACTAAAATTGTGTCCTCAAATTTGGATTTACCTCTGAATTTGACATTGTCTGCTGTGTTTTATGTCGTCGGTATAAAAACTGTCGTTTCCCTACATCTCCGAATGGGACAAAATAAAATATTTCTCATCATTCACAACAATCAGTTTATTGACAAAATGAATGCGCCTAGAGCACGACAACATCTAGAAATTTCTTCTAACTGAGCCGTAGTATGTTTTGGTGCCTTTCTTTGTTTTCGAAAAACCATGTTATCTCGGGAAATTGATCGAAAAACAGTGGTCTTGAAACACAAAATTTTCGAGCTAATTTTCGCTGTGAAACTCCAACTCTGTCTTTCATGACTTCAACCAGTCATTATTCCCTCACCTGGCTCAATTCTCAAATTCTTGGTCGACCACTTTTGGTTAAATTGACGCACCCTCTTCGCATTCCTTTATGGTATGATAGAAATATTTTGTTCTCGATAAATGGTCACTATATGGCTTAGGCATTAGCCCAACTAGATTGTAAATTCATTTACGAATATCCAGCTTGCAAAATATTTTGCTGAACCAGATTGAAACAAGGTAATTATTATGACATTCCAGTTCCAGCGACGAATTGATTAAACGCCGTTTGGTACAATTACAACCCATTCGAAAATTTTCCGAAAACTTTGGGACCATAAGTTAAACCAGCTTTCCAATACGGTTTCTTGACGGTTACTCGGTTGTAGCTGATTCCGATTAACCGGTTCCAGAAAGGAGCGGTTCTTTCCAGCACTAGTTAAATAAAGAACCTTTGCATCATAAACAGATATAAAACAATTGCAGAATGAAACTGAATCATGTGAAACAAGGACAGAAGCTGCCATTATACAATGCGGTCCTACAGTGCCCCCCGCCCCATGCTAACTTTTGAACAACACAAGCTAGCGCTTTTAGAAAAATATCGATTTCTATTCTTTATGAACTAACTTTTGCCGTTATGGGCATTTCAATTGCATTTCCGGTTTGACGGGAAGTGACGTCAACTAAAAAGCAAATCCAACGATACCACATGTTATACCTTAACTTGAGAAATATGACAATATGCAGCAACAAAGGTTTTGGTAATCTGTTTTTGTTGTTACGCAAAGTCGGCCAGGAAAGAGCACCAAATAGTTTCTTGTAACGCCAGACTGGTCTAAAGAGCTCGTTGCTAAGCAAAGTAATTATAACAATTGCCAAACTGTCAAATCTCAATTCCAAAAGCATAAATTATTCTTGTTATTATATCCTGCATTTGCCATACCTTCCTTCTTTGTTCTCGTTATTATTCTCTCTCACTTTAACTTGTTTTGTTTATCGTTGTTATTTCTCTACTTTATCGAACTTTATTTCAATTAATTAATGATGGTAAGTTTGTTTAAATATGTTAGTTTTTGATAGACAATATGTCTGCTTTTTGGGCTTTTTGTGTTGTTACCTTCATGATGGTTTTGGCACGAACCATGCAAAATTGCTGGGTCAGTTTTAATATTATGTAAATCTGACAAGAATTACTACCTTATTTGCCATGGTTGCGCAACAAATTATACAATATTTTTCAATCACATTATCTTCTGTTAAAGCAGTTCGCCTTGTAAGTTTTATACTATCTGTGCTTACTTAGAACAAAGTTCAAATATTTCCGGCTGTACAAGGGCAGTATTCATTATGTTCCACTTCGTGGTAATTGTTGCCAAATTTACCGAATATTAAAATCAGGTACTTGATCTTATCCTACGTAGTCCACGCGGAGGCCAAACCTACCACAATTAACTAATTGCAATAAAGTTCGAGAAAGTAAAGGAGAAACAACAATTAACAAGACAAGTTAGAATTTCATAAAATAATAACGAGCACAAAGAACGAAAGTATGACAATTGCAGGTTATAATAACAATAAATAACAAGAATAATGTACGCTTTTGGAATTGCGATTTGACAGTTTGGCAATTATTATGATTATTTTGTTTAGCAGCAAGCACTTTAGATCACTCCGGCGTCACAAGAAACAATTTGGCGCTCTTTCCTGGCAACTTTTTGTAACGACAAAAACAGATTACCAAAACGTTTATTGCTGCATATAACCATATTTCTTAAGTTAAAGTATAATAAAGTACATGGTATTGTTGAATTTGCCTTTCGATTACCTTTTCAAAAGCGTAAAAATATACTGAGTGTTCTATTTAAAAAAGGAAAGTTGACGCCACTTCCGGTGAAACCGGAAACGCAATTGAAATACTGATAACGGCAAAAAATAGAAATCGACCTGTTTTTTTTTTAAACGCTAAGTTGTGTTGTTCAAAAGCTAGCATGGAGGAGGGACACTTTAGGACCGCACTGTATTTTCAGAAATACTGCAGAGCACTTAGTTATCATTAACGCTGGCCACGAGCGGTACCGCGCATTGGCGTAGAATCAGTTCGGACCGAGAGGAACGGTAGTATTACTTCGTCTGCGGAGCAGTACGGACATTTTCGCTGCCGGTCATTTGCGCAATTGTTTATCTGTCCTAGAAAAATTATGATTTCGTCAGCAAAACGACCGCGGTCGGACAAATTTCGAAAATTTATTGCAGAAATTCCAGACTTAATATATGAAGGTGCTAAAATTAAATGTGTAATCTGTAAAATCCCGTTAATGTGTTGATCCAGACAACATTGTCTACGACACGTAAATAGTGAAAAGCATGTCTCAAAAAGAAATTGCGCACGAGACAATGAAAAATTTATATTTAATTTATGCGTTACGTTTATCGTATGTAATATACCGTTTAATTTACTAGACAAGGAACCATTTATCTGCTTTTGGAATAACTATTCGGAGTGCAAATTACCAAGTCGAACATCGTTACGAAGAATTGTGCCATCTGCGCGCGAACATATTGAACAAAAAATAAAATCGGAGTTGAAAAATCAAAAATTGTGGTTATGTGTCGACGAAACAACAGATCGGAAGAAACATTCTGTTCTTAATGTAATGGCACGCAAATTGGAACGAATACAACAGTGTACTGCCGAAGTAATTTCAAAGTTAGTGTTAAATACATTGGACAAGTTTGAACTTTCAACAAACCAACTCTTGATGTTAGTGAGTGATGGTGCTGCAAACATGCTTTCTGTAGGCCGGTCTCTTAAAAAGCATTCTGCTAATTTGTTACACATTACGTGTAAAATTCATGCTCTCAATCTTGTGGCGGATAGTATCAGAAAATGTTATCATTAGGTAGACGCTTTAATAGCGCATACCAAAGCAGTATTTGTCAAATCACCGAAACGTATTCGCGAATTTCACAGACTGTGCCCCCGTATACCAGAGCCACCAGAACCTATTCTAACTCGTTGGGGAACATGGTTGCAGGCCGCGTTTTATTATCATAAATATTTTAACAATATTAAGAACGTGGTTTTACAATTCGATACAAAGGAAGCTGCCGCTATCCAGAAAAGCCAGTCGAAATTTCAAGATAGTCAGGTTAAAATGGATTTAAAAATCATTCACAACAATTACTTCGGGCTAGCAGATGCAATAAAAAAATTACAAAATCCTGCGGTGCCGTTAGAAGAATCTCTATAAATAGTGTAACATGTTCACGCACAGCTATGCGCGATTGAAAACGCAAAAAATGTTTCAGTTCTAGAAAAATTTGAAAGTGTTTTTGAGAAAAATTCTGATTTTGGCACATTAAGACACATTTGTGAAGGTGCGTCAACAGAATCGTTAAGTTATTTGAAAGATTATTTTACTTACGCAAATATTACGTCACTAGATGTAGAACGTTCGTTCTCTGCATAAAAACGCATTTTTTCCTCATGCCGTACTAGTTTTGCCGAAACAACAGTTGAAACATATCTAATGTTGCAGATATTTAACAGACATTATTCACTTTGTGATTTCACGGAGGACTCTTAAAATGGTAAGTGTTTGAGCACGTGTTATTTAATTTTTATTTAAAAGATGAGCGAAATTACTTGCGGCAGCAAACATCTCTATTAGCAGAATAACTCTAGTGGAACGCAACGCCTGGTCGATGCTACGCTACTGCGCGGTACCGCTCGTGGCCAGCTTTAGTTATTATCATGCTAGTTGTTCCGCAAATAGACACTCTATGTGTACAATTTTTTGTCTTATTCTTTTTTGAATTTGTATGCCAAAATTCTTAAAAACATTCACGGGTCATTTAGTTTTAAAAGATCCATAAAGCTTATCAATTTTCTTTCAAACCAAGTAAGTATTAAAATATCTTCTCGTACATAAGCTGCTACTTTCGCCAACGTTGTATATCTGACTCCCAAACGCGTGCTCCTTCTCTAGTTCATAGAAGGAACACGTGTTACAATCCTTTATTTATGAATGAATGTATTTTTTTTTATTTCCCATTAATGGTTGCTAATGTTCCCCTTTCTACGATGATCGTCGAAGTTAATTTAATCCAAATAGATTGCCGCATTGTCTCGCTCTTGAATAAGGTGGAATGTTTCTGCTGGGTAATTGTATATGCATCTATGTATGCATATGTATGTTCTACTGTGACAAGCACTATATGTGTAATACACATAGCACGGGGAATACGTATACAGATAGCCATTGATAATTAATACTTCAATTAGCGGTGACTCTATACCGGAGTATATACGCTTGCTCCCAACGGAACTAAATAGTTCAGATGCTATCTCGTTAATAACGAGATGTATGTAGATCCTAAAGGAGTTAATTTTTGAACTAATTACTATTAAACACTACAATGCTATAACTCTAAGCTTCTCTCTAATTAATGTGCGTGGATATATTTGTGTACGTCTGTGAAGCAAACACTTTATTTCAAAATGTAGAAGTTATAACATTAATTAGAAGCATATTGCAGTGTGCAACATAATTATCACGCTTGTTAATGTAAGCCGAAATATTTGATGAAGATTGTATTTTTTATAACTTTAGGAGCAGGCATTTTTTCAAAAACTTCACTCGTAATAATTACATTGTCATTAGCAGAATAAAATACAGTACAAAAAGCAGCGCCGCCACCAAAAATATGTTTTATCTTTATACAGTGAAATGAATTATTTCGGATAATTAAAATGAATAATATTCTAAAGTTAACATCAGTAGGAGATGCGGAATAATAGCGCCTACATGAAAATTACATAATTACATATTCTTAATAAGTTGCTGTACTTGTACTGAATAATGAAAGAGTATCATAATAGCATGAATACGGCCACCTGCAGAGTGATAAATTTAATCTTGTCTTATCTCATAATATTAGCGTTCTCAAAAACACTTCAAGCAAGATGCAGGGTAATATGATATAAGAAAACATCTCCAGGGTTATTCAGAGAGGGCGTCATTAAATGTAACGATAAATTAAATAAAGTTCGTCTTGCTCTATGAAAGAATATACATTGGAAAATTCTGAAAACTTGGCACTATACTAAAGCCTACATGTACTATTGAACTAGAATTTTCGATTATCTAAGACTTTCGGTTACACCAAAAGTAGCTGTCAAATTTGTTATTTTAAATAGAACACCTATGTATTATATAATATATATATTATATATTATATTTTTGAATTCCTAGTTTAATTTTAAGGTTTGTTTGATAAAATAACTATGTTGCTACTTTTAACCATATTTAAAATGTTTGCATTTTTTGAAAATTTTTGACAGATGCGCATGTGAACTATTATAACCGTGATAGTATTTAACTTGGAAAATTGAAACTTTGCAGAACTGTTGACCGTGTAGGGTAGTATTAGAAACCGACTGAATTTTTCGAAAACATTATACAGCGCATGAAACAAGCTATTTTACCAAGTGCTCCGCCACTATTATCATTAGAAGTAAGGATTTTCCCCAAATAGTAAATAGAATTTGTTTGAGCAAAATTTCTCTTAAGAAGATTAAAAAGCCGTACTTTTTTGTATATTCCTTGTAACTTCTAAGTTATTGCCGCAAAGTGGTATCATACTAAATTAAAAAATCTCTATTACCCTTAAACCAAATCAGCCTATAAGCTCATAATGTTTTATTTAATCTGAGTTCTTCAATCCCTCTCGCCCGTGAAGATACAATATAATTGTATACGGCCCTGTGATCTTTGCACGCTTACTTGGGTGTACAGAAAATACTTAACGCTATATCCTAGGTGCGCCCGGGCAATGCGATGCGTATTGCGCAACGCAAGCATTTCACAAGGAATGCGAAGGTGTCTAACAATAATACGGCGCGTCCTGTATCATTACTGAAATGTTTGCTGACCCGAAAGATGGGAACATAGTTTAGTTAAGTAGAAAGCTTTAAACAAATTTAGGAAGAAACGTAGTAAAGAAAAGACCCACGTTGTTACATTTACAGAAATGAATTCACTAGTGAGGAAATAATCATGCAACCAAAGAAGCAGAGAACGAGAACCTTCTATGAATACTTGTCTTTAAATGAGATATAACGAATGCAGGTTCCTTATATAGCCAATTAAGTTTGAAATAAGTAAATGTATGTTTCATGAGTAGGCATAGGGGCAAACCGAAGTAGATAGCGAATTCCGAAAATCGGCTCCTTTGCTCCTGTTAGAGGTGTTATTTTCATTACCTATTTGTAGCTAGCCGGAGTCATTTTCATTATCTTGTCATTCTCCTATTTAAGCTAAGGTCTTTAAACTGTTCAGGAAACTATCTAAACTACCTGTCTAAGCTGTTCCGGGACCTGTTTCATCTGTTCAGGAAGCTGTCTAGCCTGCCTGCCTAAGCTGTCAATATGATACGAAAAAGTAGAGAAACATGAACAGCTTAAACAAGGAATGACGAAATAATGAGGATAACAACCACACTAACCACAAATGACATCCGCTAATCACAAATAGATCATGAAGATGACATCTTTAACCGCAACAAAAAAACCGATTCTCGGAAATCGCCCTTTACTTCCCACTTTTCTTCCCACGGTCAATTACCCCTATGCCAATTTTCATGTGATAAAATATACTTATTTGATAATCCTGTAGTATTTACCGCACTGTACCAATTTTTATCGACAATGTATAGATCCTTGTATTGCGAATTTAGTTTATTCCACAACACATTTCGTTTTGGAATTTGGGAAATTAACATTTCTATCACGTTAAGGTTTACTTTGTAAATAACGTCTTCGAAAATTAAATTCATGGAATAAAAACCCTTTCTGCTGTCACGTTGTATAAGGAAAGCTCCCCTTTCTTTTGAATAATCGAACTTTAATGAATCTTGACTTTATGTATCTATTCTCTACCTGTTTGCAGAAAAAAATTACATTAAAAACGAACCTTTAGGAGCGAGAAGATATTATTTAGCCATTTTTCTGAAATTATCGTTGGCTGGAGATGGATTTGCCCAAGAAAATTCCAGGGACAAGAAAAGTGGACCAGAGGCTATATAAGCCGCTGTAAAATTGAAAATGGGTCAGACGAAGGATCACTCTAACATACATTATCGG
Source organism: Dynastes maya (assembly GCA_029619315.2). Lineage (NCBI taxonomy): Eukaryota > Metazoa > Arthropoda > Insecta > Coleoptera > Scarabaeidae > Dynastes > Dynastes maya. Next base: position 65,387,936 of record JAROYE020000003.1, on the reverse strand, counting down.
ACCGCATTTGGGTAAACGTTACTTCACATGGCGCTAATGACGGCGACTTTTCATGCTGTAATTCTTTGTGATATGTGTATGGAACCCAGCTAGTTTGCTACGTTTTAGCGCATTGAAATTGCAAAAAAAGAAACCATGGTGATCAAAAATTAAATGGGGAAAAGGAAAATTTGAATTAAGTGACTAAAACTTATCAAAAGTAGCAATAATAATTACCGATCGCTATGGCCAACGCGCTACAGTTCACAAAATGCAAATATTCCTTGTAAGAAATTCTAACCTAAGATAGGTAAAAGATTTCCGGTTTGTAACCAACCAAAGAATAAATCAGCTTAAAATATCCTGACGTTACACAAAATAAATTTCTATATAAATCAAAATTCTGAGAATTATGCAAATCTAAAATTAAAAAAAAAAGATAATAAATGATAATCTAAATGACTATGGATTGTAGAGTCAAACAAAATGCAATTACAACTTTAAAAAAATGATTACTGTTTATAGCATTACATTTAAAAGCAATTAAATATTTAGTATAGTGATTAATAGTCAAATTTAAATGTTCAAAACAAGGGAAACTTAGCTGGTAGTATGGTCGAGGTGGTCCAGGGATAGGTCCGAAACGTAAGTCCTAAATCGCATTTCCAGAAAAACAGGTAGAGGCAACACGATGTGTCCAAAATCGAAAATGTGGTACTCAAATGATATATTCGACAACGATATATCCAGAAATTGGTATTCCCAGAAAAACGCTAAGCCAAAATCGCTGTACCTAAAAACAGGAATCTCCAAAAACGAGGTACCAAAAACAGTGTACCCGAAAAAAAACGTTAAAACGGGGAAAACGATTAATAAGGCGGAGACGAATAAAGATCTTGACCACACGTGGCAAATCCATGATAGATGTTACAGACGTCATATTCAAATCCTGCTTAGCAGCACCCCGCAGCCATCCTCTCAAATATTTCCAATCCAATAACCAAAACCAAATAACGGCAACGAACGTTACAGGTAAGTTTCCAAAATATCCACTCAACGTGATTAATTCCAAATACTATAAATTCGGAAACACTGCCACAACGTCTCAACTACACAACAATGCCACAAGTGATCAGACGCAATAACCAAAAGCCGGAAATACAGTAGAAAATACAATTCTCCCCCACTCGGAAATACGTCATAGAACTACGTGAATCAACCACAAAGATAAGAATACGGAAGATGTTATGCTGAATAATTAAAATGGAATAATACGTAAATAAGGTTGAATGAATATAAATGATCAAATAAAGAAAAACCAAACTTAACAAAAGAGCTGGGAGTAGTAAAATGATCGAAAACAACAGAAGGCTGCGTGCCCGTAATGCGAACAAACGCTCTCCTCGAAGGACTTACAGAACGTACCTAATCTCGTGTAACTTAACCAAATCAGCTGTTCGACACACATCCCTGCTAAATGTGAAATCTTCCAATCAAAGTAGAAAATAATAAGAGAAAAGATACAAAGGAAGTCAAGGAAAAGAGGAAGTATAGACCCTCAAGAAAAATAAGAGGCTAATTTTAACTCTATTCTAGCTATAAGAAAATTAACCTGAATGGGAAAACCAGATCCAATGAAGAATCCGATAACTAAAGTAGTAGAAAGAATAACAAAAGGCTAAATAAATAAAAGGAAATGTCATAAATAAACAAAATCTCCAACAACAGGAGCATACATGAGTATCGCAATAAACTAAGATGTCAAAAACCTAGCGAGGGCTGCGAGAGAAGATTAAACCGATAAATGTTAAAGGGGAACAAAAAGATTTAACAAATTAAAGTAAGCGTATAGTGTGAAATTTAAGAGCTTGTCACGTAGGTTAAAAGAAAAATAAAATGCAAAACTTCCAAAAGAAAACGAACAAAACGAAAATTGTACGATCTCAAAAATAAAAACACGCACATACACTGTGCTCCAAAAAAAAAAAAACGTAACAATATATATTTTTATTTTATTACTGTCTCATAATTTTATTAGATCTTTTAGACAATAAAGTTATATTTTATTCTGTAGAGAGTAAATCTATCTAACCCTTCTCAAAGCTGTCAGCTACAATAATTTCGTTTATCACAGAATAATCATTATTCTTTGATAAGAAACGAGATCCCAAACCCCTTAGATATTATAAAGACGCCCATAGAAAAGTTCTATACTCGCTACGTGCTCTTTGGGAGCTTCAAGATTTGCCCTCAGATTTTAGTTAGAGCGCTCTGTACGCAACGGTATCGGTTATACGGCTTGTGAAGTGGTTTACCCTCGCCTCTACTCTCTCTTGACTTTCTCCGGAATTCGCGAGCCTCGTTCTTGCACTATGTGAATATTAAATAAGCATCCGTCTGTCTGAATGAATTATGCAATATTTTCGCGTGCACGAAATATTTCAAAGTTTGCCCGAAAATATATGGTTTATCAGTTTATCGCGAAATACAAAAATATTATATTCTACTACTACTGCTGTTTCATTTATTATTGAATGGTTCAATCTTGTTTGCAAGAAAAAAGTAATGGCTTACGTTGCTAGAAAACAGCCTGCACGGTCGAGTCCTGCCAGGGTTAAGTGACAATTTTTTTCTGATGGATCAGGTACAATCCCGAATCACCATTTGCATCCTGGGAAATAATTACTTACGTTTCGCCCTTTACGGCGAAGCGCTAATAGTAACAATGCAATGGAACACTTCGTTACGCACGCATTTTGCGCATTAAAAGGCTCAAGTTATGACGCATTGCAAAGCTTATATAGCCCGTAGAGCCGCCACTGTACCGAGTCATTAATCTATGTATAATAATAATAATAATAATAATAATAATAATAATAATAATAATAATAATAATAATAATAATAATAATAATAATAATAGTAATAATAATAATAATAATAATACTTTATTTTCTACAGGATGAACCCAAGTGCAGAAAATTTTATAATTGTTTAATGTATGCAAATAAAAGAAAAGAAGAGAAAACAAATAAACGTATAAACGTGTAAAACAATGAAAAGGAAAAAAATAACTAAATAGATAACATATTCTTGGTACCACCTCTTCCGGTATTTCAGTTGCGAGAGTATATCTGTTAAGGAATCAAAATTTATATCAGCACTGACAGAAATAGAGTTATAATTTGTACACATAATGTTTATGGGTGATTTTAGCATTATATTAGTTCTACTTGCTTGAACATAGAAGGTAGAGTGATTCCGCGTTTCCAGACGGGGTATGTTGAAACTTATTTGATTAAGCAGCAAAGGGCAATCAATTTGATTATTCAAGATGCCATATAGAAATTTTATGCTTATGACCTTCCTTCGTAGCTGTAGAGATACCATGTCGAAACGATTTAGCATAGTTCCATAGTCATAGCCTCTCTCCGGATATGTACCGTCTGAAAAATCAAAAACTTCAAGTACCGCCTCTGAATATTTTCAATATTTCTTATGTGCGTTTGATAGATCGGGTACCATATTAATGCTCCATACTCTAGTTTGGATCGTATAAAGGCGTTATACAATGAAATCAGACAACCCATATTCCTGAAGTCGCGACAATTTCTATATATAAAACCATACATGCGGTAAGCTGACGCAACCATGTTGTTGATGTGAAAGATGAATGTAAGTTTGCTATCAAATGTAACTCAAAGATCTTTCACTTCACTGCAGCTCACAAGCGCCTCCCCCTCGAAAACATAGTCAAAGTGCAATGGTTTCGACTTCTTTGTGTATGTTGTAATTTTACACTTGCTAACATTAAGGTATAAATAATTTTTTGACACCAGGTTCCTATGCTGTTGAGATCGTTTTGAAGTAAAGAACAATCACTTCTACTGTTTATTCTATAGAAGATCTTTAAATCATCAGCAAATAGAACATATTCACAACGCAAACAGTCGACGATGTTATTTATAAAAATCAGGAACAAAATGGGACCCAGATTAGATCCTTGGACGACGCCCGAGGTAGAGATGTAGGTATTAGAAGCGGCACCATGATACTCCACATAGTATTGTCCTCCTGTAAGGTAAGATCTAAAAAGGTTGCATAGACTCTGTGAAAATCCCATTTGCGCCAGTTTGGCCAAGAGAACGCAATGATCTATTTGATCGAAGGCTTTGTGAAAATCGGTATATATTACGTCTACCTGACCCTGACCATCAACAGCTCCGGAAACGTATTGCGAGAAGCAGCTTAGATTTGTGGTCGTTGATCTACCACGAATGAAACCATGCTGGCTTGGAGACAGTACCGTTTTCACGGATGCATATATGTGATTGCATAGTATTGACTCAAACGCCTTCGAAAAATTGCACAAAATCGAGATAGGACGGTAATTTCCCACATCAGCAGCATCCCCACTTTTAAACACGGGATGATGATTACAAGACTTCGTAATCACGTGATCACAACATTTAATTGAAGAGCTGTTGGTATCCGATAAAATTAAGATCTGGATATCCGGAGCTTAGAGTCCGAATCCACTATCTGATTCTCGGATCAGACTCCACTATCCGGTTCTCAGATTTTGATCCGTTATTATTTTGCGATGTAATTCGACGAATTCAAAATTTTTGATAGCTAATCCAAATTCAAGATTTCGGATAGCGGATCCGGATCCGAGTTATCGGATAATGAATCCAGATTCAAGGTTTCGGATAATGTTTCCGGATCCAAGGTTTATATATATCGGTTCTGGATAACAGCAAGATCCGGATAACAGCTCTATTGATACACTATTTAAAGCTTTATGTTTCAATTTTCTTATTTCGCATCTTACATTTCTACTTACATGCTTCTTTATTTTATGGAATGCAGGCTTTAGCCTTGTCCATTCTAAAAAACATAAATTGGAGGAATTTGAAAATTTGAAAATTTGGTTGATCGTTAAGGTCAAAGCATTAATTCGGTTCTAATATATTGGCATATTTTCTTTGCTTTTCACCGGAGGTCGACGTCAACTCGCTTATTTTAGATTTTTTGTGCTGTTAATTTCATGATGGCTTCAGCACGAACCATGCAAAATTGCTGGGTCAATTTTAATATTATGTAAATCTGGCAACAATTATCACCTTATTTGCCGTGGTTGCGCAACAAATTGTACAATAATTTTAATCATATTATCTTCTGTTAAAGCAGTTCGCCCTATAAATTTTATACTATCTATCCTTACTTAGCGCAAAGTTCAAATATTTCCGGCTATACAAGGACAGTGTTCATTATATTCCACTTCCTAGTAATTGATGGCAAATTGATAAATACATAAAAAACTGAAACTTAAGCTCATTGCCTATCAAAAATTGACAAATTTTCACCAATCCACCATAATTAATTAATTATAATAAAGTTCGATAAAGTAAAGGAGAAACAACAATTAACAAAGCAAGTTAAAATGAGATAAAGTAGTAACGAGCACAAAGAACGAAAGTACAACAAATGCAGGTTGTAATAACAATAAATAACAAGTATAATTTACACTTTTGGAATTGAGATTTGACAGTTTGGCAATTGTTATGATTACTTTGCTTAACAACGAGCTCTTTAGATCAATCTGGCGTCACAAGAAACAATTTGGCGCTCTTTCCTAGCCAACTTTGCGTAACAACAAAAACAGATTACCAAAACCTTTATTGCTGCATATAACCATATGTCTTAAGTTAAAATATAACATATGTGATATCGTCGGATTCGCCTTTCGATTACCTTTCCAAAAACGTTAAAAATATATAGGAAGTTCTATTTAAAATAAAGTCGACGTCCCTTCCGATCACAATGTAAATGCAATTGAACTGCCGATAACGGCAAAAGATAGCTCACGAAGAATATAAACCGACCTAATTTTTCTAAATGCGGTAGCTTCTGTCGTTCAAAAGTTTGTATGGGGAAGGATACTTTAGGACCTCACTGTATATAAAATATGTGGAGTTCCTCCTTAACTATAAAAATATGCATATACCTTAGTATTATATACATTTTATAATGCGATTTCCTTACTTACTTATGCACATTTTTTGTGTACGTATTTCTATGTATATTTGTATAAGCATGCTTTCGGTATATATTAAATCGCAACGTTTGTATGTGTGTCCCAATTAGAGCAACGCAACTGCGCTGAAAGCCAGTGGCGGACGCATAAAAGTTTACACAAAATAAATTAAATATGATACGTGCTCAAACACTTACCGTTTTAAGAATCCTCCGTGAAATCACAAAGTGGATAATGTCTATTTAATATTTGTAACATTAGATATGTTTCCAAAGTTGTTTCGGCAAAGTGAGTGCGGCGTGAAGAAAAAGTGTTTTTGTATGCCGAAAACGAACGTTCTACATCTAGTGACGTTATATTTGCGTAAGTAAAATAATCTTTCAAATAACTTAACGGTTCTGTTGACGCACCTTCACAAATTTGTTTTAATGTGCCAAAATCAGAGTCTTTATCTAAAACACTTTCAAACCTTTCTAAAACACAAACATTTCTTCTATCGCGCATAGCTGTGCGTGAACATGTTTCACTATTTGCAAAAATTCCAGTAACGACACCGAAGAATTTTATAGTTTTTCTATCGCATCCGCTAGTCCCACGTAATTGTTCTGAATAATTTCCAAATCTGTTTTAACTTGATTATCCCGAAATTTCAAGCGGCTCACCTTGACAGCCGCAGCTTCCTTTGGGTCCAATTCTAAAATCACGTTCTTTATATTCTCAAAATATTTAAGATAATAAAATGCAGCCTCTAACCGTGTTCCCCAACGAGTAAGAATAGGTTGTGGTGGTTCAGGAATACCGGGGCATAGTCTATGAAATTCCAGAATAGGTTTTGGGGATTTTACAAACACAGCTTTTGTATGTGCTATTAGAGCGTCTACCTCGGGATAACATTTTCTGATACTATCTGCTACGAGACTGAGAGTATGAATTTTACATGTAATATGCAACAAGTTAGCACAATGTTTTTTAAGAGATCGACCTACAGCAAGCATGTTTGCGGCATCATCACTCATAAACATCAACAGTTGATTTGATGAAAGTTCAAACTTTTCCAATGTATTTAACACCAACATTGAAATTACTTCGGCAGTGCATTGTTGTATTCGTCTGGAAGCTAGTAAAATTGAGGGTGACGGTCGATGTGGTTCCATTGTGCGTACCATTACATTAACCACAGAATGTTTTTTACGATCTGTTGTTTCGTCCACACATAACCACAGTTTTTTATCTTGCAACTCCGATTTAATTCTTTACTCGACATGCTCACGAGCAGACGGCACAACTCTCTGTAATGTTCTCTCACTTGGTAACTTAAAGTTCGAATATTCATTCCAAAACGAGACGTATGCTTTCTTCCTTAGTAAATGAAATGGTAAATTACATGCAATAAACACATAAATTAAATTTAAATTTGTCATAATCTCGTGTGGATTTTTTTTTTGAAACATGCCCTGCACTATTTACGCGCCGTAGACAATCACTTTTCGACCGACATATTAAATCTATTTTACACACTACACATTGAATTTTAGCGCCGTCACACTTTAAATCAGGCATTTCTGCAATAAATTCTCTTATTGTGTCCAACTTTGGTCGTTTTCGCGACGTAGGAAACATTTTCAAAACAAACGTAGAACTACGATATAGTATACGACAGCGTAGATGCATACACAACAGATCGGCTTTCGAGTCGCAGTTATACTGACGCTTATACCGAATTGTCCTGGCCGTGTTTATTTTGTGTAAACTTCTATGCGTCAGCCACTGGATTTCAGCGCAGTTTGCGTTGCTCGAGTCCCAATTCGGAACGTAAAATATCTGTATGTATAATATTGTAAATGCACCTAGTACGAGTGCGAGACATTTTGCTACTTTAAATGTGTCTTCAGTATCGCAACGCTTATATGCATATTATACATTACAAGGGCCACCACCAAACTCTAACGAACCTCGAATGTCTGGTCGTGGAGACAGTAGCAAATATAGCCGAAAACGGTTACCCAGACGTTCTCATTATTTAGTGTATTGACTATACCACCTCTAGTATGCATTACTCTGTGGTATTGGCTCCCATAGAAGCGGAAAAGTTGAAAACCAAGCATCGTACGATGGATAAACGCTGCATTACACATAGGCGAAGGAACGATGGTGGCAATCGTGGTATTTTGTGACGCTCGTTCTCCGAGGAAGTTTCGGTACTCCGATAAAGACATGTATATGTGCGACGTGCGGTATCCTTTCTCCCTCAGCGGTGATTCTTTATTTAGTACTCGACCGCCACGGCTCTCTATCTTGCGTTCGTCTTATCTTGGTAATTGCAATATAAGGGCTTGCCGAAGTTGCGATTATTTTGCGGATGATTTTGTTACATTTGTGTATATTAGACGAATTTAAATATGTTTTTGTGATAAATACGTACACATGTTTTAAATGGATGTATAAGTACAATGAGTTTACAAGGAATAAAATAAATAGGATTATGAATTTACAAGTAAAACGAAGAAAATATTAAATTTACAAAACAAAACAATATAACAATGAGTCTACTAAATAAAATGAGTAAAGTAATTAATTTATTGGTATAAAAAAATAAAACCAAAATGTTAGGAAACCTTAATAGAATTCCTAAATTCAACATGAATGAGTTTTTGTTAAATTGATTTACAATTTGCTGATTATCTTTAGTTCAAGCCATACACAAAGTTCTTTGTGTAGACTACTTTCTCACCACCTTGTTAGATCCTTCCTGTTGTCTGTTGCTCCACGAGTCGATTTATAGGTGTCTACCGATTAAAATGCCATTTCTCTTGTAAATTCCGTATTGGATTCACTTGTAACCATGATACAGTTTGTTGGTTTTCACTATTCCTTCATTACCTGCTTTTTGTATTCTCATATTCGTCAAGAATTACTCCAAAAAAGTTAAACTTTTGCACTTGCTCGATTTTCTATTATTTAATTAGAATTTTGCATTTCTTGAGCTACTGCACAATTTTTAACACTATAGAACACCAAATAACACTACGATTTGTTCAGATGAGTTCACACAAGTAGCCTTAAATTTGAACACTGTTTCAGTGTAATGCTTAGCGCAATACTAACACTACTGTAAATAAAATATCTACACCATATAGTGCATTTTACAATACAAACATATAGCACCACCACCGTATTGAACGTACTCTACTGCAATTATAGTGTATTTTAAGTTACTTTTTTTAAAATAAAATAGAAAACTTGCTTATATGATTTTAACAAGTTAGTATGTTCGTTATAGCAAAAGCTTAAGTTAGTTTAACCTTTTAGATTTTACAATGTACCCAAATAGTGAAATCAAATGTCACCTCTATTTACAATATAATGAACAAAAAGCAGAAAAAATATTAAAAGGGAATACCCTTTTATTTCAAACAAAGAGCTTATACAGCGTGACCCATTTGAAATGGAAGTACTCCTGTAAAACCTATATTTTACATTAAGATGAAACCATTTCTTTAATACATAGTCGATCCAAAAATTTCCTTCCGCACAAAATTTCAGAAGTTCATATATTTATTAATAAAAAAATTATGAGAAAATCATTTTTCTCAACTATCTATGAAGTTAATGAACAACATAAAATTAGACTTTATTGTGTTTGACTATACTATGTACTATTTGGCAGTATTGAACACCACAATGTACACTTTCCATACAGTAAAAGCATTCTGGAAGTCGATCCAGAGTACCTATCGCTTGGATTACATTTAACGCTAAGAAGTAATGAAGAGTAGAATAGTGCCTAGAAAGGCACTATTCTACACAAGTATTTTACTCATACATTACACGAAAGTTAGACGACGGGATTTCTTACTCTGCAGTATAACGTTCCTTTTCCTTTTATCATATTCAGCATTATTACACTATCGATTAATAACCGGTGTGAAAACAGCAGCCTAAGATAGCAGCCAATTTTTACGGAAACACCCGAACGTCCAGTGACGTCCATAATAACGGTATAATTTAAGATACACCGCTACGATTTTTACTAAGCACCAAATGGCGGCAAACTTACAGTTACATTAGAAAGAGGGTGCATCTTCTATACCTATAGGGAGTATATTCCCTAAACAGCGTTAACTTGCCGAGGTTCCTTGAAATTTAAGAAAATTGCACATGCAAAAATTATCTCCGGTGTTTTTCGCCGGAACATAATGCGCTTTGGCAGTTATATTCCCAGTCCTATAGGGAGTATACACCGCAAATATCGTTAACTTGTCGAGGGTCCCTGGGGGTGAAATTTAAGAAAATCGCTAATGTAAAAATTATATCTCCGGTGTTATTCTCCGGTACATAATGCGCTTTGGCAGTTGTATTTCCAGTCCTATAGGGAGTATACACCCCAAATATCGTTAACTTGCCGAGGGTCCCTGGGGGTGAAATTTAAGAAAATCGCACATGAAAAAATTATATCTCCGGTATTATTCGTTGGAACATAGTGCGCTTTGGCAGTTATATTCCTAGTTCTACAGAGAGTATATTCCTTACATATTGTTAACTTGCCGATGATAATGAGATTAATCTAAAGAAAAGGAGAACTAATGTAGACATAATTCCAGAATCTAATTGTGAAGAGAGAACAGCTGAAGAAAGACCGAGTAAAGGAACTAAACAAGCAAGCACCAACTTCACTGGGTCATATATAAAAAATAGAAAAATAGATAATATAGGGGCCCATTTGAGCGAATGAAAGACTCAAGTGAAAAGCATCAGAAGTATATGGAAAAAATCCATGTGGTCACCCTTAGCAACGCTGAACTGAAGAACTAAGAAAGACATACATTAGTTCACCGAAGCTTGTAGAAGGAAAGAACACCTAGAACAAGCATCTTCTTTATTTGTTAAAATATGTAAGTCTAAAGAAATAACAAACATGTCGATTGTTCGAGAAATAAGAACTGGAAACAATGTTATAACTGAAGCTATGCCACATGATATTAAATACGAAGACATTGCTAGAAGAAAATATGTAAATGAAAACCAAAATGCATGTAGAAGGAGTGGACTTATAATTTACAGAAAATACCCATTCTTAGTTTGTACACCAGATGAATTAATTGAAGATGATGGTATAATAGAGATTAAGTGTCCTCATAAATATAAAGATTATGATCCTAATTATACAAATTTTGATTGCTTAAGTAATGACGGTTCTTTAAAGATGTCATCCAATCACCATTACCAGATGTAAGGCTTACGCAATGTAACTAAAAGGAAATGGAGTGATTTAGTATTTTATACGTTTAAAGGAATCTAAATTGTGAATGTATAGAGAGATAACGAATTTTAGGAAAACCATATGTTGCCAAAATTAGCAGGCTTTTATTACTTTTACTAATTACCTGCAATAGTCTTCTCTGTTGTAACTTATTCCTCATACGATGGCAAAAAATGGCGATCACTTAAACAAGTTACTCTTCTGTCAAATGGATTAGTTAGTGATGTTAACTATTATCAAAACATTCCTGATAGGCGGAAAAGTAGAGATTCGTGGAAATAACCACGTCATCGATCTTATGTAGTTGCACTTTTCGAAAATATCACTTGTCCGGAAAATCGTATTCTGATGAAGGACTATACAACCTTAGATGTTGGGGAGAAGCTTTCTAGCTTTGCAATTGATATAACTTCATATTTGTTGAATGCACAATTTGATTCTCCACTGTTTTCTATAAAGTTATCTATTATCTTCTTCGCTAATCAGTTCACTCCTCACCATGTATTTAACATCAATGAAACTTTTGCGGCAATGCCATTTAATGAAAATAACCACCACTGCGCTTTGATAATTTTAAATATTTCCAAGAAGGAATACATCTTTTTTGATTCAAATTACTCTGCCTATATAGGTAAAGAAATGGATTCATCTTCAAATGATTCTAAGAACTTTTAAAACGACTATGTAACTGAAAGCCAATTTGCAACGGGTTGGAAAACTCTCCTAGGAAACACCATGTTTCAAACAGAGACAATTGTAATTGCGGCATGTAGGCTACATATTTTTTCGAACAATTCATTAAAAACCAAGTTTTAGAGGAGAAAAGTTATGAACGACTATAGGACGGAAATCAAAGACCTGCTCCTAAAACATTTTTCAAATCTTGCTGCAAAGTGCCTATATTGTGCACAACCAATAGAGGACGAATATTCTACTTGCTCCAGTTTTAATAGAAGTCTACATACCGCATGCTTCATCGATGCATCCAACCCACAAGCTGCCTTCCGAAACAATATCTGTGATTTATGCAGACAGTATTAATAAACAATACATTAACACAAAGCGCCGACAAAGTTCTACCATAGCATAACTTCCCTGGATATCATTTTTGCAACTTCACAATATTTAGGGAGCCCTATAGGAAGTATACTTCCTATAGGGCTAGGAATATAATTGCAAAATCGCATTATGTTCCGGCGAATAACACCGGAGATATAATTTTTGCAATAGCGATTTTTTTAAATTTCCCCCCCAGGGACCCTCGGCAAGTTAACGATATTTGAGGACTATACTCCCTATAGAACTGGAAATATAACTGCCAAAGCGCATTATGTTCCGGCGAACAACACCGGAGATATAATTTTTGCATGTGCGATTTTCTTAAATTTCACCCCCAGGGACCCTCGGCAAGTTAATGGTATTTGGAGTGTATACTCCCTATAGGACTGGAAATATAACTGCCAAAGCGCATTATGTTCCAGCGAATAACACTGGAGATATAATTTTTGCATGTGCAATTTCCTTAAATTTCAGGGAACCTCGGCAAGTTAACGCTGTTTAGGGGATATACTCCCTATAAGTATAGAAGATGCACCCTCTTTCTAATGTAACCGTAAATTTGCCGCCATTTGGTGTTTAGTAAAAATCGTAGCGGTGTATCTTAAATTATACCGATATTATGGACGTCACTGGACGTTCGGGTGTTTCCGTAAAAATTGGCTGCTATCTTAGGCTGCTGTTTTCACACCGGTCGATAATACATAATTTCGTATATTTAGGTTTTCCTGTAGCTCAATTTTGTTTAGTATACAACTGTATAACATCGCCAGTAAAAGCTTTTATTAGCGATGTTACCTACTAATGAGGCTCAGTTTTAAACTGCTAAGTAAGCTTTCCCAGGTTTTCTTACGGTATAGGTGGCTTTTTCAAATCTATGAAGCGGGAGAGTGTTTTCTATTATTTGTATAATTGTAATGCATTTCTTTGATTTATGTATTCTCAGTAGAGTTACAAATTATTGTTGATAAATATCGTGTTATATATTATTACCCTCTCTTCGTACACCTTTTACATGCCTTTATTCTTTATTACGTGAAAAGTAATACACCTTAGCTTTAGAAATAAAATTAATAGCAAACCTTTCATAACCTAAAATCAGGACCTACAGCTATCCGTCTGATAATAACTTATTGCAATATGATATCTCGTCCTTCGTCTTAACATGTAATAATCATTTGTTATCTTTCAATTTCAGGACTACAACGACGACATACGTCAAGAACAAATGTGGGAAATGCAGGTCCTATCGAGTCAACGCGGGAACGCTGCCGGAAAAAACGACGAGGGAAACGGGGAACCGAGTTCGATGGTCGAGTACGCCACGATATCGGCCGAGGATAGGTTGAGCGCCGTTGATACAATGGAGGGAGGACCGGAAAGCCCGCAGCAAGGCGGCGAACATCCGGCACTGCGCGGTGTACAGCCCGGTAAGGAAAGAACGTTAATCGAAACGAAGGCCAGTAAAATTATATGCGCGATTTTCCCGAGAAACACTTTGTTACGGCTCAAATGGGGCCACCGTCACGCCATGTACCACTGTTAAAAAATGCCGACGATTAATTTTGCACAAAATATTCGTTGAACGAGTTCGTGAGATATTGCTGGTAAAGTCGCGGCGCATATAAAGAGACCCTAGAGACGATGTTCTTTCCATTGTATATTGTATTTGCTTTATTGATGCTATATTCAAATAATAAGCAGCAACAATAAATAATAGGGCCGGGAATTTCAGTTTATCTATTTTATTTGTTTACTTGCTATATAAATTGGCAATATATATATATATTGTTATGTTATGTTTAACGTCGTGTTTACGACGACCACAATTTCTCTCGGTTGTCATTTCGGTACTGAAGTAAATGTCAGGCTAGCCACACGTTGGCAACCAAATACCCCTCTTGCGGGGATAATTGGTAATTTTTGCGTTACCATTCCCCCCCTCAGCCAACCGTCCTTGAGGCGAGAAAGGTAGAATTTAATTATAAGTCCAGATAACGACAAGTGTGGGGTATCATGGACAATTCTACTCATTTATCAATCTTCCTATTCAATTATTGCTTCCAAATTAATGTAAAAATCGTCTGGAATAAGCAACAACGTAAATTTCAAAGCACAACAGATAATATTTCGTCAATTAAATCCTTATCTGAACGGTTTCCATAAATTAGTAGTGGATTTTCTCTTTTAAAGCTTGTTGGTGACAATTCGTATCACAGCATCATCGACAAACAACCTCCTGGTTAAATCACTGCATTCGTTCTCGTGTACTAATATCATTTTGATTGAAAGTCATCGAAAAGTTAGTTTCTATTTAGGCAAATTATCAAAATTGGCTGTGAAAGAAAACAATCGCCGGTCTTTCGCGATTTAAAATAAATGAAAGAGAAACGACGCCCTCAATTTTCATCAATCTTTATTCGGCCTTGGTTGAATCAAAGTTTGTCGTGAATCCAATCCAAAGATAAGCAAATAGGGTTAAATATCCAGAACAGGCAGTTCCTGTGGTGTGTATTTAAACAGTGTTTATTTACATTGGCGTCGTTCGAAGGTTTAAAGGTTAGTTGATTTTAAAATCGTAAAAATTCGTTAATTTGATTTCACTAAGTTACAAATTCATTCAAAATTGCCACAAGGGGATCTAGGGATACCCCCGAACCTACGAAAATCATTGAATAGAGTTAAATTTGAAAATTTAACAAAATTTAGAGTAAAAACCTTGAGAAAGATATTTCAATATATATATATATCGAGGGCGATTCGATTCTGTTCTTGGCTTTTAGCTTATTTTATTTTTATTGTATTATTTGTTGTTGAATCATTTGTTTAGTTTTGTCTTTATATTGTATATAATTTGTGTTAAGGTTTCTGCCGTAGGTATTTTTCTGTGTTCGTTGCATACCTAAGTTCTTTTCAGGTTTGATGTAGAATTGTCTTCTTGTAGTGTAGTTATGTATGTGTCGCATGCTTGTGAGTTGAATATTTTTCAGTTTATTTTCTTGGATATTGTATATTAATATTATGTTTTTCCTGCTGCCTTTGATATGTTACTCCAGACAGATTAGAAAATTTAAATGTGATATAAGTACTGCGTGGTATATTGATTTTGATATGTTTCCAATACTGCATCTTTTCTGATTAGTGTGTTTAAGTGTTTTTAAAATTATTCTGTATTATTAATCCTATATGGTGTGTTTTGTGTATGTTATTTCTTGTATGGGTTGGTTATTGAAAGCTATATTGAAATTAATTCAATATTTATTCTTTAACATTAGAACAGCCAGAAGATTATGGCCTTTGTATTTGAATTTCCCTTCGTAATGGGATCATATTGACGGCTCTGGTTGTTTTAGTTTTAAAAGATCGTATATTCTGTTTTTTTTTCTCATTAATTTTTAGCAGATTTTCTTCTATTTTCGTTATATCCACGTCAATTTGTTGCTGCAATTTTACATTATCCTTTCCAGAATATACTATACACTTGTCGTCCACATATGCATATATTTCTCCATTCATGTCGACGTTCAATACATCATTTGTGTATGTTATGTAGAGGATTGAAGGTAAATTTCCGCCTTGCGGTATACGATACTCTGCAGTTAGCGATTGGCCTTCATGTGTTATTTACTATTGTTGTTTCGGTTCTATACATCAAGTATGGCTGCGTATATAATGTAGTGCGAAATTAGTGTAAGAATTTGACAACTCACACCAATGATTTGCCTTGTCATAGCCTAACCTTTTATACATTGATATTAACAATTTATTTTGTAATGCAGGAAATTACATATGGTATGTTTATTAGCAGTTTCTGCAGTAACCATACATACATACAAATTCAAAAACAAATGTAGGAAATATTGATGCAGTGTCGTGGTAGTGTCAAAGTTTAACATGTGTATAGCTCATGGAAAAAGAGCAATACCGGTCAGTGATTCGATTTCTTTTTTTGGATGGGAAAACGTGTGATGATCGACAAAGTTCATAATATCGTTTTAGCAGACCGCCGGGCGAAGAGTAAAGAGATTACAAATATGGTAAATATGTCAATTAAACGTGCGCAACACATTTTTCACAAAAAATTGTGTATGAGAAAGCTATCGAGAGGATGGGTACTGCCTCTACTGACGATTGATCAAAAACGGAATAGTGATAACTTCAAAGCAATATTTGGACATGTTCAAACACAATAGGAGTGAGTCGCTGCGGCGTTATGTGACTATAGAGACATGGACACATCACTACGCGCCACAAATCAAAGGTCAGTCGGCAAAATACGTTTTCTCCGGCGAACGTGCACCCAACAAGGTAAAGACGCTTCCATCAGCAGCCAGAAAAGTTATGGCGACGATTTTATGGTATTCGCAAAGCATTATCTTAATTGATTATTTGGAGAATGGAAGGACAATCACAGAACAGTACTACACTGATTTATTGGGCCAAATCAACGCTGAATTAAAAAGAACAAGGCCCCACCTTGCGAAGAAAAGAATTGTTTACCACCATGATAACGCCCCGGTCCATTTCGGCAATTACGACAGGGAAACTAGTCGTTACTGTACGAATTGGTGCCCCATCTACCATATTCGCCAAATTTGGCCTCCTTGTACTTCCTTCTTTTTCCAAACTGGCTGGAAATTGAAAAAAAAATGGCTTGGCGGAAAGCAATGCACGCCTATTTTGCAGAGTTTATTTTTTGATGACTTCAAAAAGTTGGAACATCGCTGGACTAACTGTATAGATCTTCAAGGAGATTATGTCCAGAAATAAATGTACAAAATACAAAACAATTGCGTTCTCTTCCATAACATAGATATTTATGAGGGTAGATTGAAAAGTTTCCGGAATGACAATGAAAACAAAATAAATTGGATTCAAGTTATATTTTATTTTTCAATATAATCCCCTCGAAGCTCAACACACTTGGTCCAACGTTTCTCTAGCTTCTCAATTCCCTCCCGGAAGTGACTTTCTTCGAGGTTCCCAAAATAATCGTTTACAGCCTCTATTAGTTCTTCTTTCAACCAAATTCTCTTTCCGCCCGGAAATGTTTTGAGTTTCGAAGACAGGTGGAAGTCCGATGGAGCCAAATCAGGCGAATACGGTGGATGTGGAAGAATTTTGAACTTCAATTTTATCAATTTTTGCTGAGTGATTGCACTTGAATGAACGGGCGTATTGTCGTGGTGAAACAACACTTTTTTACCATTCCCGGGCGTTTTTCCTGAATTGCTGCTTTCAGATTGTCCAAAAGTGTTGGCCAGTAACAATTTTTCCTTCTTCAAGATAATCAATTAGCAAAATCCCTTTTGCGTCCCAAAAAACCGATGCCATCACCTTTCCAGCCAAGTGAATGGTCTTTGCCTTCTTCGGAGCCGATTCACCGCTTTCAATCCACTGTTTTGATTGCATTTTTGTTTCTGGTGTGTAGTGATGAATCCAGGTCTCATCCATGGTCACGAATCGTCTCTTGAAATCCGTTGGATTCCTCGTAAACACTTCCAAGCAATCGGCTGAGTTTCGAACGCGAATGCGTTTTTGCTCAGAATTGAGCAAATGCGGCACCCATCTTACAGAAAGCTTTTTTAAACCCAATTCATTATGTAAAATATGAACTCGTCTATAAGAAATGCACAGCTTCCTCAATTACACACACTTTTATTCAGCGGTCTGCCAAAATCATGTCATGGATTTTTTCTACAATTTCTGGCGTGGTAGCCGTTTTCCGAGTGGTTCATCACTTGTATGCGGCCACGCTTGAATTCCGAAACCCAAAAATTCACGGTGGAAAATGAAGGTGATGAATCCCCAAGAACTGCATCTAACCTTCATTTGATTTCCGTTGCGGTTTTCCCTTCCAAATAGAAGATGTTGATGACCGCTCGAACTTTATTTTTATTCATAATTAAAATCACAAAAAGGTACTTAATTTCAATGCTTGCTAAAGCAGACTATTTGACAGATCGATGTGATATTTGCAGTCAATTGGTATGAAAGAGTTGCCAACACAATGACATAAAGTATTTGTAAAAAACCAACCCCTCTTATCAGCGATTCCCGAAACTTGTCAATCTACCCTCGTATCATACCATCCTCGTATATAGGCGCAAATGGTATTTCCAAAGAATTACTTGTATGTATACTTTGCGCTTTTCCGTTCAACCCTCATTCCGTAGAGGGTGGAGAGTAGTGGTAAGAAGCTCAGAAAAATCACATCTGCGTTAGTTTGATTGACCTGTAGAGCTCATTTGGTGGTGTATAATCTTTCTTTGTTATTCATAATTTTCAAGGTAAACGATATATTTTATTTGGCTGTTTGTCAAAAATAAATTTAGTAACGTTATATACTAAGTGCATGAATGAATGATTTGAAATAAAGTCTAGTGATTCCTGACATCAGTTTCATTTTATTACACTTTGATCCAATCATCAATAGAGCCTATTCTCTTTTGCAGGCTTTCTACAACTGACGAGTTTGTAATCATACTTCTTTGTACGTTACTTCAAAACCTTCATCTCGCGTTCTAGCGCCGCTCCTACAACATTCGCTAAGTATCTAGACACCAAGATTCCATCAGGCATCATACTTTAGATAGCAAGACAAAGTTTTCTTCCTATTAAATTAAATAAAAAACAAGCGAAGATGCAAATCTCTGCATAATTTCGGTAAAGTGATTTGCTCTAACGTTGTCTTGACTTCCATTAATATCTTCCTGTGAAAAGGTTTAACGGGCCGGGAAAATCCCTCTCTACCTTCTCCTTCGGTCGCTTCTTGCAGAATTTAGAGTCAATTAAGATCTCGTCAAGCAGACAAAATACGCGGAAATACGCGGAAAATGTGGCGGGAAGATTAAGTGATAATGAAGTCGCTGCCGACGCTCCGACCGTACTGTACGTAACATCGCACGCGCGCCGCATTCCGAAAATGCCCAGGCTCCGGTAAGCCTTGCAATAAGAAATTCTTTACGGCGTTTTTAACGTCATCACAGTCAACGGCGAAACGTCAGCGTGGTCAGGTTATTATTCTACCGAGCGGCCAAATTTTGATCTTCGTTTTACGAAAGAATATTAGAGATGAGCGAAATTATTTTACAAGTTAGCATACCTGACGTTCAACAAACCATAGCGTCAATAGCACTAACAGAATTAAAGTCTTTAATCTACAAATTGTAAACCAAAGCTCAAATTATGCTTTAAATCATTGAATTATTAACTTTTGTAAAGCCCTGAAATGATGAAACAACATTTATAACTGTTTATTTTGATATTAGTCTTATATTTTGGTTATTTCAAGTTTGATCAAAGGATTAAATAATAAGATTTGTTATGCAGTTGAGGGGTCTAACTTAATAGCTGTAGCTGTCCAGCAGAATACTACCTTTGGATTTGAAGATAGAATGCTCACTGCAAGTTCAGAATGTGTTTTTTGAAAGACATTTTATAACTAAGCGTACAACAACCTATCACTAGACCGAAGTTCTCTTGTGATCTACAGAAATACCACCTAAAGTTAAATCAAAATAATGAAGGGAAATCAAGGAAAACAAAGATCTCATATTAGAAAAATACACCAAGACAAATTCCGTTGAAGATCACTTTGCCGTCTATATCAAAAAGATCTAAATACAGCAGAACAACATACTGTGTAAATATGACACCATTTTCGCAGCAGAACATTTTTAATGCTTACTGCGCTGAAGGTCGAGAGTGCTATACTAATTTTAAGTTTCACTAAACGCATAAACAGCTGTCCTAAGCAAGAACGTCGCTTCTGACCTTTCCACAATTTTGAAATATTTACGTTTTTTGTGCTTAGCGGTGTAGCTACTGTAAGTACAAGTACGTAGGCAGGTTTAACCGGTTAAACAAGTGCCCCTAATTACCAACTATTAGTTTCCATTCAAAATGCTCTTACAACTTTCGTCTCAAGAAAGGATACTGATATGTTTACTTCTTGTTTCATAGTAAACTGTATATGAGGATTAATTTGGTTAAATGTAGGATTGGAAAAGGTAGAAAAACACTTGGTATAGTTTCACACTATACCAAGTGTTTTCTACCTTTTCTAATCTTACTAAGATGTTTCACCAAGAACCGACAGTGCGTTCAATTAGTATTGGTTAAATGTATTTGATAAAGATTCGCATTCATGTTCTGGAAGGGAACACAAAAGATCATCAACAAACTTTATAATGAAATCCAGCTGGAATAATAAAGTTGGTATGGCTAAATTTAAGAAATAATCCATGGCAATCTATGCCAGAATAGGGCTAAAGGGTGACCCCATTGGTGTGCCAACAATTTGAGCATAAAATTTATTATCAAATGACAAGTAACTATTATCAAGAATGAACTTAAGTGATTTAATGAATTCATCCTTGGTGATATCAGAGCACTGAGCCAATTTTCGTTCGGGAGCTTGAAAATTTTGAAATAAGTCGGCAAAGTAAAACGCATCCATAATTACTAAAATTTCGAATTTATGTAGAAAGGTAGTAAGTAGGAGAGATTACTTGAAACTATTGGCCTCAGTGGAACGTCAACATTGTGCATTTTTGCAGAGTTATGTCATATTAAACGTTTATAAGTTTGTAGATGTAACCAACCCTTTCCAAAAAAAATACAGATAAAGAAATTCAAAAAAAAGATAATATTTTTTAATCTTCGGTCATCATCACGACAGCAAAACTACTGGCTATTAAGTCACAACTTCTTTACTTACCGTTTGAATTATAGTTTATGTACCTATAATTTGCTTATCATCGCTAAAAGTACCAGATTATAACACGATTGGTTATGGTGCACGATAAACAACACCATGCGCAAACGTTGAACGCATACAAGGACTGTGCTGCGGTATCCACTAGTTGAGGGTGCGCACGAACATTTTAGCTAAACTTTTTCCTACATTCAGATGCTTTAGAATAAAATTACCCCACTTTCTGTTTTCTCCCACAATAAATGAAATTTTCCCCTAATTTGGGTGAATGCTTTTTTAGAGTGTAGCACTAAATATAAAAAGTTGCGTAAATTTGTAGTAAATAGTGACTATAGCGCGTCTTAACCTCCGTATGCAGTACACATCTTATGCGAATTCGATTCACGATTGTCGAGTCGTCCAATCATATATTCTATTACTATTTCCGGTTCATTATTTGACATTTAATGTTAATTTGAAAATTAACACCAAAAAGTTAAAGAAGAATGGGTAATAATTAAAACTAAAATATGTTAACACTTTATATTTACACTACTCGTTGGTATTTGTTTCACACGAAACCGTATAACAATTTGGCTTTTACGCCATACTGTCGTTAGAATTTTTTCTAATTTTAGTGTTAGAAAGAATTATCAAGAACAATTACTGAACAAAAATTAATGCTAATCTAGCTCATGGTATTGGCGGAATAATGCTCGGTAAAAAACAAAGCGAGGTCATCAGCGTGGTTCCGTACACGGTCCTCTCCTCGCCATTGTTTTTCACCTCTCGGGTTTATGTCGTTATTCTCCACAAACAGCATCAAGATATATTCCCACGCCACCTAGCGTAGAGAAACATAGACATGCCATCTAGAGAACAGCGACAACTCGTAATGCAGACTCCCACCACCTATCAAGCAGCACTGCGTGTCTATACGTATAAAAGATTCCTCAGGCTTACCATGATGTATTAAAATTACACCCGAAAAGAATGCCTAGTAACAATAACCAAAAATTAATGCTAATATAACTCATGGTATTTGTAGAATCATCCCCGGAGTGTTCATTCCAAGTTGTTGTCGCTATTCTCTGGACAGCATGACTACGTTTCTCTAGGTGACGTGGGGAGATATATCTTGGTGCTGTTTGTGAAGAATAACGACATAAGCCTGAGAGGTGAAAAACAATGGCGCGGAGAGGACAGTGTACGGAACCACGCTGATGACGCCGGGTAGGCAGAAACACATCCGTGGGTTGCGCTTTCCCCTTCCTCGCTTTGTTTTTCGCCGGGAATGATTCCACCAATACCATGAACTATATTAGCATTAATTTTTGATTATTGTTACTAGGCATTCTTTTCATTCGTATTTTTAACAATTACTGAGTTCTGCGGTATTTAAAAAAAACACACAAGTGGCTATCAAATGATTTTCTTAATAAAATGTGAGTATAGAGTTTACTGACAACTATTTAAAAAGTTAAGAAATGCATTACGATGCGTATTGCACATACATAGTAAATATGACAGGTAATCCGTGTAGAAGTGTTGAAAACGAAGGAATTGCTTACACCATGCACAACGAATAAGCGCAGGCTTGCCACAAATCCCTCATTGTTGTGTATTTTGCATCCATCGGGAAGCAGAATCTTCTGGAGAAGATTCCGGAAAGATTACATAGAAATACTAAACCCAGATTACAAACAACACATTAACTATAATGTTAGTGTAATTTTAAATTATGTATTTATTATCTTTCAAAATTCTAAAAAGGGAAACTATTTCGGTTTGTTATTTAGAAAATAATATAATTTTCATAATGTTCGTGAATAATATTAATAGTAAGTATTCTTGCACAAGATACGTTTTCAAAACTTAAAGTTAAATGTGCATTTGTCACTGGAGATACATTTTCGTTTCAGTATATAATAAAATCAGGCATGATTTTGATTTATCTTCTAATTCTTTAAAGTTAGAAATTTTGATGTGGGACATCCCACATGAAGAGCGTGCGTCTATACGTTACTATATTCATTTCAATCAATTTTATATTAAAATTAACGCTATGTTACAGGGGATAATCGAAGTTCCAGGTTATTTTAAGTATTTTGCATTTTGAAACATAATTTGTAAAATATGACACAAACACACATATAAACACACTGTATTTGGAAATCAAGCAACAAAATCCCTTACGTCATCCGCAACATCGAAATCGATCATCGGTATATCAACATTTTAAATATTAAGTTGTTAGATTGGCAGCACCCAGACAACCGATAAACAAGAAGTTAGATACAAAAATTCTGACAGTAAAGAAACAAGTTTTTCGACTGATAAATCTAGAAATTGTATTTTAAAACCTAAACGTTATTGAAATTATCAACTCTAAAGTATTAAAAAACTGTTAAAGTGAAACAGAAACAGTTACGAGTAGTAATCAAGAGTATTTGATCAAACAAAAGCAGTTTGAAGAAGCAATCAAGAAAATTTAATCAAGAAGACGACCAAAAGGGTTATCTCAAGAGAATATTGGACATTAACTGCTGAAATAGAGGAAACTCAGAAAAGGAACACACATGCACATATAATACACCCGCAACATTAACTGTAAGTAATTTTAGAAAGAAATTTAATATACGTAAGTGAAAAACTTATAATGAACAAAACACAGATTATTTCCCTATTCAATATATTTAATCGTTATTTGAAACATCTCAATATATATATATATATATATATATATATATATATATATATATACAGTGTGTCTCAGGGGACGTTGGATTGCATGGGTATCTTTGTTATTATTGGAGATAGAATTTTGTTTAAATGGACAAAGTAGTATATATTTATGTGCTGTTTAATAATTCATTCACAATACAGTTGAATTTAAAATAATTACGCCGCCATCTTAAAAAAACTGAAAAGTACAATTTTCAAAATATGGTCGTAACTTCTTTCTTTTTGATCGTAATGAGAAACTGTTTTTACATTGAGAGGCACTTTTTTTGTGTACAATCGGTTGAGCTAAGTTAAATACTTTTTTTGTCAATAAATTCATTGAAAATAAATCAAACTTAATATTTTCTTATGGCGGCTATATACAAATTTTTCATATTTGCAATTGGCGCTGTTTTTCTGAATAATTTGATGTATAACATGTTAATTTCAAACAATCACAAATGTTAGAAATACTTTTTTTTTTTTTTTGGAACGGAATTTTGCAGTGCGAAGAAAATTATAGGGTGCTGTGGAATAGAAACAATGTTGTTTATGTATAATTTGTTTTATTCCTAAACTCATAATCAATAAAATATAGATTGATTACCAAAACAAGAAAAGAACATTCTTAAATGTTAATTGACCGGATGCTCAAAAATGCCACCGTTTTGCTGTATACATTTTTCACAACGAACGGCTACATTTCTTGTAACCCTTCTTAGAGTTCTGCGATCAACATTATTAAATTCTTCTATTACCGCATGTTGCAATTCTTCAACACTATTATAGTTTTGCACTTGGTACACTTTATTAATAAACCCCCATAGGAAGAAATCACAAGGAGTAATGTCCGGGGATCTTGGCGGCCATGATATATCACTGTTTGTAGCTATGACTCTATTCTGATGTACCAAATTTAAATAATTTATTACATTACGCCTGTTGTGCGCAGGTGCTCCGTCTTGTTGGAACCAAATATTCTTTAATAAAGTTAAGGGAATATCGTCCAGCTTCGTTTCCACCTCTTCAATAAGTAGCTGGAGATATCTTTCTGCAGTGAGAATGCCATTGTAAATAATCGGTCCAACTAGCAGGTTATCTATTATGCCGCACCACCCATTAAATCCGAATCTAACTTGGTTATTTCGCTGTACAACAATATGTGGATTTTCCAGCGACCAATAATGATTGTTTTTGCGATTAAAAATGCCAATATTAGAAAAATTTGTTTCATCAGACCACAAAATCTTTTTATAAAATTCAGGATTCTCATTAATTTTATTTATATAATACCATTAACAAAAGTTTATACGCCTAATCGCATTGCCTGGAAAAAGCGTTTGGTAAACTTTGTATTTATAGGGATGTTACTTATTCTTCTTTAAAATACGCGAAACTGTAGATCTGGAAATACCAGTTTCCAATTTCAACTTCTCTTGTCGAAATCTCACCGTTCCTTTCAACACACGCAAAAACCATTTCTTCATCAAAACTATTTCTTCGCTGTCTTTGTTCACCTCGAATTTTCTTCTTTAGAAAGGCCCCATAATCCATTAAATTTCTATCAAGATTTCTGAATATTTTTGAATTTGGTTGCCGTCTTTCGGGGAAGTCGTTCTGATATTCATTTTGAGCCCGTGCAATATTTTTATTACAATGAATGTAAGTGACGAAAATGTCACATTTTTCTCTAGTAGAAAATTCTCGTGATATTTTATCTAAAAATAAAATATAAATCTTAGTATTACTAAAAGTTAATTTCACTTGACATAAAACAAGATTCTCACTTGTTTCGTAAAATCACATCTATTCCACAGCACCCTATAATTTTCCTCGCACTGCTAAATTCCGTTCAAAAAAAAAAAGTATTTCTAACATTTGTGATTGTTTGAAATTAACATGTTATACATCAAATTATTCAGGAAAACAGTGCCAATTGCAAATATGAAAAATTTGGATATAACCGCCATAAGAAAAAAATAAGTTTGATTTATTTTCAATGAATCTATTGACAAAAAAATATTTAACTTAGCTCAATCGATTGTACACAAAAAAGTGCCTCTACAATGTAAAAACAATTTTTCATTATGATCAAAAAGAAAGAAGTTACGACCATATTTTGAAAATTGTACTTTTCAGATTTTTTAAGATGGCGGCGTAACCATTTTAAATTCAACTGTATTGTGAATGAATTATTAAACAGCACATAAATATATACTACTTTGTCCATTTAAACAAAATTCTATCTCCAATAATAACAAAGATACCCATGCAATCCAACGTCCCCTGAGACACACTGTATATATATATATATATATATATATATATATATATATATATATATATATCTACATGTAAATTCTGCTTCTATATTGTTGTTTTCCTAAATAAATATTCGTTATAGAGAAAATAGTTACGTCAGTGTTAAGAGCATTTGAAACAGTTTAAATCTTGTCTTAACTTTTTTTAATATCTCTCATAGTTTCTGAGCTATTTAGTCAAACAGCGAGGGGTAGTGTTGAGCTTGGGGTGCTTTACAGCCTGCCAGTGGGCGATTGGGCAGGTAAGATAGTTACCGTTGTTCTTACACTAGATCGGTCTATAAACCCACAAAGTTTAATTTAAATCGGTGAGATGCACTTACCTGTGTTTCCTTGTTAGGCCTTGTATAAAAGATTGTCGACTGTTTTGCATAGTGTCTGAAATTTTTTTTATTTACTGAGTGCCATACGTTCATGATTCATCTGTATATATATGTTCGACCTGAAATAATATAAAATTTACAGTAAATTAACAATTTGCATACATACAATAAACAAGCAAATGAAGTAAACTGTACCTTCTTCTCTAAATTCCTCGATGTTTCGTAACGAATATCATCTCGTTCGATGAGTACACTTTTCTGTTCTACGTTTCTAAATTCAAAACCCATATGATGAAGTCAATCACCACCATTGATAGCAGCACGAATTAAGTAGGTGAGATATCCTGTATAAAAAGCCAGGCAGTTTACATCACATGCATGCGTGTTCTCGTTATACCGGATAGGCTATTGATGTATCGGCGGAATTTAGCCTGAAAACTATCAAATATGGAGAAATGAGATTTTCTGCACGTATCTAGTATACCATACCGCATTTTACAAAATTAAATACAAATATATATATGGACGTTCCAAATTTCCGCCCGCCTTCAACTTTTCTATTTTAAATGAATTGCGATATTTGTTATTAATCATTTTGATAGCCACTTAAACTAAATAGGTATTACGATATCGGTGCCATTTTGAAGGCAATTTTACAAGGAAACTGTCAGCAATATCAAAAAATATGAGTTATATTTAAAGAATTCGGAAAAAAAGCGTTTGAATTTCGATAAATGTTGCTTGACATATTTAACAGTCTGTATATATTTTTATATTACACCACTTTGAAGCATATAAAGTGTTCGCCTTTAAATTGATAGCAAAAAAGCAACTCGCGATCCTAGAACTGTCTTCGTGCTAGGTCTTAAAACGTCAGAGTCTGCACCTGACAAAATTTAAAAAAAGGTGTAATATAGCCAAAAGTAAGCATCGACAGTACACATAACCATATATCATTGCAAAGATAATTTAAATGGCTATCAAAATGATTAATAAAAAATGTTGCAATCTTAAAACTTATACTATATACGTACAAAGAATTTCATTTCTCCACCTTTGGTAGTTTTTTCGCTAAACTCCACTAATGGCGCTTCCGGTATATATCGGTCATCGGTCATTTACGTGTATACCTTTCCTTTTCTGTTTTTTTTTGCTTGATAATGTAATAATATTGTACGCCCTGAGCTACCTAATGTTTCACTTGCTTCTTGGGCAGCAGCACTTACATTCATGGAATTATTAGAATAATTGAAAACGTTGGCAATCATATGTGTTTCTTTACAACTATATTTTCCTCCCTTACGCCATTTTCTGCCTCGAGGCTTCATTAATGCAGTGAAAACTACATGGTGGGGCAGAGTAACGAGCAATTTTAAAAAGACTGTAAAAAAATGCTACCAATTCTTCCAAATTGTATTTTTTCCACCTTAAATTACATAAAAAAGCATTCAAGAAAATGCTAACTCAAAATTCAAGTAAATGTAACTAAGGCTTAAAAATAACTCTACTAATATGACGTCCGTTCAGGCGTAGACATTCTTTTAGGCGATCCTTGAAGTCATTCATCACATTCCGCAGCATTGCCAGTGGGATTTGAACCACCTCCTATCGGATCCGTTCTTTCAGTGTTTCAACTGTTCGTGGTGGGTTGTCCTGATACACTTTACTTTTCAGGTAACCTCACAAGAAAAGTCGGACGTTGTTAGGTCCGGTGAATGGGGAGGCCATGCAATATCCCCGTTTCGAGAGATCACGTGATTCGGAAATAAAGCATTAACAACATTCATGTTTACTCTTGCCGTGTGGGAAGCTGCTCCGTCTTGTTGAAAAAATGTCTCCTCGTTAACTTCGTACTGAATAAGTTGTAAAGTAGAAAGTTTTCCAACATGTCTGAGTATCTCTGTGATGTCACTGTCACAGCATTGCCTAAATCATCTTCGAAAAAGTAGGGCCCTATGATCCCTGTTGAAGACATAGCGCACCACACAGTAAGTTTTGTGGAATGGAGAGGTTGCCGATGCAGTTGTCTAGGATTCACGTCACTCTAATACCTAAAGTTCTGCTTGTTGACGTAACCAGACAAATGGAAATGGGATTCGTCACTCATCCATAAATTGTTTACAATGTCTTCGTTTTCATTAATTAAATTCAACATTTCTTTACATAACCGTCTTCGACTCACGTTATCTGTTTCTTGAGGGACCTGAACAATTTGGATCTTGTAAGGATGATAGTGTAGATAGTTGTGTAAAATCTCCCTAAGCGTTCTGTCGCATTGTCTTTGGTTTCCCAGACTTCTTTATCGTCGTTGACGAAGTTTCATCAAAATTCTTAACCCACTTTTTAATCGGGCAGGCAGACAGCACCAGTCGATTCTGATTAATTTGAAAATGGGTGCGAAAAGCACGACGTGCCTGTACATAAGAACTATCGTTTTGATAAAACGCTTTGACAGCGTACGCACGATCCTGAGGTGTCCACCGCTCCATTGTTACTTAATGCTAAAGTGTCAGGAACATGGCCGATTGCATCCCCACCACCTTCCATCAGCTGAGCACGGTTTCCGCGCTTTTCAAAGTCACTCTTTACTCTGCCCCGCCCTGTATAACAAAATGTATAGGTTGTCACATTTATAAGAATGATGGAAAATATCCATATAATACAGCTACAAATAATTCAATTGAAAATATATAAAATATGACTGTTGACAGTTGACAGTACAGATATTAAATAGTCGCAACCGGAAATAAAGGTAGCGTTATTGATAAGCTTCTAAGGATAGAAAGAGATACACTATTGCTATTAAATCGCATATTGCGTATGGAGGTTAAGACGATCTATGGTGTGAAAGACCTCGACATCTACGGGTACAAAAGGATCACCCATTACGTAAGTCACGTATTGTACCCGGGCGGATGACCGCATTAATTAGATCATATTCGACAGATGGCGATATATCTTAATCTGTAACAATAAGTAGTAACAGTTATGACACCGTTATACTGTTCCATTCAGAAAGAACTTGTGTGTGATTTCAATGGATAAAAACAAATTTGTTAAAAGTATTTTCGTCGAAATACTTGTATGTATGCTTGTACGTATGCTTATCAAACAAATTGTAAAATATGCAAAAATATGTTGCCGAATGAAAAGATTTTTACATTTACCGACAATACGCGATCACCTCAATATCCTAAAAATTCTTGTTTCTTATAGTTATTCGCATATTTTACTTAAGCATATTTCCCAGAATTTTATATCAGTTTTCTCCCTGCGTCTTTCAACTTTCTTATTACTTACATTTCGATCACGTAACAGACGGGGAGAGGAACTGGTATTCGTTTCTAATCCCTCACGAAGCCGATTAGCCTATCTTTTTTTCCTTCCTCGCCTTATCCCAGCGAAATTTCCCTTATTTCATAACATGCAAAAGAATAGAGTCGATCCGAAGGGAGTATCGAAGATGTTATTTCATTCGACAACAGAAGAGAACCAATATGCGAAATATTTCTTCCTCGCTGCCGAAGTTCAAAGCATAGAAAGAGAGAAACGCAAAAATATTGATTTAGAAATGAAGCGAGAGCAGCACGCCGAGTTTTGCCGTCCTTCACTTCAGATTAACGTCACGCTAATAGGAGACACAATGGTGGAAACGAAGCTCCTTCGGGCGCGAATTCTTTGACAAAGACGGAGGCACTTGGAAAGGGAAATTCTTGCTCTTCTTACGTAACACAGGAAGAAGTGTGTAAAGGAAGGTTTCGGTGAATAGGGGAAAGAAGTGAAGGGAGTAATTAATTAAGGTAGGATAGGTGAAACTTATCGGAGGGAACGTAAGTTTTGTATAGCAGGTTCAAAGTAAAAGGAAACTCCTAGAAGCTACGTAACGAGTTGCGAGTTTCAAAATGAGATTTCGAGGTTGAAATTACGAATTTTATTTGAAATGAAACTATACTTACAAAGAGTAATATTGTCAGATTACAGCAGTAAAACGGAAATTTTTAGATTATTAAGCAGAAACAAATAATTGTTACTGCCCGAATGCCGAAATATAGTTCTTTGGATTCATACTGAATTGTCCTCCTTCCATTTGAGGGTGAGAACCGTTTCGATGCTAGAGCGAATATTAAAATATTGTTTTTGCTCTATCTAATTGCGAATATTGCAAAGCTAATGTAGTTTAAACTATCAGTCACATGTTCTAAGTCAATTGACTGAATATAAGATGTAAATGATAACAGTCTTGTTGATGATTCTTCCTATTTCTTGCGCCATCCTCTTCTATTACTGGCTAAACGTTCATATAGGTAAATTGAGTTACATATGCAGTGGCCAAACAGTTGTTTTCATGCAGCGAGACACTTGAAGAGGTTTCTCACAAGCAAGCATTTCCAAGACTATAGAAAACAGATTCAGTAATGGTTATTCTCTAACACTGCAGGCTCTTAGGACACGGGAATTTCTGTTGGCTATAGCAATTGTAGATTTCAGAAATAAAAAAGTAGGGGTTTGCGTTTATGCAAATAATCTCGTCATACCTCTTACATGGGTAAAATGCTATACCATAAGAGAGAGAAAGTATTATGATGATTTTACACGAACTCAACGTATCTAAACGTGTGCTGTGTTGAATGTCACTGTTCAATGTCATTTGCTTGACAAAATTGCGTAAATTCATTTGCGTACCTTGCTCACGTTATAAATGGCGTATTCGTTCACAAACACGTGTAAGACACGACTTCGCACTCGCATTTCTGAAAAATGGCGCTTATGCTGGCTGATCATAGTACGCTCGCTCTTACGGTATATACAATATTGTATACACTCAAAAAATAGATAATCCCAGGTATGAGAAATACAATGCTTTTTAATATAATTTACTATATACCTATCACTATTTGAAGCAACCTTGTCGTACTCCATGTCGACCTCTGTTCAAAGACCTGAACATGTTACCCCTGCCGTCTTTGTATACACATAAAGAAAGAAAATGCGTACATGCGACAACGGTAAACGCGAATGGATAATTCATCACAAGCGGAGGGGTTAGCGGCAGTCGACAGCTCGCGACGGTTACTGATGTGGTTAGCTGCGAGGTAGACTGCATTATGTGCGGACGATCTTAGTAAGAATTTCTAGAGTATTTCTTTTTCCTTTCTTTTATTTCATCAGAATCTGTTTTTATTTTCATCTTTAGAATTTCCTATTAGTTTCGTCTAAGCTTCGTAGCAACAAAATAAATATGCGAAATTCTCGTTTCCAGGCGACCATGGCTTCACATTATTACGTACGCTCTTGCACGCAGTAGGTCTACACCCTAACGTTGTTACAAGCGTACTAGCGTGACTCGCATCGAATTGATCGGATTCCATTCAATCCCCTCCTCGCTTTCTCACCGTACATTTAGAGAGAAAACGCCGATTTCTATTTCTTATGAGCTAACTTTTCGCGCTATCGGCAGTTCAATTGCGCAAATTGCAAATTACGTCAACCTGCTTATTTTAAATAGAACACCCTATATATTTTTTTACGTTATATTTTTTTGGAAAGGTAATAGAAAGGCGAATTCAACGATACTGCATATGTTATACTTTGACTTAAGAAATATGATAATATGTAGTAATAAATGTTTTGGTATTCTGTTTTTATCTATTTTTTTTTAATGTAAGATCTTGAATATTTATGAAACTTATTCCAATCCTTACGTAATTGCTGGTATGCACTTTCGGTCAAAAATAGCTAATAATGAATGAATGCAACCGTATTCAAAGTATTTGGAAGCAATTACCTTTTTGTAGAGCAGATTTAATTACACTAGAAACAAATCAGCAAATTATGTGAGCAAAAGAAGTACAAAATCCAATTAATAATATAGAAACCTGGTAAGTTTCTTTATTATGTTACACTATAAGACTGATATTACACTGTCAAAGATCTTTATCAAAGATATTTTATAAAATAAATTTGACAATATATTACAGTGTAATGTAACATCTTTTATCAAAAATCAAAGATTTTTGATAGTGTAATATCCCTCTAAGAGACAGGCTTGTGTAGGCCGCTAATATATAAATTAAAAAAATCCTTCTAGAAAGAAGCACAGGGATTCTATATTAAAAATACATACAAGCGACTGTTCGTTGGCATTATTGAAACGGTAAATTCCGTTTGACGTTTCTTACCTAATTTAGTCCCGAAAAATGATTTACGCCTTTTCAAAGTAAATTATATCCTTTAATAAAAACGGCGTCGCGGGACAAAGGCCTATGTTTTTTTTTGCTTTTTCCGACGAACGACATATTTTACCCTGTCTTTTAAGGAAAATATTGCGTACGTGTACGTTGTTACGTGAAGGAATCTATGAGCCTCGCCTGTTGCGAGTAAAGCAAGTCAATCTACAGCGCGTTTTTGATCGTTTTTGCTGATGGGTCCATGTTCAAATACTTCGTAGAATATTTGGAGAAAACATGTAAAATGTTTTCTACTAATTTAATAAAGTACGGCGTTGTTAATCTGACTTCTACACTGAGGGAAATGTATTGTAACCAAAACAATAATATTCGTACTCTATAAAGTGACATTTAGTGAGTTATATTGTTAAGTTAAGTTTTGTAAAGATATATACAACACGAAATTGTAGACTAAACTATACAATACTACACTGTAAAAAATGTGTGTATATTTACAAATCGACAAGTGCTGTAAACTATACATAATACTTAATGTGATCTAGCTGCACATGTGAATATATGTAAATTTCCTGAGAAATTGTGCCAAATTACTGGACTTTAAGCAATTTCACATTAAATAAATACTATCACAAATAACGTTTTTTAAATTCGCAGTCAAATGTAAATTTACAAAATCCATTGTATGCTGTGATGCAGACACATCCTCTATCACACAAAACGTTCCCTAAAATTATTACCTCTTTATCAATACTTAAGTCTCCTTGACGGGTACCTCTGGAGTGAAGATTATGCTCTTTCTTTATTAATATTTTCACCACTAAATTGTGTAAAAGTTATTTAATAATGCCAGTCTGTATATGTAGCAATAAAACTGAGGAATCTCACAAAATTATTCATTGTTGTGTTTGTGATAAGTAGAGCCCGGTAACAGGGAGCCGTGCCATAGCCGTACCTGCCTAGTATACAAAAACAATAGTAAGAAAATAGAAAAAAAAGAACAGAACTAATACATAATTATAATATGTGAAAAGTAGTGAAACACTCACCCTTTTAAGTAGCCTTGGCTACAGAACAGTAAAACTAGAAGCACCATTATCAGTATTAACATCATATGGATATAAGTGCCAAAAAGTTGACACCATTAGATGTGTTTCCACAGTTGTCTCGGTGATCGATGTTCGCCGTGGTGAGAAAATGAGTTTATATTTTGAAAAAGAGCGTTCAACATCTACCGATGTTATACATGCATGATTAACATACTCTTTGTACTTAGTCAGCGGATTAGTCGATACACCATCACAAATTTGTTTTAGTGTGCTAAAATCGGGATCTTTCTGTAGCATATTCTCGAACTTTTCTAAAACGCGATTATATCTTGCGTCATGTATACTCAATAGCTGTGTATGCACTCCGTCCATAATTTGCAGAGACTCCAATAATGATACCGATCTATTTTGTAATTGGTCTATAGCGTCAGCTAATCCTTTATAGTAGCTACAAATATTTTTTAAATCTGTTTCAACGGAAATATCTTGAAATTTCGATTGGCTCTCCTTAATAGCTGCAGCTTCGGCAAGATTGAATTATGCAACAACAGCTTTTACTATTTTGAAATGTTCAGCATAATAAAAAGCTGCCTGCAACCATGTTCCCCAACGTGTAAGAATTGGCTCCGGTGGTTGACGAATACCAGGACACTCTGTGTGAAGTGATCGTAGGTGTTTGGGAGAATTCAAAAATACGTTTTTGTGCTTGCTATTAATGCATCTACCTCGGGAGAGCATTGTCGAATGGTTTCTGCCACGAGATGTAAAGCATGCACTTTACACGTAACATGTAAACACTTGCAGCCATGTTCAAGAAGAGAACGGCCTACCGAACGCATTATCGCTGCGCCATCGCTCATAAACATCAACACTTTATCTTTTGAAATTTGAAATCTTTCAACGTACTAAGTACAACCTTCGCAATTGAATTTTTTTTACAGCCTACTGTCTCGCCAACACATAACCAAAGAAACTGTTTTTTCAATATGCGTTTCATTTTCTTTTCCACGTCATCGCGTACAAATGCAACTCGAGATTGTATTTGTACCAAAAGTCCTTAAACGGTTGTTTATCGAGTAAGCCTAGTGGCAAATTACAGTTTATCAACATAAGAATTAGATAAAAAAATGCACTTTTCGGTAGCATGCCCAATTTTCGTTTCCTATGCTGTGCGGAATTTACGTGTCTTGTACAGTTCCACTTCTTATTTGACATCAAATGTGTTTTGCACACTTTACAAACTATCTTACTCCCGTTGTAAAACAAATCGGGAAAGTCAGAAATAAACTTATTTACTTTGTCTTGAAAGGATCGTTTTTTAGCCTTCGACATGTTCACTAAAAACTACAATTAATAATTACGTCTGTATCAATAAAATCAAAACACACTACACTAAATAATAACTACAATTAATAACTACGTCTATATCAATAAAATCAACAGGCCATATCCGCTATGCAATGCTAAACTGAATTGAGTGATGATTAAAGCTGGCCACGAGCGGTACTGCGCAGTAGCGTAGAGTCGACCAGGCCTCGCGTTTCACTAGAGTTATTCTGCTAATAGAGATGTTTGCTGCCGCAAATAATTTCGCTCATCTTTTAAATAAAAATTAAATAACACGTGCTCAAACACTTACCATTTTAAGAGTCCTCCGTGAAATCACAAAGTGAATAATGTCTGTTAAATATCTGCAACATTAGATATGTTTCAACTGTTGTTTCGGCAAAACTAGTACGGCATGAGGAAAAAGAGCGTCTATATCCAGAGAACGAACGTTCTACATCTAGTGACGTAATATTTGCGTAAGTAAAATAATCTTTCAAATAACTTAACGATTCTGTTAACGCACCTTCACAAATGTGTCTTAATGTGCCAAAATCAGAATTTTTCTCAAAAACACTTTCAAATTTTTCTAGAACTGAAACATTTTTTGCGTCTTCAATCGCGCATAGCTGTGCGTGAACATGTTGCACTATTTGTAGAGATTCTTCTAACGGCACCGCAGGATTTTGTAATTTTTCTATTGCATCTGCTAGCCCGAAGTAATTGTCGTGAATGATTTTTAAATGCATTTTAACCTGACTATCTTGAAATTTCGACTGGCTTTTCTGGATAGCGGCAGCTTCCTTTGTATCGAATTGTAAAACCACGTTCTTAATATTGTCAAAATATTTACGATAATAAAACGCGGCCTGCAACCATGTTCCCCAACGAGTTAGAATAGGTTCTGGTGGCTCTGGTATACGGGGGCACAGTCTGTGAAATTCGCGAATACGTTTCGGTGATTTGACAAATACTGCTTTAGTATGCGCTATTAAAGCGTCTACCTCAGGATAACATTTTCTGATACTATCCGCCACAAGATTGAGAGCATGAATTTTACACGTAATGTGTAACAAATTAGCAGAATGCTTTTTAAGAGACCGGCCTACAGAAAGCATGTTTGCAGCACCATCACTCACTAACATCAAGAGTTGGTTTGTTGAAAGTGCAAACTTGTCCAATGTATTTAACACTAACTTTGAAATTACTTCGGCAGTACACTGTTGTATTCGTTTGGAGACTAATAGAATTGAAGGTGCCGGTTGATGAGGTTCCAATTTGCGTGCCATTACATTAAGAACAGAATGTTTCTTCCGATCTGTTGTTTCGTCGACACATAACCACAATTTTTGATCTTTCAACTCCGATTTTATTTTTTGTTCAATATGTTCGCGCGCAGATGGCACAATTCTTCGTAACGATGTTCGACTTGGTAATTTGCACTCCAAATAGTTATTCCAAAAGCAGATAAATGGTTCCTTGTCTAGTAAATTAAACGGTATATTACATGCGATAAACGTAACGCATAAATTAAATATAAATTTTTCATTGTCTCGTGCGCAATTTCTTTTTGAGACATGCTTTTCACTATTTACGTGTCGTAGACAATGTTGCCTGGACCAACACATTAACGGGATTTTACAGATTACACGTTTAATTTTAGCACCTTCATATATTAAGTCTGGAATTTCTGCAATAAATTTTCGAAGTTTGTCCGACCGCGGTCGTTTTGCTGACGAAATCATAATTTTTCTAGGACAGATAAAAATTGCGCAAATGACCGGCAGCGAAAATGTCCGTACTGCTCCGCAGACGAAGTAATACTACCGTTCCTCTCGATCCGAACTGATTCTATGCCGATACGCGGTACCGCTCGTGGCCAGCGTTAGTAATAATTCTACAAAAAATATAAATAAGTAATTTTTAATTTGCGCATGTGTTATGAAATTACCAAAGCTGTATAACACTATTTGCAAATGATTACAATGGCTATGTAGCAACTTACAATAACATTTGTAAATAATTACAAAGGGCACGCAAAAATTTACAGTAGAGCTTGTGACTTATTACAACGTGTATGGAATAGCTAACAATAACGTTTATCTAATATTTTATTTAACAATTTGTAAAATCAAATCAAATTACAACGTCTATCGATGACAACAAATAGCCACCGAATGCCGTTGTAAATTTACAGAATAATGTTTTATGGCGTACGGAATTGTATTTCAATCCCAAAGCATCAAGTGCTTTCCACTCATAAAAGAAAAGCGTTACAAAGGTACATAAATAAATAAAAGGAAGAAACGAAAGGGACATATAAGTACGTTGCGTACATGAACAATAAATACAAAGCCCATTGTAATATCTCTCTTAGAAAACGTACATACAGAGGCAGATGAGAGGGAAAATATAATAAGGACGGACTCTTGAATGCGGAAAGAGCTAAAAAACTTTCACCGTAGGCGTTGTGCCAATTATCCCACAGACTTGACACAATTTTATCAGTGCTGCTCTAAGGACGCTAGTTTTATTCACCTCCTTTTTGCGTGCCTTTTACTCTCTCTCTCTTTATTTCGTGAATTGCACTACGAGGACTGTTGGTATCGTTCCACATAACAACTTACGTGTATGTCTAGGAACGAAAGAAAAAAATGTTATATGTTTGAAGGAAAAAAATGTTATATGTTTGAAATAACATTATTCCAAGAAGAATAAAACGAGAATGAGAAAATACTGACTTTGGGCTCGTTAGTAATTCTATTACAACAGCAGCGGTAAAAGGTCGTATACATGGATGTATTATATTTGTAAGATCAGCTGGCTGGAAAATGATATGGATCACAAGAGATTCTTTGAATGTAACAAGACATTTGGAATAGTAAGAAACCACAAAATAAACTAAAAGTCACAAGGAAAGTAAATCTAATATTAGAATGACAATCTCCGATTTTGAGTAGAATGAAATTAATCGGGTACTCTAATTCAATTCAGTTTTACTGCTGATGATGATAGCTTGGCTATCGAAACGTGCGTCCAGTACGAGTTAAGTTTTGTGGTAAGGGCTTTAGCGACCTGTTTCGAATGAAATTAATCACGAAACCGTAAACCCCAAATTCCAGCAACTGAAATACTCTTAAAAAAAAACTAATAATATTGCTGTAGTTTTTTAAAAACTTCTGTCATTCCAAAGTTAATATGAAAGAGGTAATACTTTAGGACCTCTACACTGAGAAAAATATTTATCAGCCCTAACTAAATATTTTATAACCGCAACTAAGAAGTTTAATAAAATAGGGAATAGATAAACCGTTTATTTGCCACAAGGAAACCAAGATTCTTGACATTCTTCGGCACAAAACTAGTTATAATTATTGCGATATATTTCTGCTTCATATAGTGTATCTGTTATGACTTGTGTAATACCACTTGTGGTCTAATAGACAATAAACCATTTACATTTCGGAGAGATTCATCGAGTAGTGTTGTTTTGAGAGCTGTTGAAAATGAGGAAGTTTATGTATTTGTGGAATCAAGAAAAAAGAACAATACCGGCCAGTGATTCGATTTCCTTTTTTGGATGAAAAAACGTGTGCAGAAACCAAAGAGAAGTTGGATGCCGTTTATAAGGATGCACCTTCGATGGCTACCATCAGATCCTTTTTTTAATGAATTTAAGTGTGGCGCTCCGCATTGATGGGGAGCGGCAAGGTTGCCCCACTGAAGTGACTGCGGGCGATATGATCAATAAAGTCCATGATATCATATTAGCAGACCGCCGGGTGAAGATTAGAGTGATTGCTAATACGGTGAACATCTCAATTGAACATGCGCAAAATATTCTTCACGAAAAATTGAATGTGAGAAAGCTATCGGCAAGATAGGTGCCGCGTCTGCTGACACTTGATCCAAAACGGAATATCGTAATAACTTCAAAGCAATGTTTGGACATGGATACATCACTACACGCCAAAAAGCGAAAGTCTGCAAAGTAGCTTTCTCGCGGCGAACGCTTGGACGATTATTTGAAGAAAGGAAAGACAATCACGGTACAGTACTCTGCTGATCTGTTGGACCGATTCGACGCTGAATTAAAGAGAAAAAGGCCCCACCTAGCGAAGAAAAGAATTCTCTTCTATCATAATAATACCCCGGCCCACTCATCGGCAATTGCAGTAACAAAACTAATTTAATTACGGTACGAATTGCCTCCCCCCCCCCCCCCCCCCCCCATATTCGCCAGATTTTGGCAAATATAAGAAAATGAAAACAACAACAAATCATTAACAACATTTATTACTGCAATATTATACTGAATATAAAGAAATATTCATCCATATAGGTTTTATCGGACGAAAAACTATCACTCTGACAGATGTTAACACTTTCACTTCATCTAGATAACTAATAATGAAAACAGTATTTTCTTGGTTGAAATTTTAATTAAATCAGCCTATTGTAGCCACTAGTAGTTTTCGCTGCTCTGCTACCTCTAATATTATTGCTTGTTTAGGCTGTATGTTATAAATTACGTATTTTCTGAGGCTATTCTGCATTGAAATCTAGTTCTAGCTGTACTAATGGAGCCTGTGTTGAAGTGTCTGCAACCAAATTATTATTAAGTACTTTAAATTGTTATATTTGAATACTAAAATATTGGTCTTATTCTCATCGATAAATGCCATCAACCGCTTAAAACATAACACAAACATAACAAGAGAAATTTTGTATTTTATTTTCAAAATTATTCCAATAGCTCTTAAATGGTTTTTCTAATTCGGCTGATACTACGATATGCAAATGTTGAGGCCACAATGGCGGATTGGTATCATTAAACAAGACAAAACAAAAACAGGGATGGTAGGAAGCGTTCCAAATAGAAATTCAGGAATTAATACAAATAAGTCACGTCATAATGTGTCAATGGTAAGCCCATCTTTACAGTTTTATAACAAATTACGGAAATCGATTAGTTTTAAGTAGCTTAATTAGCCACCACAATAAACTAATTACTTGCGCCTAGAATTCTTTCATATTGTTTAATAACAACAGCAAATTAATTTACTTAACACAGCAACACATTTACAGCAAGTTGATGTACACTTATAGTAAGTGGCAACACATTTTAATTGCACGATTTTCCCCTTCTGCCAACGTATTTTGTTCACAACAATCTCAGTTGCAAATATCGATTTCTATCTCGCAAAATTCATCCCAAGATAAATAACTGTTGCATACCATAGATGCAAGTATTACCAGCGACAAACACAATTCCCAGGCAAAATTAACTCAAATACTTAGAATTACACCGGGGTATCTATTACATTCTATTCGCCGCGTTCCTTTATTAAGTTTTTTTCTATGTCGAAATCGAATTTAACATGCGAATCGATGAAAGAAATACCTTTTTAGTATTTGTATGACATTTTAATTATGGATATAAAAAAATCGCTCACGTCAAACACAAAACGGTAATAAAGAGAGTAGAAGTGGAATATAAAAGATTTTACGAGAGGATCGGGTGATATATGGTGTAATTTTGAAGATCGTTTTCTTGTTAATGGTTCCTTCTCAAGTTAAGAGTTATTTCTTTTGGACTCATAATAGTTTTAAGAGCGTAATTATAGAGATGCCTTTCCTAAGTTTTATTGCGGGCAGAACTTTCTTCCATTCTAACTTATTTATAGCCTTAAATATAACTGTATATTGTAATATTTGTTCATTTATAATAATGTGGATTCGTGAAATGAGCACGCACATTAAAGTCACCAGTTAGAACACACGCATAGATCACAAAAGAATTAAGAGTGCACGCAAATCGTTTCTAACCAAAATAGAGAATTACAATCAATAATGATAGCAAGGACTGTGGGGTAGTATGACAAACAACAGAGACTATCGGCACACTCCTCACCACACAAAATATTATTAATTAATTCGGAACAGCTGTTTCAAAGGCTCACTGGGCCCCCATTTTCAACCGAGTTACCGAATAAATCTGAACGAAAAAACTAAAAACTTTTACTTTAATTCTACCATGCATTGATCATGGCTCTCCAGCCCAAGGAATTGAACCGCTTCGGTGATGTGAGTAC
Organism: Dynastes maya; assembly: GCA_029619315.2. Classification (NCBI taxonomy): domain Eukaryota; kingdom Metazoa; phylum Arthropoda; class Insecta; order Coleoptera; family Scarabaeidae; genus Dynastes; species Dynastes maya. The sequence goes on along the minus strand of JAROYE020000003.1, from coordinate 65,346,881 downwards.
TAGAATTAAGTTCATACAAGCTGATATCTTATTTCTGAAACGGTGTAAAAAACATAACGTCTTTCCAAAATTTATGAAGGTCAACCTTTCCAATAATTGTAAGAAACCACAAAACGTCATAAATCATGCCAAAAAACAATGGCTACGAAATGAAATCAGATATCAGTATGCAAGACGTAGTCAATTAGAAATAGAATTATACGAGTTACTCCTTAAAATAACACGGTTTTTAGATGAAAACAATTTTAAAAAATGGTGTGTTTTCCAAAGGCGCGTAATTGAACGAATTAATCGTAAGTTTAAACTAAAAATGGTGTGCCTCAACAAGAAATTCCATAAAATTTGCCCTAAAAAGGACGTAAACGCCGCATGTACAGTGGAGAACACACCACTAATTTGTAACCAATCAGCAGAGGCCTTCAATAGAACTGAGATCACACTGTTAAATAAAGGACTAAAACACTGTATTCGGGACTCTACAATCCCGACGGAGGACCTCATTGCGTCAGTAGAGACAGCCATTAAGAACTTAGATTCCACAACAAAAGATTACATAAGAAACCGCGTGCAAAATTACGATTTCGAAAAACTTGAACGACGAAAAAAGTCTGAGAAATAACACAGGGGACCTCAGAACTATTAAAGGTCTCTAAAATAAAAATTGTTTTTACCTAAAAGCAGACAAAGGGAATAGAATAGTCATTTTGGACAAGCCCGATTATTTCAATCGCGTCAATCATTTGTTGTCATCGGGACCTTACAAAGGTTTAAGAAAAAGTCCGTTACCATCCATGATCAGAGAAACAAAGGAGGTTATAAAAAATTGTCCAAAACTCATTAACGTGAACCTTAAGTTTAAATTGTCAGTCCCAAACCCGGCAGTTCCAAAAATGTATTGCCTACCAAAAATCCATAAACCAGGAAAGTCCATGAGACCAATAGTTTCAGGTATAGACTCGCCTACGTACAAACTGTCCAAATGGCTAGTAAACGAATACAAAAATTTACCCATCAAACTAGACAGCCTAGAAGTAGAAAATTCACTAGATTTTGTAAATAAGGTCAATAATATTGAATTAGAAGAAGGGGAAATTTTAGTATCGTTTGATGTTTATTCACTCTCCCCCAGCGTACCAATCCCAGAAACCATAGAATATTTAGTTGAACTCTTAAAACTTAACGACATTGACGACGTCAAAATCGCGGAATACAAAAGACTAACGTCTCTATGCATGAACCAAAACCGTTTTCAAATAGGGAGCAAATATTATGAACAATTGGAGGGTACGGCGATGGGTAATCCACTGTCCCCGTTCATAGCCAACTTGTTTATGAGTAAATTTGAAATGTGTTTGAAAAAGGACACCGTGTATTTCCCTAGAATTTGGCTTAGATATGTAGATGATATTTTCGCGGTTTTTGACACTAAGAAAAGTAACATCCCGGATTTCCTCGCGACACTCAACTCAAAATTCGGATCCATTAAATTTACAGTAGAAAAAGAAGTGAACAATCAACTCCCATTCCTCGATAGCCTAGTAATTAGAAACAATAATAAACTAGAAATAGACATCTATAGAAAGGAAACAAGCACTAATAGATTCATTATGACCGATTCGAACCACTGCGAACAACATAAAATGACCGCGATTAGTTTCTTAATTAATAGACTAGTGAAATTTCCCTTAAACCAAAATAGGTACAAGAAAGAGCTTAAATTCATAAAAAATGTGGCTATTTATAATGGTTACTCATCTATAGATGTCGACCGCATCCTTAAGAAACTCCAACATAGGCATTATGTAAGAAATTCTACGACCTTGATACCGGTAGAAACGCGCGACAAGAAATTTGTGAAACTCCCCTTCCATAGAATATCGAAAGGCGTCAGTAAAGTTTTTAGGGGACAAGACATGAACGTATGTTTTAGTTCACGAAATACACTTAAGAACCTTCTTGGTAATCCAAAAGACAAACCGGACATGAAAGAAAGGTCGGGAATTTATAAAATTGCATGCAACGACTGTGATACAGCCTATATTGGACAAACGAAACGAGCGATAGGTACTAGATTTAATGAACACATGAGATGCTATAGATTCGGTCGAATAGGAGCGTCAAGTGTAGCTGACCATATGAATAACACAGGTCATGTAATCAAATTGGAAAACCTCAAATTAATTAAAAACGTAACTTCACCTCGGGAATTGGACGCATTTGAGACAATGTACCTGAAGAAAGAGATGGAACATTCGCAGGTCATGAACAAGGAGAATGCCCCACTTCATTTCTCTTGCTTGTTTGATTTATTAGGGTAAAAGAACTTTTCAGTCCACACTTGACGAAGACCGAGTCTCGGTGTTCTGCAATTTATGATCGATTTGTTTAGTATCCTTAGAGTGCGTAGATAGAGATTTAGCTTTCGTCTCGCTCTTTTCTACGAGGGCGGGATAAGACCCTTGGCCGTTTCACATATACCCAGCATGTTAGAGTTAAGCGATAGTAAAGTAGGTATTCGGAAATAGATATACACAGTTACATGTTTAGATACATTTGTACATATATACCCTTCTTTTTCCTCGAGAGGAGGGATAGACATGCATGGTAGAATTAAAGTAAAAGTTTTTAGTTTTTTCGTTCAGATTTATTCGGTAACTCGGTTGAAAATGGGGGCCCAGTGAGCCCTTGAAACAGCTGTTCCGAATTAATTAATAATATTTTGTGTGGTGAGGAGTGTGCCGATACTTTCTGTTGTTTGTCAATTACAATCAAAGTCGGATATACCAACATCCAAAATGTATCTTAAGCAAGGATAACAGAGGAAGTACCCTGTTTGGAACTCTAGAACTACCGTGTCAAATGGCACACAGTGAGTTACTTAGAAGAGCGCTGAAACAGATCAAGTTTGTTTTATATTTGTGATAAAACATTCTAACTTCGTTCTCCCAGGAGGTACGCTAACCCCATCTCTCATCGTTGTAGAGAATAAAAGCCAAGTTAAATGTTATTTCATAATTTCCAAATGTGCAGGTCTTGTAGATGAGGTAACACTCCAAACTGTTGGACCAGTTTCCTATTGTGATGTGCCAAATTTTTAGTGGAGTCTCTGCATAACTGCATAACATTATCGGGTAAAGTGTTCGAGGTTATCAACAAAGCTGCGTTCAATACGTGCTATTAAATTTATTGAATCTCTAGTCACTAATCATCATATGGTAAACAAATATATTTCATTCCAAACAACTTGTTTTTACCTCTATTTTTTAATGCTGAGATTAATCATATGTCATACTCTAATTTGCATTTTTTTGATAAGGCACCGGTAATAATTTCTTATAAATAGTAATGATGCTTGTTTCCGAAAATACAATGTTGCTTAAAAATATATAACATTATCGTTGAGATCAACCATTCGTTATAAGGAATGGTGTACATAACTTTGCACTTCGGTCAACTATTCCATAACGAATTTAACAGTTTGTTAGCTCCACCAACAACATCATACCAGTCTTCATCTGTGTGGAAATATTTAACGTTATCACCATCGTCAATAATGGTTTTCATTCCTGTACTTCAGTAGAATGCAAACTAATATATAGGGCAAACAAGTACCGGATACCAGAGTACCTCATTATAGTAACGTCCTAACCAGTTAACTGCGGCATTCAGTTTTCAAAAGCCCTTATACAACGCGCAATTAAATCAAGCCGAACGCACGGCAAATGCTGTTATTATGAATTTGCCCAAAAAAGTGAAGCAAGACGAGTACATTTTCATTCGACAAAAAGTTCGTTGTTGAAAAAGATATATTTATTAAAAACTTGCCAAACTACAAATTCATAAACAAGAAGAAAAAAAAATTAAGAAAGTGGAGTTCAATGTGGTACTTTTCAAAGAAAGGTACCACAGAAAGTGGCACTTCGTAGGTCGAACACCGGTAACGTGACTCCTTACGGATCCCATTTTCGAAGTGGTTTTGCTTTTAACGGTGTACCCGGTATAAAGTTGAGGGGTTTCCAGCTATTGTTGGTCGACCAACTTTCGAAATTTATATTTGCTGAATTGCATATTCTTCAACAGTTCATTCTTTTTCTTTCAAGTAGTCAAGGACTACTTCTACTTTTCTTATTGCAACGTCTCGTTGCTCTGTTTCCATCATATTAGCATTAAGAAGAGTGTTATATCTAGTAGATACGTATGTAGTCATTAAATCAGATTTGGTTGTCAATATGTACGAGAATGGCATGATAAATATCTGTGTTAAGGAAGACATGTTTTGCATTTAGTAAATTGAATAACAATATGGTGGATGCGGCACCAATTCGTATCGTAACTGTATTAGTTTTGCTGTCGCAATTGCGGATAAGCAAGCTGGGACGATATCATGATGGCAGAGAATTTATTTCTTCGCTAGGTAGGGGCTTTTTCTTTTTAGTTCAGCGTCGAATCGGTCCAAAAAATCAGCATAGTACTGTCCGGTGATTGTTCTTACCATCCCCAAATAATCAATTAATATCATGCCTTGCGAGTTCCAAAAAATCGTCGCCATAATTTTTCCCGGCTGATGGAATCGTATTCGCCTTCTTTGGTGGACGTTCATCAGGAAAAACGTATTTCGCCGACTGGCTTTCGATTTCTGACGTGTAGTGATGTATTGATGTCTCATCTACAGTCACATAGCGTCACAGAAACTCACTCAAACATGTCTAAACATTGCTTTGAAGTTATCACAAGATTTAGTTTTTGATCAATCGTCAGCAGAGGCGGCACCCATCTCGCTGATAGTTTTCCCGTACTCAATTTTTCGTGAAGAATGTTTTGCAAACATTCAATTCATATGTTTACCATATTAGCAATCTCTCTAATCTTCACCCGGCGGTTTGCTAACACGATATCATGATTTTATTTATCATATTGTCCGTAGTCACCTCAACTTGACGACTTCGCCGCTTCTCATCAAAGACGGATGTTCGACCACGCTTAAATTCATTAATCCAGTATCGAATGGTGGTCATGGTGGTACATGGTCCTTATAAACTATATCCAGCTTCTCTTTGATCTCTACACACGTTTTCCCACCCAAAAAAGAAAATCGAATCACTGACTGGCATTGTTCTTTTTCCGTGATTCGCAAATACATAAACTTGCTCACTTTCAACAACTCTCAAAACAACACTACCCGGTGAATCTCTCCGAAATGTTGACAAGCGTCGACTAAAGAATTGTACTCACAGTCGGTAGTTCAGACACAAAGCGCCATTTGTCTCCAAATACGGGTACTTCTTACACCAGTCTCGTATATTATGTGAAGTACGTATATGTAATTATCCATTTCTTTTAATTATGGCTTTTGAACAAGATTGGAATTAATGACTAGAGTATAGTACGTGAAGCATACCAAATCAACTACATTCGCTATAAATGGAAATCCAAAATTTTCCAACAAGCGCTTGATTTATATACAATCCTACTACATTCAAATTCATATTGATTCTGTTGCATTATTCATTTACAAAAGATCTGAGAAGACGTAAGGTAACAGAATAGAAGTATATGATAGGTACATAAATTTGTTTAAACGAGCACATAGTCAAAATTAACATTAAAAAGCACCGAAAATCGGGTAAGGCTAAAAAGTAAATGTAATAGACGCGACGTCACTAGCAACATCCGTCAAAATTTACATTTAGGTTTGCATTCACCCTCTATTTAACGTCCAGCAAAAATCCTCGTTACATTGCTTTCTACACCTTACCTACCCTTGTTTACGTCGTTTATTCCATCTTTCCATATTGAAATCTGCTGCTTAATCCCCATTCTCTGGCTTGTTGCAGTTGCTTCGGCGCTCTCGGCCGGCATTCCGGAGACTTCGATAATAACTGTACCCGTGACGTCACTACCGCCCCATCATCCCAATACGAATTCGGTGGGCATCATCAGCTGCACAACGCCCAACATCAGCAATAACAGCAGCAACAGCAACAACAGCAGCGGTACTAACAGTGCCGTCGGAGGTCAGCTCTCCCCCGGTGCAAACAATGCTACAGTGGTGCTGGGGCCGAACGCCGGTACGTTGAACGCTGGCCGCAAGAGGCCGCTGTTGGCAGGCGGACCGAGAACTTCGATGACTCCCACTAAGAGGACGGTGATGAGCCTGCTAGCGAGAGCAAGGGCTGCCCAGGCGAAACAATTGCCGGCCACATTTCAGCGAGGCACACCTGAGTAAGTTTTCGTAGAATAAATGGATGCATCGTTGTACGTAACTTCATGTAATTTGTTCAGTTCTTTTGCCGGAGAAAATGTTAAACAGAAAGTACATGGACAGGAATTATTTTAAATATCCATACATGTGCTTAAAGCTCGTTAAAATTTAGCAAAACTGTTATTACTTTGCTCAGTTATTACGTTTTCTATCGGAATGTTCGCTGAAAATGTTTTTAATACTATCTTTATCACGATATAACTTAAATCTACACCAAACGAAAATACATATTTCTCGAGGTTATTTTTGCAGAATTTAATTAAATTGTCTCCCCATCAGATTTTTTCCATGATTTTTTTTATATCTCCATCGGAGATGAGAACGTAAGCGAAGGACACAATATTTTGAACTGATTGGTTGATTGTTGCTATAAGCAATCTTTGCATCCATAACACTGCGGCCTAATACGCGTATTGTATTATTCCTACCAGTCAGTATATCATATGTGGTTTAATTTCCCATGTTTTCCCGGGTTGTCATCAACACTCTCTTAATTTGTCGGTCATTTTTTGTAGATGTGAATTCCAGTTCAGTTTAGAGTCCAAGGTTACACCTAGGAACTTAGCCTCCTGACTGATCTGTATTGCTTCGTTTCAAAGAATCGGTGCTTTTAGGCCGTCAAATCTCCTTCTTTTGGTACGTGCGATTTTAGCAACGTTTACTCTAAGACCAGCAGTTCGTCTATTACCATGCCCCACAATAGAGGGGATAGTCCCCTCTCTGTGGACATCCTCTGGCAACCGACACCTGCATCGTCTCACCTGCCAATGCTGCCTCTTCATGGAGCACATGGAGCATAGCTCCCACTCATCTATAGACAGCACTTTCTACTCCATGGCTGCTTGCAGCTTGTAATAGTGATTCAAGGTGTTATCAAACGCATCTTCTATATCAAGAAATGCAACTAACGCAATTTCTTGATTGTTTAAAGATGCCTCCACCCGCCACACGACTTAGTGCAAGGCACTTTTACATGATTTACCTGTTTGATAGGCATGTTGATTGGAATGTAATGGCCTTTCTATTAGAGAGGTGTCCCTGAAATACTTTTCAAGCAATTTTTCCATAGCTTTTAAAGTAAAGGATGATAGGGTTATTGGTCTGTATGCCTTTGCCTCAGCGTATGAACAACGCCCAGGTTGTGGTAAAAACGCAACCTTGGCCCTACTTCAGACAGATGGTATGTATCCAGCGCCAGGCTGGCTCTATAAATTCCGCAAAGCACCGCTGCTGTTGCTTCTTAACTTATTGTAGCAAGGTAAGAAAGATCGCGTCAGGTTCTGGAGACTTGTAGGCCTCAAAAGAATTGATTACCCAGGCGATCCTCCTGTATGTTATTGTCCGTGTAGGTAGTTGCCAGTCATCCCTTTGAGCTGCCACAGTAATATAAACAGAATAAATCTTTAAAACACAAAACTATATAAAGAGGAACTCAAATAATTATCATTAACACATTATTTGCATTGCTTTGTCAAAACTGTTTGGGTTTTTAAAATAAAAAAAACTTTTATCGAAGAACTTATATCAAAGCTGATCCTTCCCCACTTACTATAACGAAACTTATTTAAGACACTGTTAACAATCTCTATCTATTCAAGAGATTCTATGAAAGAAAACTGTCGATAGTTATTTGTGTCACTTTTTTACCGTTATTTAAAGAAAGAAAGAGAGAACAGTGTCTGAAACAATTTAAATTATTTTCAAAAATGTCTGAGCACTATTGTATTTCTAGTAAATGAAACGAAGTGTTTGAAAAGTGGCTTATACCAATTAGTTTTTTTGAGTAAGGGGGAGCAGGGTATAATTATTTGTTATTAAACTCTTTCGCTATTCTGTTGCTTTTCTTAGGGTGAGAACTGAACATGTTACGTCGAAATCACTTCACTAATAAAGAAGCAATACCCATACAGAATCATTTTATTCCTCTCATACCAGCACCTAAGCAATGGAATAATAAAAACCACCAACTGGCGTTTTAAAGCGCTCAGTTTCGTTTCTTTTTTATTACTTACGCGAATAAATAACTTATTTACTACCAGCATACAACTGGGAAACGGAGTTTTCCGTGTAAAAATGCGTTTTACTTACGTATTTACCCATTTTTCGTTTTTCATACATTTCTGTGCGTGTTCCATAAATAAATAATTGAAACGCCAGGTAGTGCCGTAATTTTAGTTACGTAATGAACGTAGAATACAAAATATGCATTTAAACTTTAATTGGGAGGGGGTTCATTTTGTTTGCTAGGATGTAGCCGTTATAAATATGAGACTCAGGGGATTCGAAAGTAGACTTTAAACTTCCAATTTGTAACCACGAGAGAATTCATTAGTCGTGTTTCACCATCGTAAAATATGCTTAAGCTATATAGGATGCTTCAGAATTACCAGCAAAGTCGTGTACTCCTAAACTTTCGGAACCAAGATACCTAACAACAAAATTTTCCTTCGAAGCTTAGTTTTCCCACAGAGTCCTCTTAAGGGTAACATCTTTGCACCATATGTTAACATAACAGACACAAATACGTAGATAAAATAAGTAATTTATCAATAAGTTAGTCCATTGCAACCTAATCACCAACAATGCTAGAAGCAAGAAATATGCAAGAGGCAACAATCTATCAATTTAAGCAATTGAAGCAAACATATGTTCATATGACATTTGAAAAATTTGTTTTTGTAAGGCTGCGTTCACATAGAGTAGTATGAAATTAGTGTAGAATTTTACAACTGGGACCAGTGATTTGCTTGTCACAATCTAACCTAAATTTATTTCTTAATATTAATTGCTTTTCTAATACACGGAATTGCATAGATACATTACATGGTATGTTGATTCGCAGCTTCTGCAGTAATCTATAGCCTAAAATTGGGGTACATTAGTGTCTCCGACTAGAACAGGGATGTGGATAGGATATGACAAATGTTCTCTTAAGAGAAAATTGATGTCCATCAAAGATAAGAGCGCCAGGAGCTTTTTTAAGAAAATGTGCAAAAAACTTTGGTGCAGTGCCTCCCCCCCCCCCCCTCCACCTTGTGGAAATACAGAGCACGTAAATTTAGAATCTTAATAACAATTTTATTTATAAAAAAAATTGTAATTATAACATTTATAGAGAATGACTGATTTGTTAAATAAAGAAGAAGAAGTATAATGATAATGACAAATTTGGGACACCTGAGGAGTCATGTAATCCTCGGGGTGTCGTCCCTGGTTATAAATTAAATGGATCCTCCCACAATGGACACCACGTCACTGGTCCTCAAATTGCGCCATTCAGTAAGGCTCTGCTTTAATGCTCAGGGAAATTCAGGTACGACTTCAAGTACCTAGAAGTGCAAAAAAGCAAGCAAAAAGGAAATGAAGGGAAGCAAATTTAAGGGAAGCAAAAATGCATCTAATGGATACCGAACAAAATGTAAAAAGTGGAACTCAGTGATCTACAAAATGATAGTTTAAAAGCAAGAAAGCTTCGATAATTTACAAAGTGATTCTACTAATTCGACAATAATACCATGCACAAACTTCACGGCATTGCTCTACAAGCAAACATCAAAAAGAATTAATCAGAAAAGGGTAACTGCAACGCGTGCATATGGCTTAACAGAATGGCGATACAGTAGGGACTGGTGGCGCACTGGTCTATCCGAGCTCGCAACTGTCAGAGTAAGGTTTCCCGTAGTTTTCCTTACTCCAAAATTTGGTGAATGCTGTGGATGAACATCTTAACACGCTCTATGGACGGTACCTTCTATAATTGGCGAAAGCCGTTGGGAGATGTAATGGCATGAATTATTGTCATTAAAACAGAAAAAAATAGGCAAGGACAATATGAAAAATATGGAAAACTAATACTGCAATAAATTATTGTTACGAAATTGCAATCCTAAATCAACTAGGAAAAATACTACACATGTACTCTCTAATGCAATTAATTTTTCAAAATGTAATCAAGGCAAAGCGTGTGATCGCAACAAGAAGTGGCGTACGAAAATTTCATTCGACCAAACACATGCGTAAAGATCATACGCAATTAAAAAAACGAAGAAGAAACGTTCAATATTACAACGAACTGAAATAAACATTTGTGCATATAGCTACACCGCTATTCAAAATAATCAGAGCGCGTACCAATAAAGTTGTTACAAGTCATGACAAACAAATTCAAAAACAAATGCAGAAAGTTTGACGCTTGTATGGTTTCGCGTTGCACTAATTTCGCAATACCCTATGTGAACGCTACTTAATTGTCATTTAAGTGACAGCTACTCATTTTGCTAGTATTTTAGTTATTTCGAGTTCAGGGTGCAAGATATATGATGTATTGAAACTGTTGTCGTTTATAATAAATAAAATATTACTTTCAATATTCAACTTTAACATTGAAGTAGACGTTTTACTTTAAAAGCATTTCGAACAAATATTTTTCGTTAAATACTTGCAGATGGTCCATGTTATTAGGTTCGGTAATGTTAAAATAAAATACAAAATTCCTCTTACTCTGGTACTAGTTTCGACAATATGCCATCATCAGCCAGAATACTCGATAATTAAAACTAAAATTTAAACTCCAAATTTAATAGTTTCCATTTTGTTTGCTGTTTCCATTTTTATGTTCATCATTTACAATTTTACATTTCCTTTCAACATTTCACTACTAATCAGCTTTACGGCGGCAAAACATAACATGAAACCCCTGTATAAAACAACAAAAAATATAACAGGGATAAAGATAGGAGGAATATATGTCAGAATCATTAACTGAAAATCAAAATCCTGAAGTTAGAGTAACAGAAGAAAACGTAGAAATAGAAGTAATAGAAGACACTACAATTGAACCCAGCAGCTATGGAAGAAGCACGAAATGCCATTAGAAAGTTGAAGAATAACGAAGCGACAGAAATGGATGATTTAGAAAACAAATTAAGCAAAGCAGCCCCAGAAATGAACACAGCAATCAGCACATGCTTAATAAAGAAAGTAGGGCAAGAATAAAAAAATACCAGATGAATGGAAGGTGCACTACCCTCATAAAGTTTGGAAGCAGGTTGGAATTTCCGAATAACATAAGGTAATATAAATAATCGCAGAAACTGTTAATCCCGATTACAATACTCGTAATTTAAGGACAATTAATGATACGCAAAATATAATTTAGGTATTTACAATGACTTTATTGAAAATACACGATTACCCACTTCTAAGAAGAAGGGTATTAATTGGGCGATACAAAATTTATGTTATTATATTATTTAATCGTTAAATACCGAAGAATTCTGTCTCAGTAGGTGTTTTAGTTCTTATAATATTCAGTTCGTTCTTTAGATTTGTTTTAAATTGTAGTTTTGTGTGAATTTGATTTGAATATAAAAAAAAAACGAATTACAGTGTTTTTCTTTAATAATGCCGAAACACATGCAATTAACAATCGAATAACAAACTTTAATAAAGTTTATTTTGTGTTAAATTTGTCAGTAACATATTTACTTAATAAACACTTAAATGTTTTTGCATTGAAAAGCCAAAAAAATTAATAAACATACATCACATAACTGGGAAGTATACTAACCGAAGATGCCTTAAAGACATACGAAATCAAAGCACCGGAGTTTAAGTTTTTGTTAACAAATGCCTACGAAGAATAAGGAATATATATTAGCATAATACAATATCAACCAAAGACTTATGGCATCTCACGAATCAGAAACCAGCAGAAACAATAATAAGAAGGAGAAAGTGGAGATGGATTGGGCACATATGGGGGAAAGAAAATACCGATATTACGAAGCAGAGCTTGGACTTTAGTCTGAATGAAAAAAGGACGACCAACAAACACACAGAAAAGAATGACTGTTAATAAAATAGAGAGAAGTAATAAAAGTTGGACCGAAATAAAACAAATTGAAAAAAACAATAGAGAAAGGAAGAGATGTGTAGAGAAGATATGTAACCACGAACAGCACTAGACTTAATCAACTCAACTCAAAGATATACAGACAAATAAAAATGTTTGAAGTAAATCAAAGGGAGTTAGGCTGACGACCTAATCTCCAACAGAAACATAGAAACATCCGCAAGGATGCCCTTGGTCTAATAGGAGCGAAAAGACTACTACTAATCAATTTTACCATTTAAACTATGCAAATTTCACCATCTACCTACGTAAATTCTTCATTTTACATTTCAACTTTAATATTTTACAATGTGACTTGTATGAAATTTTATTTGTCGACTATTCTGGCTAATGATGGCATATTGCCGAAACACCAGAGCGAATAAATTTTTTTAAGAAGTAAAAGAAATTTTGTATTTTATTTTAATCTTTCGTTAAGTTCGTAAATCTAAATTACACATTACTTCATATGACATTAGAAAAGTAGTTGCAACAGACACTAAACCTTAGAGACAAATGTTACCCATATATAGGTTTCTTGTTCAGAAAATATAGCAAGCCGATATTTCCTTTTTTTTCCCAGCAAAAAAGACTAATATACATACTATCAATACATCAACTTTGAATACTTTTTCCACTTTTCAACAGAATATCAAAAAGTGCTTCTATACAACTGTAATCTTCGCAGAACATAAAAGAGGCTGCACATAGCGATAATGGACAATTACCTTATTCTTCCTCACAATTATCCTTCCCATACCAGCAGCGTAGGGATGTTAACATCCACGAATTTAGTTTTAACTTCTTGACTATATTTGCTTTGTTAAAAGGACCCAAGACGCCAATACTACTTTCAAATTTTTCAATCTTAATTTCTGTACAATTCAAACCGAGCGCTTTAAAATCCAGTTGATGAACTAAAAAATATACAAATGTATATATAATCTAAGTAGCATTAAAGTAAAAGAGTTTCATTTTTATATAAAGCCATGATTATTGCATCCCAAAACCCAGAACATTACCTGGCAAATGTACGTCTATATGTTTCTAGGTATTGTGTAGTTGACGCACTTCCATTGCAATGGAACTATTTTGAAAAACCAAGTTCACCACGAAAAATTATTTGCAGGGCAAACGGAGGTTCAATTTTAGAAAGATTTGAATATCTGTCATGACCGTCTTTACAGATTGAGGTTAGTCCAATTTAATAAAGCGACGAATGTATCAAATTCGATGAATTTTATTTTAAAAGATTTATTTCGATGTTCCTTTTTAGAAAGAGAAAATTGTTTTACTGAATTGTATAGCGATAATCTGATGAAACGATCAAATACAATGATTTATTTTTATGAAAAATATAGTGCATATTTCTAGTTTATTTTAATCTACATCGCAGAGGAAATTGCGTGCGATTTTAGTGCAAAATATTTTGTTTTGTGGATAAAATAGAATATGAAATTCTAGACTAAAAAAACTACCAGTAAAAGCAGTAACGCCTAATGTTGATTGTACCTTTTTTTCTTAGATTTTGAATGCATTATTTTATAATGAAAAAGTTTATTGTGAGTAGTAGAATAGCTAGGCCAGTTCTGGCGCAAATTTCCATAAGATTTAACATAGGGGTCTAAAATTACTTTTTATCGCCACCACTCCTACTTCTGACGGTGACGCCATAGGCCCCGCCCCTTTTGAAATGTGTGCGAAGGATGTACAAGGGTTGCTGGGAAATTTGAAACGCGTGAGGTACCAAAAGGCCTTAAGGTGTACTAGTGATGATACAATAGCTTCGGGTGATTCGATTTTAGCGTCGAAACGTCCGTAGCTCTTACAGTGGCTGAGATACCGCTCAAGGATGCGGATGGCCAATACATGTGGGAGTACCAAGTTCCGCCGTAGTAGGTAAACTATGTATGTACGCATACCCGTAATGCATTGAAAAATCTACTGAAAAAATTAATGAATAATGTAGTACTTGGGAAAGCGATGGAGAACGTTCGACTTTCAGAGATATCAGGATTGTAAATCTCGTACAGTATTTAACGAGAATTTGGGTGCGGTGAAACTATATAGAAATGATATTATCTTTGGTTAGCCCATCTACGTAGGCATGTTAGCATATTTCCAAACCGGCTTTTGAACGGCTACTGAACGGCTTTTGAACGGCTTCTGAAGTGGCAAGAATGCCTACTTCTCACGCATCAGGAATCAACTGTTTAAAACAGGCGAACCGATGGTGACAGTTTTTTGGCAGATCTAATGCACCTCTCGACTTACCATCTGCTGGTGAGGATAGTTAACCGAGGGGTGAAGGAGCAGAGTCATATAACACTTAACACCCACTAAAGGCTTCTTTGATTTCGACAGCCTACCAACTTATAATGCCGTTGGGTCGCTCACCGCTTGGAAAATTAGGTGTACAATGTGTTTCAAAATATGAATGAACACACATTGCATCGCATGCACTATAATTATAATGCAAGAGTCTTAAAATTACCAAGAAGTGCTGCCAATATACATGTCGTTGCCTTAGTAAGAAAAGCACGTAACTCCACTTTTTATCGAAAATGAGATTTAACTGCCATCTAATAGGTAATAACTGAAAAAAGGTTTTCAGGACTATTTTTTCCCAAAAATCATTCAAATTATTCTACAATGGCCTCTAAAAGAGAAACAAGGATTTGCACTGTGATCATACGAATACCAAACAGTTTCTTTGGTCTTCTGTAAATTTCCTTTTAATGGAATTATGCACTTTCCTTAGTATGTTAAAATTATAAAAACACAGTCTGACAACAATATTTAAATGGAAAATCTAGAAGAGAATTTCCAAACTTCGAAAAGTTCGAAAAATTTAGAATACAACAATATGGATATATTAGTATGGCGGATAAACCTTGTGACAGTCGTAGCCTGTGTATGAAAGATACAGGCTAGCTAAAGAGTTGCAATTATAAGGCATCCGTAAGCGTTGACGAGAGAGTCATGTATTCAATCGCTTTTCATTGCATTGACTTTTAATCGAACCGATTCAGTTATATTACAACATAGAAACAAGAATTTGCTTTACAACATATTGTGGATTTATCTGCTTTATGTTTGGAAAGAAAATGGATGTCATGAAAAGATGAAAGAATGTTAGTTGAGATAAGACGTAAAGCGGTGAACTCGTTAGGGGTTAATCATCCAAGCGACATACACGTCGTCTGGAAATTCTGCCAGACAGGTATTGAGGCTATCCCAACCTTCTGGAATTGTAAAATTGTGCCTATAGTAGGAAACGGAAATTTTCTGGCAACATAATAGATGTCACAGAGCCAAAAATATTCCAGAATATACTGGATGGTCGATGAGTATCGAACCAGCCACATTCTCTGTTATTTTAAATTAGAACTCCCAATAGACGGTTATGTTTTTGGTTTCTCAATAAACCAACAAAATATGGTTTTCATATGTTTATTTCCAACAGATTTCGAGATATTTATAATTTTGTCCTTAGTCGCCTAAATACAGATTTCCTCTAAAAAATCTGCAAATCCAAACGCAAAAGCGCCTTGAAAGTATGCAGAGTGATCAGTATTGAACACCAAACTTTTCCAAATTCCAACACCAAAATCGTCAGATTCTTAAATAGCACCATATCTTTTTTCTGTATCCACCACATATCTAACGTTTCTGTTTAATGACGCATTTGGATACCGCATCAAGGTGACTTTTGTTGTTAGTATTGCTTGATTACCATGACAACACTAAACAAAACATACTGACATTAACGACGATGTCCACAACCAAAAACATTTGTCAAATTAAGGTTAGGATTTGATGTTACTGGAAACATTCATTCTACTGATATAGAACAAAAAAATATTATAATATGAATGCACCTTTTTAGCGAAAAAGAATGAGAGGAACAATATTTTAATAAAAGTTCACACAGACTAACAATACGAGGATAGTCTGAAAGGTTTCTAGCCTAACTCCGAAGCAAGTATTTTTTTTTCCAAATTCAGGTTTATTTCTCAATATAATCCCGTAGCAAGTCTATACACATTTTCCAGCGATGCTCCCAACTCGTTAATATATAATAATAGTAGTTGGCATCTTATGGTGCAAAATAGGCGCTTGTTCTCCGAGCGAAACTTTGAGTATAGGAAACAGAAAAAAGTCACTGAGCTAGATCTCGTGAATAGGATGGGTTGTTTATCAATCCAAACTCCAATTCGTGATTTTTTGCCACGGCGACCGCTGAAGTTTGAGACAGTGCGTTGTCTTGGTGGAACAAAACTTTCTTTTTCTTCAAATACCGTCTTCCCATCATCCGTTTGCCGTGACTTTGTCCAGCTGCATGGTTCCAATTTATTTTGTATTGTTATGATCCACTCATTAATTGCACCACGCACTGCACTCTTGGTAATACCTAGACCCGGTTCAAGACCTATATAATTCATTTTTAAGCCTTCCCTCGCTAGCTGGTCTGCAATTTCATTGCCCGCTATACCCCTGTGCGCTGGCGCCCACACTAGTGAGACCTTGTTGTGTTTAGGCAGCGCCATTAGATTTTGCAGGCACTCCCATACTAGTTTGAAAGCTATATGATAAGATTTTAGTGCCTTTAAGACTGCCTGAGTCAGAGAGAATGCAAATCGTCTTACCCTGCGGTCGCCGACGCAGACTCTCCCACACGCAGGTTTGTATAGCATATATTACTGTTTGAAATACCGTGTTGTATCGCCCTAGTGATGCACTAGTGTTGCACTATACTTTGTATACCTGGTTTTCCTCATAAAACCAACGCCAGAAATAGTGCCCGTTTCGGACCCATCTGTGTATCAGATTTGGGTTTTCGGTTTTCTCCCCTCTGCATCTCTCAATTCTTTCCAATTCAAGAAAACTTTGAAAGGTTTGTCATAGGAGATCCTGGAGATTGTTGTATCGCTGCCCATATCAAAGATAAGATTTGTTACTGCTGTTTCTATTTTGGCGTGCTCGGGCCCACTGTGAGTTCTCCAGTTACTAGTATTTTTCAGTCTGTGTGCTCCCATTCTGGCTTCTCCCTTGATATAGATCTCAAGAGGAGATAGGTTTAGCATGGTTTCCATAGCAGCTGTTGGAGTGCTTTTAATAGCTTCTGTTATACATAGGCATGCCAGTCTCTGAATTTTCGAGAGACTGGTTATCACATGCTTCTGTGTGATCTTAGGCCACCAAACCAGGCACCCATAAGTTATCATGGGTTTTACCACCGTAGTGTACAGCCGGTACGTCATATGTGGTTTGAGTCCCCATGTTTTCCGAACTGTTCTACGGGTTGTCATCAACACCCTCTTACATCTGTCGGTCATTTTTTGTAAATGTAAGTTCCAGTTCAGTTTAGAGTCCAAGATTATACTTAAGAACTGATCTGTACTACTTCATTGCAAGGAGTATGCGCTCTTAGATCGTACAATTTCCTTCTCTTAGTGAAGGGTACAAGTGAAATTTTCCCAGGGTTTACTCTAAGGTTCTCCTTCTTGCACCATACTTCTACCGTTTTTAATACTCTCTACATTAGTTCTGAGGTAAACCAGTAGTTCGTCTATCACCATGTCCCACAATAGAAGGGGGCATCCTCTGGCGACAGACATCGTCTCACCCGCCAACGCTGCTTCTACTTGTCTGCCATGGAGCATGACTCCCACTCATCTACAGACAGTGTTCTCTACTCCATGGCTGTTTGCAGCCTGTAATAGTTATTCAAATGAGGTGTTATCAAACGCACCTCCCATGTCAAGAAATGCAGCTAATGTAATTTCTTGTTTGTTTAAGGATGCCTCCACCCGCGACACGAGTTGATGCAAGGCACTTTCACATGAACGCCAAGCTAATATACTAGAATACTTTTGACGAGTAATACCATCTTCATGTTGAGGCTTGAAACTTTTCAGACTACTCTCATAAATGATGTAAACACAAACATGTGGGAATCAATTTAAAATCAAAATAAAAAATCTCAGAAAACAACAATAAAAAAACTATTAAAATACACCATGAACAAACTGAATAACCTTTATTGTAATTTCTGCTTCAATAATTAATAATAATCTGCTTATTTATTTACCTACAGTGAACACTCGACATTCCTTCCTTACACCTCGATACATTTGCACAATCGTTTGTAAAAACCATTCTGCACTTTTTTTAGCATACCAACTTCGGAATGCTTGAGTTATCGTTAATTTTATATCTAAATCATGTATTAACTCTTTTTTGTGTAATTCATTTTCCAAATAGCCACTACTTAGGACCCGAATACACGAGCAACTTCAAGCTGCCGCTGCCGGCAGCAACTTGCTGACGGCCGTCAGCAGTTTGAAGCTGGCAAGTCGAGCAGCATTTTGCTGCCAGACCGAGCTGCATTATGTTGCCGAAGCAAGCAGCATTTCCGCATGCCAGTGACAATAAAATATTTTGAAAAAATCTTAATGCAATTTTGTTGTGTTACCCAATGTATAATTAAAGAAAGTAACAAAAGCGACAATAGCAATGTTACATACGAGGGTAGTCCCAGAAGTACCGGACCTGACCCATAGATGGCGGTTGTTGTTTGAAAATAATTACTATGGTCGAAAGTACCAACCTTATAAAGCTTAAGTTTGAAGCTTTAAGACGCTACGTTATTTAGTATACGTTTGACAGCCATCAATAGTGAACGGTGTCAGTGAATTTCTAAACATGGATAAGATTGGTCATCGGTATGTGATACAATACTTTCACTTGAAAGGTCTCAGTCCATCGTTTACAACAATAAAATATTGGGTGGCAGAGTTTAAACGCGGTCGTACGAGCTGTCAAGACGAACATGCAGGGACGACGTACTGAGTGACCACGCAGAGGAATTTAAAAAAATACACAAATAGTATCGGATGAAAGTCGGGTGAAAGTGCGGAGTTGCGGACATGGTAGCATTTAAAAAGTGCTGTACATCGATGTGACACAAATTTGGACATGAGAAAGCTGTGCGCAAGATGGGTGCCTTGTTTGCTTACAATTGAACAAAAACAGCGTCGTGCGAATGTTTCAGCCGAGTGTTTGGCGATGTTTCGCAGTAATAAAACGGAGTTTTTGCGTAGATTCATAACCATGGATGAAATATGGGTCCATCACTTCACACCTGAGACGAAAGAACAGTCGAAACAATAAATTGAAAAGGGAGAATCGGCTCTGAAGAAGGCGAACACAATTCCGTCTGCTGGCAAAGTCATGGCGTCGGTGTTTTGGGATTCACGTGAGATAATTTTCATTGGTTATCACCAAAAAAGGGAAAACGATCAACGCAGAATATTATGCTAACTTCTTGCAACATTTGAGTGATGAAATCAAGACAAAACGGTCGCATTTGGCGAAAAAGAAAGTGTTGTTTCATCACGATAATGCACCAGTTCACATATATGTTATCGCGGTGGCCAAAATCCATGAGTTACGGTTCGAATTGCTTCCTGACGCACCCTATCCACCTGATTTAGTCCCTCGGACTATTTTCTGTTTCCTAACCTGAAAAAATGACTCGGTGGTCAAAGATTTGCCAACAATTAAGAGGTGGAGTCTGCGGTGGACGGCTATTTTGTGGAGCTCGACGTTTCTCACTATATACAGGGTATCGAAGCTATTGAACGTCGCTGGGAAAAGTGTATCGAGCTAGAAGGAGACTATGTTGAAAAATAAATGTTGGTTTTTCCAAATATTTTGTACCTTTTTTGTTAGGCCGGGTACTTCTGGGACCACCCTCGTACATAAATACCTACATAGAAATATTGAGAATATCCTTTCACGTTAAATAACGTTGTTAGGTATAGAGTAAGAGAAATTAACGTACAATATAATTCATGATATGTTTATATTAGAAGGTTTGTGTGTCATTGAATTGGATGCCTCAATATTTAGTAAAAAAAACGAATAAAATAAGCAACATCAGCAGTTATTAATAGCTTTCTATGGATAAATATATAAATTTAATTTATCAATAAATTTTTATAACGTTAAGCATCACAAAAAAATCCACTTTGTATATTATGCCAACAAACGCGATCTTTTGGTAATTTATTTTACATATTATTCCTAATCAACATAAATCACTGGTAAGATAAATTCATGCATACAATTAATGTGTACTATTGTAAAAAGCGAGGTTATAGATGCTATACAATTGGTGGTGACGGGAAATCTTACTGTATCTGTTATGTTATCCGAAAATATTAATCTGCTACCATTTATGCAACAGAAATAATGTTACTATTCCGGAAGGTTGGGACAGCCTGCATATGAATATATCTCTAATAACAAATGCAAAGTTATCAACGCATTAAATCACGTGCTAATTGAACAAGCGAAAGAAATTTAATAGTCAAAAGTATAATAAAGAAAGGAGTAGGTACATAGTTTTAAAAATGTCAGTAGCGTATAGAAAGCTTAGAGAAAAATACAGGCATCAACAGTACGTACATAATACGATATAATTTCCAAATCAACAAGATCAAGCAAAATTATTTTACTAATTCTACGTTCCAATTCAACTTCCAAGAAAACTAAAATAAAAATACCAAATATGAATAAACATGTCTTACTACGTGGGAACTGAATTATGAATAATAATGAGGACGGGAAAACTATACATATATGCAAATACAGAAGCAGTAACAATTGAAGAAACAGAATTAACGATACTTAGTAGTTGTGACCAAGTCAAGTAGTAAGAGATTTTAGAAGATCAACAAGTAAAAGAAGCAACTAAGAAACAACCAGGAAGACCAAATTAACCCTTATCTCCCCAATAAATAGATCTCGCATTTATCATATCACAAGATTCAGTGTTTACACATAACACATCTCCGATTTTAGATTTTAAGTTCCACGAAAAATTTCTACAGTTGGGATAGAGAATTTCTTGGTGCCGACAGCAGACCCAATTTATCTTCAGAAGTCGGCGATCTACACGTCTTCCAGAAGCGAGGACCTGGTAGTCAGGCGACTGCAAAGGGCAACAGACGATATTATGGATTGGCTGGCCAAGTGGGGACTGAGAGTGAATGGCGAAAAGTGCGTCGCCGTACGATTCACCAGAAAACGGAGATCTGCTCCTCCAAGGGTTGCAGTCGAGGGAGTCGAAATCCCGTGGAGTACTACGGTAGAATATCTTGGTGTGGTCCTCGACCAAAGGCTAACCTGGAAATGCAACATTGATCATATTAGGAAGACATTTTTCAACGCTAGGAATACCGTCATGGCGTTATTCTATAGAAGGTCGGCACTCGATTTAAAAACAAAGATGTTAGTCTATAAGACGTGCCTGCGACCGATAATCACGTACGGAGCGCTGGCCTGAGTGACGGCTGCTGTCAGCAACTTGCGTAAAATCGAGGTCCTTCAGAGTAAGAGGTTGAGGATGATCGCTGGTGCCTCTTGGCTTGTAAGGAACAAGCAATTGTAGGAAGACCTCCAGGTGACACCTCTAAGGGAACACATCCATAAGCCGGCACGCGATACTCTTGAAAGAGTACGAACCTCCTCAAATACGCTCTTGGCGAAGATAGCAGTCGAGCCCCAGGACCGCCCCCCTCTCCGAGGAAAGGGTAACCAAAGTGGCCGATAGGATTTTTCCCGTATGATCGATCCACCCATGAGGACCACATCATTATCCTTTTGGAGAAAAACAACAAACCCTCAGACAGAATGAACCTACCCTGTCTAATTGTGTTAAGAGAGCCCAAAGGCCCGGCTCTAGAAAGAGGAGCAGATCACCGATATCTTCAGAAGTATGTACACACTTGAATGTGTACAGACGTTATCAACATATCCAGCATATTTTGAGCAACCTTCGTAGGGACAAAGTAAAAAGGAATTTTTCAGTTTCTCTTTTAATGTGTTATAATGCTGGCCTTGAGTTGTCATGAAATTTAGAACAACCACATTGCAAATTTTGAGAGAAAGACTAAATGAAATTAGGGAACAATATTTAGGAATTAAAAGTGACAACAATAAATTTTTCATAAAAATAAGTCAATACAATTTAATGACGTAAGCTGTATGTATTTGAACGTGATGACGTTTTTGCATTTGTACCAATGAATACTTTATTTCTGAATGAACATTATGTTAATTTACCCTACAACGATATGAATCATTTTTGCATTTGTATTCGCACACTTGCGAGATCGAAATTTTAATTTAATATTAACCACCAGGTAGTTTTCTATAGTTGAAAGTTTGCTATCCTTTTTCACAATTCTATCAATACTTCACTAATCTTCCCACTTTGTTTGACAACTGTAAATTTACGATATAATTATCTAATTAAGAAAAAATCATATCCATTGAAAATAAGTTTAATTTTAATTTGTTAAAAATAAAACTCATGCATGATACACGGGTGTCCGGTAAAGGTGGTCTATCTAAAGATTCGTCACTTAGTTAGTAAACTAATATTAGGATTGAAGGAATTTAAAACTCGCGAACTAGGCTGCGGTTTCATAGGATTGATAACAATCGATCCCCATCGATAACCACCAATTCGTATCAAATAAAGTTTTGTGATACGGTCAGAGAACAGATTAACGAGAAGCAACACTTCGGGAGCCCCTTTGAGATTTTGGTGGCATGGATTGGGTGACCGTTGACTGTTTGTTTGGTTGTTTTCCTAGCGGGAAATTTCAGTAAATTACTGTGCTTTAATTTAGCATTTTTAATGTCACCTGCTAATTCAGTTAAATTGAGTTTTGTGCAACGCCTGATAGCCCGTACATGGAAAACGTACAATGTATTGGCAGAAAATTACAACAGGTTGACAGACACCAACCAAAATTATGGCGAATGTCAAACACGCGCACAAAATCTGAGTTTTGGCGAGAAGGCAAACGTCACTCGATGCAGTGTTGATCTATCTGTGAAACTGCAGCCTAAAATACTAAGCCTTTCCCTATTTGTTTGAAAAACAATAAAGTGGACTCAACTAAAATTCTATGATGTTTACCTTTGGCTTAAATATTTAAAATATGCATATACAATTAGGTGAAAAAGTATGCATACATCCAGCATTGTCGCCATAACATCAAAATCATGTTTGTATAATTTGATAGTGTTACTATTCATTAATAAATGTTAATTGAATTGATAATAAAAAATGTATGTTTTAAATCTGAAAAGAAATACCTACTAGGTTAGATAAAAATACGTACTTCTAAAACGTATCTAAAATTTCAATGAAAGAAAGTATTCATACAATACGAAATAGGGAACGTTTTGATTATTGCAGGGAAGTTTCAGCCGTATAAACTCTGTTGTTCAATTTATGACATTAGATTCGTACTACAACTAAATACATGTGAGCATCCCTGATTTCAGGATATCAAACTGCATGACTTTCAATAGGTAGTAAATTTAACACATGCAGATATATCGCCTTAAGCAGTAATCAAAAAATTTTTTAACGCAAATTTGACCATGTTCATAGCAGCAGCGTGTGGTGTAAGTAAGTAAGTAAGTAAGAGTAACAGGTTACATTAAAGTAAAGAGCAGTGACTATCCTTATTGTGTGTAAAGTATCGTGAAAAATAACACATTGTGAAGACATGAGATTAAAGTTTGTACAAGTCACATAAATAGGTGATTTTAAAAGAGCATTTGTTCGAGAAAACGGTAGATAAAACGTGAAATAATGCCGAGCAGTCCATGCAGCCATTACACAATTTCCTGAGAAACACCAAACCGGAGGATATGCGCCGAAAGTTAAGAGAGGGTAAATTAAATCGGGACAACAGTAACTAACATATGATCATCGCCTCTCGGTGGGTACACTCCGTCTTGCCGGAACCAGAGGAGTTTAGCAAATCTGCGTTGAACCAATTCCAATTGGCGTCTATGCGTTAAATAGTAAGGGCACCATATGATGGACGCGTATTCCAGACGGGATCTAACAAGAGCGTAGTATAAATATTTCAAGGCTACCTCATTGGTAAACTCTCTGCAATTTCGCACAATAAAGCCAAGAGATCTTCTAGCCACATGGGAGATGCTGATAATGTGTTGCGCAAAAGTGAGTTTGCTATCAAACAAAATCCCTAGATCCTTAATTAATTCGACACGTTCGATGTTAGCTTGATTAAGCTCATAGTTGAAAGTAATTGGCGTAGATGCACGTGTAAATGAAATAACTTTACATTTGCTGATATTCAGAGGTAGATTATTTGATGTACACCATTTAGAAATGTTTATAAGATCGCTTTGCAAGAAGTAACAATCCTTGGGACTAGACACCTTACGATATAGCTTCAAGTCGTCAGCGAGTACTAATGCATTCGACGATACACATGTACTTATATCGTTAACGAATAAGTTGAAAATCAAAGTTCCAAGATTAGACCCTTGAGAGACTCTCGAAAAGGCAATGTATTGACGAGAGCAGAAGCCATTATAAAAAAACATATTATAGTCTATTGAACAAATAAGATTGAAACAGGTGCACAAGCGATTCGCTAAACCCAAAAGACATAAGTTTATATGGAATTAAAGAATGGTCAAGGCGGTCAAATGCTTTGGCAAAATCGGTATATAAAACATCAACTTGCACGCGAGAATCTATAGCATGAGATAAAAACAGAGTAAACTGACATAGATTAGTTACAGTAGATCTTTTCTCAGTAAAGCCGTGTTGGCAAGAAGAAATGCTCTTTTTAACGCAAGGATAAATGGCAGTGTATAAGCAATGTTCAAACACTTTGGCAAAATTCGATAAGATAGCTATTGGGCGATAGTTGGATATGTCAGCCGCGTATCCGGATTTAAATATGGGTACAATGCGTGCAACCTTTCATAAATCGGGAAAAAGTGAAGTTTTCAAGACTAAATTAAAGATTTTGAAGAGAGGATGTACCAATAGGTGTTTACAATCTTTAATAAAAAACGAGGGAATTTGATCATGTCCAGAACTCTGACTATTCTTTAGCTTATTTATGAAAAGCAAAATAGAATTCTCAGAAAATTCAGTAATGTTTGTGCTAAATGAACGATTAAACCCAAGTTGAGGAATGTTGGCAGATGACGAATCGGTGAAAACACCACTGAAGTCCTAAACGCGTCGACGATTTCCTGAGGATTACCGAGGTGTGCATTGTCCAGAACCATACTACCAGAAATGCGACTCCTTTGCTTTTTATCGCGAATAAATTACCAGAAATTCGTATGATTGTTAGCAATATCACGTTGAACGTCATTAAGGTAGTTGGAATAGGCTTCTATTGCTTGTCTTTTTATAACACTACGAGGTTCTCTAAACTGCCACAATGAAGCAGCGCGGCCGAAACGTCGGTATTTACGGTGGAAATTAGATTTCAATTTGATGTTATTTATTATTTCAGGTGTATACCATTTAGGATAAGTTCGTTTTCTAGGGAAATACGGGAAGATAGATATCAAGTAAAGAAGAAAGGGTTGTGTAAAACATGTTGCATGCAGTATTCACATCGGAGCAGCTGTCTAAAAAGGACCAATTTACATCGCACATTACTTAATATAAACATGGAAAATTCGCTTTTCTAAAGTTATACGTCCATGAAGTATTCTTAGGGAAGTTCGACGGTAAAGCAAAGCCAGTAGATACATCTATCAAGAGAGCGGAATGGTAAGTATCCTCGGACACTAGAGGCCAGAAAATCTCATACAACGTCACTGGGGACATTGGCAATAACAAGATCAAGTAGCCGATTTAAATTGTTATGCACAGAGTTGTGTTGAAGTCACAGAAGTTAAGTAAATTATTAATTACATTGGAGTTGAAATCATTAATCTCGTTGGTGTAGAAATAGGCACAGTTGAAGTTGGAAAGAAACTGACAGAGGAGAGCAAGAATCAGGTTTACATGCACGAACCGCACGTAGAAAGCCTCTTATTCATGCTGTAAATAGAAAGAAGAGACTAGAATTTGCGCGGACGCTCGTAAATAAACTAAGGTATTTTTGGAAAAACATTATTTTTTCAGATAAAAGCAATTTAATCTGTGAGATTCTGATAAAAATGTCTTAGTGTGACGAAAGCAAGGAGCCTCGTTGAGACAAGAAAATTTGAAACCCACGGTGAAGCATAATGGAGGAAACATTATAGTATGCGAATGTACAGTTGCAAATTTATTATTTAGTGGACGAATAATGAATAAACATGAGTACTTGAACATTTAAAAAAAAATTTTGAAACAAAATGCTTTTAAGTTAAACATTTCTGATCATTATTAGTTTTAACAGGATAATAATCCAAAACATAATTCTTATTTAGTTCAGTTACTCTACAACACACCACATTTGCT
The DNA here is from genome assembly GCA_029619315.2 of Dynastes maya. Classification (NCBI taxonomy): domain Eukaryota; kingdom Metazoa; phylum Arthropoda; class Insecta; order Coleoptera; family Scarabaeidae; genus Dynastes; species Dynastes maya. Next base: position 65,320,403 of record JAROYE020000003.1, on the reverse strand, counting down.
CAAAAATTCTCCACGGTCACCGAATGTTGATCCTATCGAGCAATTATGGCGGGAGTTGAAAGTACATGTAAAAAAGATTCCATTTCCAACAAAAATGATTTAAGAAAATTAATTATTGGAAAAATGAGAAAATATTAATCCACATATTTGTAGTAAGTTGATAGAGTCTATACCAAGACGCCTAGCAGCGATTATTGCAACAGATGCTTATTTATAAAACCATTTTGTATATGTCTTATTTCTATGAACAATTTCTAGATTTTCAAAATAAAATTTTGAGTTGTGAATCGCTGTTTATTTTTGAAATTTCAATATACGATATCTGATATGTTAACCTACTCTCTTTAAGTACATCCTATTGAGTACCTTTCCGAAATTATGCCAATATTGTTGGATGTGTGAATACCTGTTTCCCTAATTGTAAATAAAAGTGAATAGGTATTTTTATTTCAAATTTCTTACAATGTATTTACCGGGCGTTCTGTATACTGCTACGTAAATAGTAAATGATAATAATAATTGAAAGGTTTTCAATTCGAAAAATGTCTACTTTATGGTAACGCGGTTTTCTAATATTATCTTAACTTCTTTCAGTAAAATAAATGGCCTTACTAGAAGTTTTCGAATTGCATACCTTCCAATATAAAATACCAATTAATAATATATACTTTTTAAGTTAATAAGGCGTCCTGACATTTATTTAAATTTAGAATTTATGCATAAAATCCTAATGATCTCATCTTTGTTATTGTTCCAGACGATCAACAACGTTAGTTCCACTATTAAGAGAGGATTATTTAACGGGGGCCGTTAATCTCAATCTAATTTAAATTCTTTCTAAGATACCCTAGAAGTAAATATTTAAAGTAATGGAATAAGTACCATGGACGCAAGTAAACAAAAAAATGCATAAAAAAAGGATAAAATCCTAGATTTTTACTTGTAAGAGAACATGCAAAAGTTTGGAATGAGAATGTTTTTTGTGTTTTTAATAGCTTTGAGATAATAACTTTCTATATTCTATAATGCATTTGAAAATGCGTACTACATATAACGAATATAAAGAAAATATAATGCAAATGTATTTAGTTGAAGACATAGACTTTTGGATTGTGATAGAATAAAAACAAATCGGAATTATTATTACAAAGAATATAAAAGAAGTGCTATAATATACTCAATTTTTGTTAGAAATGTAGGATTTAAGACACAATTTATTGAATTTTTTGATTTTAAATCACAATATGTAAACTTGTCACTTTCCACAGATGACAACTGACACCACTTTCAATCTCAACAACTCTTCCTGGAAAACACAATAACTTTAAAATAATTGCTTTAAATCATCATTGCTATCCTATTACCACAAACAACAAATAATATCTTCTTAAAATTCAAGCCATAGTAGAACCTAAATAAGAGATTAACTCGATTAACCTCTCCGTAATTGGAAACAAAATCACATAAAACAATTAAGAGCCCGATAAAGAACGTCTCCTCTCCATTACTCCGCGTATAGTTTTTCTCTTTCTCTCATTTACCATGAATTCACAGCCGAAAAAGGTGTTTTCGTACTTCTCCGGCGGGAGAAGACTCCGTAGTAGTGCCGGACGCGCTCCGGTGAACTTGAAATTGTGCCCGCCGCCGTGACGTGGCCGTTCGTAATGCAATTTTCGTGCCTACCCGTTTCATTAAGTGAAGATCCGGCTGAAGTTTTCAATGGAACGGACCGGGCCCGTCATGTTCGATAAATTTCAGTTGAAGAGAAGAAAACGAGGACGTAGCTCACAGTCTGAAATATTTATACTTTATACGTTTTAATAATTTAAAAGAGATATCACAAAAATAAGAAATCATCCTACTTCTCCGACCGTAAATGAAAAAAATTCTTCTAAAATCACAAAACTTTACCGGTCAAGCAGAAACAGTTTGATAAGTAATTTACTAACTATTCATTGGAAATGTAGCACTTCACTTTGATAAAGATAAAACCAATAGTTTAAATGCGGTAATTAAATTTACCTAAACAAAGCTAACACATTGTTAGAAATTATGGAATTAACCAAAAATAAAATTGAAACAAGTTTAAGATGCATCATAGTTCATTGTGTTATTATTTTCTAAATAGGACCCTAAAAGTAGACTTACTACGAAGGAAGATTTTTATATTATCTACCTAGCCATCAAGAAATATTTCTCAACATATGTGTTCCACTAACGGGCACACACCTATTCTAACGTTTTTCTAGTTAACCTATTTTCTCCAAAAAACATGTTTCAGTAGCTCTTCAAACTCTTCCATCGCTGCTCTCAAGCCTGCATCCGAAGAAAAATGCCGTCCTCTCAAGTGCTTTCTTAATTTAGGGAAGAGATAATAGTCGCTCATTGCCAAGTCCGCGCTATAAGGTGGATGTCTCATCTCTATAAAACCGCAGTCGTTGATTACTTTTTGCATTTGGTGAGCTTTTTGTACTCTGGCATTGTCATGAAGCAGCATAATCTTTCGCTCATATTTTTTAGGTCTTTTTGTTGAATGACAGCTTTCAATTCTTCAGCAGTTTCCCCGTTATTGTAGTGTCTTTTTACATATATTTAATTAACAATACTCCTTCTGCATCCCAAAATACCGTAGTCATCAGTTTTCCCGATGAAGACTACGTTCTTGCTTTTTTTGGTGGCGAAGATCCCTTATGAAGCCATTGCATGGATTCTTGTTCTGTCGGTGGATCCCAGTAATACACTCACGTCTCATCACCCGCTACAATTCTTGAAAAAAGATCTTTGTCGTCTGCCAATGCCTTCAAGTTTTCCTCACAAATTTGTTGCCAGCACAAAACAACTTTCTTGATGTTTTCGTGGGTTCTTTCTTCAACAGGCCTTCCACATCTTGGGTCACCTTGAATTGATTCCCTGTCTCATCGAAATTGTTTACGCTGAAACTTTACCATGAAATATGAGGGCGCATCTTTCCCATAGACATTAATCATCGTGTAATAAATATTCTTCTGTGTTTTAGCTGAATTTCATTTATCTTTTGTTGATCAAACCTTTATAGAAACAACACAACATTTGTTTTGAATATAAACGAAAGTTGATCAGCTTCTATCAAAATGTTACGGCTATTTGACAGCAGAAATGCCAACGTTGCTTATTTTTTCATGGTTAGGTAGATAATATAAAAATCTCCCCTCGTAGTTTTTCGAAACTGACATTTTAGCTTGCATTTATCCATATAAACTTAGCTTTGTAAAAAAGCCGTCTCTACTTTTTTTCTTTATTTATTTGAAAACGTTTTTACTTGTCGGTATCGAAAACAGTTTGTCAGCTATACTAACAATATTCCATGGCAATGTTCTCCATGCCATAGTTAGGAACTCTCTGATTTTACTTCTTATTCAAACAGAAGCTTACTGTGATTTTTAGCGGCGATTAAAAACCAATCCAAACTGAATTGGAAATACAAGCCGCTGACAAGATTTAAGTTAGGAGACAATTCCTTTGTTTTACTATAACATTGATTTTGATTCCACTTTGTCATGTAATTTTGCTTGTTGATTTACTTTGATTTGGCGTGTTCTCAAGAAAATACGTTCTTCAGAGTTCTTAATTTGTCTAGCATCTACTGTAGGGGAGAGACAGGCATAGTGGTCAAGCTAAGGTTTGCTAATGCTTTAAGCCGACTTGTAATCAACGTAAAAGCATCAAAATCAGTGGCTATATACGTCAGAATTTTTCAGTCACCTTAGGATCAAATTAAGTGCCAGAAATAATTGACCCAAATGGCCACTTTCCTCGGCATGGCCGGGCAAACTGCAAAATCACAATAAAATGGTTTTAACTTCATTTTATTTATAGAGTAGTTACAGGACTTTAAAAGATAAAGATTAAAAAAGTTGATCAGCGTAACAAATGTTATCAAATCATAAACAAGTTATGACCATTTAAAAACTCAAAAACAAAATATCCCTCAAATGAAAATTAGGTGCAATTGTCTGAAAGGAAAGTCACACTGTATTCTGAAACTCCTACACAAAGTTCGCGAGCTCTCAAGGAACACATTTGGCACTGGGTCCATTGTTCTTGTGCTCTTGAAGCTGAAAAACTCTCATTGCAATAGAAGCGATGTCTTCTGGATCATCATCTTTATCGTCAAATAACACTCTTTACCTAAAATACATTAAAAATGAACAAATTACCATAATAATCACCTCATACTAAACATTTAGAAATAGAAATAATTTAATTGCTTACGATTATTATTATTATTCCTACTGTCGCTTAATCGTCAAATGATAAGGAAGCATCTGATCACAATCTGTTTTCACAAGGAAAAAGAGTTGATGATCGGCGGGCAAAATAGTCAATAGCCACCACTTAATGCCTTTACAAAAACGTCGGTGTACCTTCTTAACAACCCGACGGAACTATGCGATCGCCAAAGCCGAAATTTATGGCCAAGATGACCACCCTTTCAAATCAATTTCGTTCGAAAACTGTACGTTACTTGATTCTATAACAATAAAAACACATTGAGTATTGACTTTACAACAGGATGATCAAAAACAATAATTAAAAGACCTTCGACAGCCGATATGTTAACGGGATCGGGCTTCTTAGTGTAACTCTTCTCAGAGCTTTGATGCAGTATAAAAAATTCTCTATGGAAACAAGTATCAAACGCTTATTGCAATTTCTTCCAAAGTTGCAGGTAAACAATATGAGAGCATTAAAATTAATTTGTATTCTTATCAGAGAACGCCTTTATCAAGTTTTCTGTAAACTAGTCAGTCGAGACTGAGGTAAAGAAACTAACGAAAAGTAAATTTGTCGTGAATCTGAGAAGCAATTTCCAAAAGCAGTTTTTCGCAATACTAGCATATTTTTAACTCTCTCACTGTAAAACAACCGAATAAAAATAAAATAATTGTTTTTTGGTATCAGTATAAGTAAATAAACGTACTTCTAGAATAAATCAAACCCACGTGACCTCTTTTACGTATGCAACCTATACTACAAACTGGCATTACTCAACATAAAAATTACTATATTTGACAGCTAGGTTGTACTTTAATAAAAGCATGTCGGTTTAACCAATAAAATAGATTGTTCTATGATTTTAACACCTTTTTACGCTTATAATAAATTTTAAAATATATATTTCATTTTTGTAACTTTATTCAATCGTTGAATTTACAATAAATGTTGAAAATGTCCTCTATCTTTTCCTAAGCATATATTTACTAGTCGTTTCAAATGATCAAAGACACGTAGTAACTCTTCTACACTAATGTTATTTATTTCATTCTGAATAGTTGCTTGCAGTTTTTCTAAATTATTAGACCTATTTCTGTATATTTTATTTTTTAGATTTCCAAATAAATAAAAATCCAAATGAGTAAGATCTGGCGGACGCCGAAGACTGTAATTTGTACTAATTAACCTATTATCAAAGAGTTGTTGTAAATGTTCCTTAATTTGGACCATGTTGCAACCCATTGTCATTCAATTGTTCTATAAACACATCTAAAATTTATTGATACCACTCAGCATTTATAGTATCACGAAAAAAGATAGGCCCTATTATCCTCTGCCTTGACATAGCTACCCAATATGGATTTTCTGCAACCCAGGTCATATAATTTTGAGAGTTAACATAACCGGACAAATAGAACCATGCTTTGTCGCTGAAGAATGTCAGTAAAATATAAACATAAAAATGTTATTATTTAGATGTTCATTAAACCATCGACTTCATCTAATAGTCAGGTCACGTGGGTTTGATTCATTCTTGAAGGCAGTAATAAGTAACGATAATTTTTTTCTCCTCCACATTTGCTTTTATGGTCTGTCCTTCTGGAAGAACACAGATCGTGCTAACAAGTAGAATATGTCCAGCAAATGTTACATAAAGCAGAGTCACCCTGCAGGTACATACGCGGCGTAGGAATTAAAGTTGTTAGCAAATTTTTGTTTCTTACATAGAAGCTGCTTTATAAAATATGTCTCAAGCAAATCGCGAAAAGCCTGTATTTTTAGATTATTTCCAGTGGCGTAGCTAGGGGGTGCGGTAGGTGCGGTCAGCACCGGGCCCCTGGAAAACGATAGGCCCATGGGAGCCCAAAAATGACAGGAAAAAAAGACCCAGGGGCCCACAAATCTGATTCCGCACCGGGCCCAGAGAACCCTTGCTACGCCACTGATTATTTCTTGTCTAACGTATGCTGCTAAAGATAAAGCGAAAGCGGTAAAATGAAACATACCCATAAACAAATTTATTAAGTGAATTTATTATAGACAAGTAAAAAGATTTTATGTCTTCAATTGTATACTGCTGCACATAAATTTCTTAAAATACGTATGATATAGTTGTATACACTTCGGAATACAACCAGTTTTGGGTGTATAGTGCAATTTACGGTCGGACCAAAAAAAAATTACAAAAAAGAGATTATTTCACTAAACTTTAGAAAAAAAATGTAGATGAAAATATGATATAGTCTTGAGACATAAAAACATACTATCTAGTATGTATGTATATTCTCTCTTCACTGTAAATTAAATTACATATATAAATACATATATAACAAAACTTTGATTTTATCATCTTGTGATTGTGTAAGCACCGCTTATTTTTAAAGAAAAATCGTAGACAAAAATTAGAAAATTTTACTATTTACAACGAATTTTATATATACAATATATGAATTGTTATTTATGCAGCATCTGAATTTTTAAAAGGTGTAAGTAAATTCAGTCGATGATAATGAAAATCATAAATATAATTATAGAAAATGTTTAAAAAATAATCAAAATCATGGTTATTGAAGTACAAACACAAATTGATAATGATTTTAACAAATCTATTGAATTTTCACAAAGAAAATTTATGAAACTGAATGAATTGTAGTTTAAGATAACAATCTCAAAGCAAGAAAGGTACGATGAAATCGTATCGTAAAAGAATTTAATTTCAATTATATATCTTAAGCTATATGTATAAAAGCTGCAAAAGTTTAATTTTTTAGGTAACATATCGATAATTGAAAAAGAATTGAAAAGGTAATAAATATAAAAAATGTACATTTGCCCTTTCTTATAATAACATATGTAATACGTGAAGAAATGTTAGTTAAATTATATAATTACGAATTGAAAAAAAAAAATAAGAAAAAAAAACTAGTTGCCAAAAGTTAGCTGTAGATGGAGAGGAAGCAACCTCTATATATAAATATTAGACGTTAAAAAAATTAACTTAATTATATTTACGATATTTACATATATTACATACACATAGGCATACATATGTATGTATATACGGAGTATATTATCGAAAACTCATTACTTATGACTAAAGCGTGACAAACGGTTACACCCGCTGTGTTTACTATGTATGTACATACAAGGAATCGAGTGGACGTTCGGTTATTATCGGTTGATTGGTGTGCGTGTAATCGATTCCTTGTATGTACAGCGGGTGCAACCGCTTGTCACGCTTTACTTATGACAAAACTGCACCTGTTCAACTAGATTTCTTAGTCCAGAAAATTTTATATTTTCAAGATTTAAATACCAGATATTGTACTTCTACTAACTTAAGTACGCCTGTGCAGGTGCCCCATAGAGGTGGCGTTTTTCAAATTAGAAAGAATGTGTTGAATAAATGTTATTTAGTTCAAAATAATGCATAACTTAAAAATACTTTCGACTCTAGAGAGTGTCTACAAAGTAGGAGACCGCGTACTTACTTTATTATTTTAAATGGAACAGCCTGTATATTCTACGCTAAAAATAGCTGCACTTTGTATAAGCAACTATATTCTTAATATTAACTTTGCTAGAGAGCTTTCTTTAAATAATGACTCCGGTGAAAGTAACATAGAAGGGATTCATTTTTCAAAATAAAATTTGGAATACTATAAGCGCAAACGTGCGTTAGCATGATAGAACTCGTTTCATCCACATAACACTATACAGCTGTCTACTATAGCATTGAAAATTTACTTAACTTTAACGCAGTATAAATTGAATTGCTTAAATTAAATACCACCTTACATTTTTGTTTCCACTAGTACCTTTCACTTAATACTAAACACTGACAACGTTCCATATAGTTGAGAAAACAAACTTTACATTAAGTACAATAAATCATCTTTAATTTCCAGTTTGCCATGATACAAGGACCAAACAATTAAATACGGTAAATAGAACATAAAAATTAAATACTAGAAATTAAAAAATATGAAGAACATTAAAAAGTTAAAACAGGATGTTCCATATAAATTAACGAAGTACGCGTTTACCTACTTCCTGGACAGCCTCTACAGTCGCACATCCTGTACATACGCCGCTTTGAACCAACTAACTTTCATTCAGAACATTTTTCTCTAAAATGAAAGATAAAGAAGTAATCGAAAAACGCCTTTGTTTTGGTACACCTGTGCATGCTTCAGCAGTTACCAGTATACCTTACGAAATATACAGCGTCGGCCATTTCATAAGCTTGCATCAACTGCTATATTAAGCAAAGTTGTCAGTAGAAACACATGACGGTCTTGCACTTTCTTGCATTTTATTAACATTTTTAGGTTATTTTAATTTAATTTTTATTATATATGGCATTTGCTTTTCATTTACCTTATTTTCGATTTCCTCCTTTTCACAAACATTCGTTGAAAAGAGTATTAATTTTCATACGTTTGCTACCTCTAAATAGATTACTGAGACTTCCAAATCCTTTCCGTCTGTTTGCAGTCCAATATTCTCAAAGAACCCGAAAATGCTTTATAGGTATGCAAGATTGAGGTAGAATAAGTAAGGACTTATTCAGTAAATTATGTTATATCTTCAGCTAAAGCAGTAATATTACTCAGAAAACCACACCTCTACTTCTGCAACACTGAACGAAACGGAACCTTAAAATACCTGTGATATTCGATCGCTAGCAGTAATACTAAATAATTACTATAATACCTTTGTTTGGTATCTTGAACTGATGCAAATAAGTGTACACTAAAAGTGTGTATGAGTGTAGGCAAGTGTAGTAAAAGCAAATTTTTATTGAATGTAACAAACAGTAGTGGTGTACACAATATGCAAAAATTAACAAATTAAAGTTAGTTACACCTATATCAGTTATGTGCCCAATATTAAATCCACACACTTTATAAGGTGATGAAGAAACAATAAACACAAAACTGGTGATTAATTGCTCTGAATATAGTATCAGAATACTTTTGCAGCTTCCTTAGAATGACTGTTACATGATAGTACCCATGCACTACACTACTTTACACCTTGCACTACCTCTTGAAACAGTAAAAGAAGTCCAACACCAACTTTTCTTGCACTTATTCCATATACCAAACAAGGTAGGTATTTTACACCAAGCAATAACAAATGCCTTATTGCAGAAAAGTGTACACTCGTTCGTGCTACTAAACGAAGCTAATTTTATATTGCTAATTGCATTGAACTTTGCGAGTGACCGCTGCTGTATGTTGAGTTAATATGTAGAGGTATCGGCGACTGCTTTTAATGAATTAACAGAAGAGGAGCTACAATGTTAAATATGTTTTGCTCGGTTCTGAGTTTTTCTTAATTTATTGTACTTACCACCAACAACGTGAAAGTCTAATTTCAAATAAATAAGCAATATTTTTTAAAAACACGGATAAATCTTTGAATCTTTACGTTACTATCAGTGTGCAGAAATGAGTAATTAAAAAACTTCAAAAAATGTCTTCACAAATAATTTATTTTGGTTGTGTATGCACATTCGCACGAAGTCCGCACATCTTCAGCAATGTATGGTATACATACAAATGCATTTTAAAGTTGTGCAGGCACAAAGTAAAAAACTTTTTGGACAGCAAAAACTTAAAAAGTTACAAACGTAGAACTGTAGAACTGAAGAACTTATATTTTACACTAAAATGAAACAATTTTTTTTGAATACATAGCGGGTCAAAAAGTCTACTTCCACACAGAAGTTTATTTAAATTTTCGAGGCACACTATGATTATTTTTCGAGATCGAAAATAGCAACATTTTATTAGCGATTTTTTTATTAAAAATCTGACTAAACCACTGAATTCGGAAGGTCCTAAAATGGTATTAACCAAAATTTCATTCAAATATATTTATTAATGGAAAAGTTATGAGAGAATCATTTTTCAAACTTTACAGTGCAAATTCGCTTCTTACAACATCTACTGACCAAGGTAGATCAAAATTTATACAAAAAAGTAAACAAATGCAATTCTTTATTCAGGTTTATTTCAACGATTATCAAACCTAGTTTGCAACTAGTGAAGTTAATAAACAATTATGCAATAACTGTCAATGTCACAGCTTGCATTTGATTTCACTTATAAATTATTAATTTTGGTGTCATAGCCTACTTTATGTAAATAAAACAAGTTGTGTGAAAGATATCCACTCGCTTTTTTTTTTATTTGAAAGAACATTTTATGGCATTAAGTGTGGAATATAACATCGTGCAAATGTCCGCCGCGGCTTTGCTTGGTGGCGCGTATTCGGGAGGACCAGTTGTCGATGACTTTGTCGCATAAATCTGGCTGAATTTGCTGGATGACGTGCATTATGTTGACTTTGAGGGCATCAATTGTTTGCGGTTTATTCGCATAGACCTGGAATTCGTCAAAGGAAGAAATCTAACGGTATTAAATCGCACGATCTCGGTGCTCAGTTCACGTCGTCGCCGCAGAGATAACCATGCCCTCAAATCGCTTGTGGAGAATGTCCATCGTGGCATGCGCTGTATGGCACATAGCGCCGTCCTGTTGGAACCATATGTCGTCGGTATTCATATCATCCAGTTTAGGCCACAAGAAATTGCTTATCATCGATCTGTAGCGCTCGCCGTTGACGGTTATGGCCATGCCAGTTTCGTTTTGAAAGAAGTACGGACCGATGATTCCGCCACACTTTCTCGAGATGAATTTAGTGCTGATGTATCTCGTGTGGATTGGTATCGACCCAAATCCGACAATTTTGCTTGTTCACACAACTATTCATAAGAAATGGACCTCTTCGCTAAAGATGATTCAATCAGCGAACACACGGCGTTGTATATGGTCGTTTACCTAAAGTTCCTGGGTCAGTGGGATTTTATACGGATACAGACCGAACTCCCGTCGCAAAATTCGCCAAGTTGCCAAGTCGCAGAAAGGCCAAGTTCCTGTGAACGACGAGAAATTGACTACCTCGGGTTTTCCCGTACACTCTCACGCACAAGAGCGATGTTTTTAGCAAACTTTGCGTTTGGGTGGCGTATGGGTGTTGGCTGATTATTTATCGAACAGGCTGACTCGAATTTGGTCACCAAACGTCGAATAGTTGACTCGGCAGGACGGTTATGGCGAGAATAAAAATCACGTAATGCGCGGAACGTTGCTCGAACGGAGCACTGATTTTGAAAATAATCTTTGATGATTTACACACGTTGTTCAACGCTATAATCTTCCATGGTGAGTTGCCATACACTACAGAACAATTCACAACAAATTTGCCAGATATTGCTTTAACACCACTGTAACCTAACAAATTTCGAGCGTCCCTATTGAAAGACCCTTTATTTTTTAGATGAAATTTCTCTAAGATACTGCAATATAAAAATGCACTAAATAAAACTAAAGCGAGATTTAAAAAACTAATGTAGCTAGTAGGTATTATTTATTTCTTTAAAATTTGTAATTTGGCAGATGTATTGTTACATTCACGTTTGCAATTATAGTTACATTTTTTTTAATGGTTATTTGCAATTTGGTGGCACTTAATAATAAGTTTAGTTAATTTGTAGTTGTTTCTTTTTATAATTTTTGATCTACCTTGGTCAATAGATGTTGTAAGAAGCGGATTTATGAAATCATGCACTGTAAAATTTTAAAAATTACTCTCCCATAACTTTTTTTATTAATAAATATATTTGAATGAAAAGTTGGTTAATACCATTCTAGGACCTTCTGAATTCAATGGTGTAATCAGCGGCAAGAAGACAGAACTCAGATTTTTAATAAAAAGCTTGCTAACAACATTTTGCTATTTTCGATCTCAAAAAATAATCATAGTGTGCCTTGAGATTTAGATGAAGTTCTGAAATTTTATGTGGAGGTAGACTTTATGTACTATGTATTTAAAAGAACGGTTCCATTTTAATGTAAAATAAGCATAGATTCTGCAGAGGTGCTTCCATTTCAAGTGGATCACACTGTATATAAGCTTCAAGGTATATTATTAGTGAAGAAATTTCTGGAAGTTTTTCAATTCGTCATTATCAATTGTTTCACAAATTTCTAAGACGTATATTACTTAGTTCAATGTGTAGAAAGTTTTTGTTTGATTCTACGTGTAATACCTATGTATTGCTTCAGTGTATCCACCAACTGGACTGAAAAATGTTGCCGAAAAGTTTTTTATTATTATTTAAAATTCGCATAACAGTTATTTTCCGTTTTATTGTTACTATTTTTTTATTCACTCCTGTAATATACATCAAAAAAATTCTTAGAAAGGGGAAATTCGTACTTTCATGTTGAGGTAATCTATTAGTTGCACAAGATGAGAATAAAATTATCTATTTTAGAAAAATATTCTCCAGAAACTCATCTAAATCATAACGCCAAACAAGCATCACTTCTTCAATAATTTTAATAAATATTCTAAACAACAGGATTGTTTTATGGTTACTAAATAAATATTGCTGCAAATTTTGACATTACTCTACAAAGATCGCTATACGCTAACCAACAATCGAATGTTTTGCTTTAATATATATATATATATACTTATATATATATATATATATAATATATATATAATATTAATATATATATATACTTATATATATATATATATATATATATATATATATATAAGTATATGTTAATTCGAAGGTTTCCGCGAGCACAATGTGTACTGGAGTTCTTCCCGGTGTCTCTCCGCGTATTGTGTTTATCCTGAGAAGGATAGTTCGCACGACGTTTCGGCGTAATCTCATTCGCCATCTTCAGCAGCAGCAAGTGCTTGTTTGGAATGCATATTTTCGTTAATATACTCTGTATAATATAATTGAATATCACATCTATATGGAATAAATGTGCGCTGAAGAGAAAAGAAGGAAAAGTACACATTAGCTGTATGACATTGTAATGACGGAAGAATAAATGACGTTTTTCATGATAACTTTAAGCAACCTTTATTAATGTTAACTAATTGTAATTTTTAATATTATTATGAATATTAAATTATCATTATATAAGTGGAGCATGTTAAATTCTAGCCAATATATAATACATACCTATATAATATTACCTAACATAATGTATCTAATTATAACGCTGAATAATATACTTTATGATAATTATTGTAGTGATATGTAATAAATGTCCCTATTGGGTTGAACTTCTTTAGACATATGAGGAGTTTTCCAAAAAAAGCTCCCTTTTCAACCATAAACTCTGATGTCATACCTACGTATATGTGTATTTCCTACTTACTATGTACTGAATCCTGCACCAAAATATTTTTGGACATTTAATGTAAACTGTTGCTATCACTACTACCACTATTACTACCACAAATGAAAAGAAAATGTTAATATGAACTTTAAAGATACCCATTCGTATAACTTGTAACTCGATTAATCTCTAATTAAAATGGAATGTACTTGTAATGTGTATAAAAAACCAATAAAATTACATGCAAAATAGTTTTTAGTATTTTATTTCGAAAACACTAAAGTATCAGGACACTCTGCACCGCACAAGTTATTTGATTAATTAGGAACAATCATTTCGGGAATTTGTGGATCCCCATTATATGATTCAAAAAATTTAATGCAAATTAAAAAGCCGCAAGAAGACAGAAAATCTGCTAAGGATCTAAAGATGCATAAACTTAATGAGAAAATTTTGTTTAGTAACCTTAATTAAATTTTTAATATCAACAAGAAAAAGGTTTAATAAAATAGGGAACAGATAAACTGTTTACTTGCCGCAAGGAAACGAATATTTCTGACATCCAGTAGTTGCGGTAAGTACACTACTTCACTTAAAATATATTTCTGATGACAGCAAAATTCATTCATTTGTTGTAAATAAACTATTCTAGTGGGATAAATGAACTAGTTCACTAAGTGCAAACAAGTTGTTGTTTAATCTAAATAAATAATAATGAAAACATGTGATTTGTACAAAACAATTTTTTTATATATTTAGGTAGATTAAACCAATATTCACGACGTTCAATTTATTTCTGGAAGTACATTTATTTTTAACTTGGAGAAAAGGGAAAAGGTAATTTTGCTTATTAAATCAAACGTTAATTAAAGCAAAAATGGAAATAATTATCAATTTAATCCTAAAACTGTTCGATAGTTGTCAAATAAAGGAGCAAATATATGAAGCAGTTACTTGAATTAATTTTTTTTTTCTATTTAGCGACACATTGTTCAGTAATCAACTAACGAAGAAACTTTTCTTTCGTTGAATTTTGAGTGTAAATTAGGAATATGATACAAGTAATACTAATAAGTAAAATTGCTCACTAGAGCCAACGGGTGGTGGCGGAGGTACGATATAACCCTCAGTGTAACTGCGAGTCTCAACCAGATCAGTTGTGTATACATGTACGCTGCCGTAAATACTATTTCGTAGTTCTACGTTTGTTTTAAAAATGTTGCCCACGTCGCGAAAACGACCAATGTTGGACAAAGTTACAGAATTTATAGCAGGAATGCCTAACCTAAATTATGATGGCGATAAAATTCAATGTGTAGTTTGTAATATCCCTTTAATGTGTTGGTCCAAAAGGGATTGTCCACGTCACGTAAATAGTAAACAGCATTCTTCAAAAAGAAATTGCACACGACACTATGAGAAATTTAAATTTAATTTATATGTTACCTTTATTGCATGTAATCTACCGTTTAATTTACTAGACAAGGAAGCATATGTCTTCTTTTGGAATAAATATTCGGACTGCAAATTACCAAGTCGGGCACCGTTACAAAGAATTGTGCCATCTGCTCGTGAACATGTTGAAAAAGGAATTAAATCGGAGTTGAAAGATAAAAAACTGTGGTTATGTCTGGACAAAACAAGAGATCGTAAAAAACATTCTGTGGTTAATGTAATGGTACGTACAATGGAACCACATCAATCGTCACCTTCATTTCTATTAGCTTCCAGACGAGTACAACAATGTACTGCCGAAGTAATTTCAAAGTTAGTGTTAAATACATTGGAAAAGTTTGAACTATCAACAAACCAACTGTTGATGTTTATGAGTGATGGTGCCGCAAGCATGCCTTCTGTAGGTCAGTCACTTAAAAAACATTGTGCTAACTTGGTACACATTACGTGCAAAATTCATGCAGTCATGTGGCAGATAGTATTAGAAAATGTTATCCTGAGGTAGGCGCTTTAATAGCGCATACAAAAGCAGTGTTTGTCAAATCTCCAAAACGTAAGTATTCGCAAATTTCACAGACTATTCCCCCGCATGCCTGAGCCAGCAGAACCTATTCTTACACGTTGGGGAACATGGTTACAGGCCACGTTTTATTATCATAAATATTTTGAGTATATTAAAAACGTGGTTTTACAATTCGATCCAAATGAAGCTGCGGCTATCAAGGAAAGCTAGTCGAAATTTCAAGATAGTCAGGTTAAAATGGATGTAACACTATTCAGAACAATTACTTTGGACTAGTGGAGGCAATAGAAAAATTACAAAATCCTTCGGTGTCGTTAGTCGAATCTCTGCAAATAGTGCAACATGTTCACGCACAGCTATGCGCGGTAGAAGACGCAAAAATGTTTGTGTTCTAGAAAGGATTGAAAGTGTTTTAGAGAAAGATTCTGATTTTGGCACAAATTTGTGAAGGTGCGTCAACAGAACCGTTAAGTTGTTCCAAAGATTATTTTAATTACGCAAATATAACGTCACTAGATGTAGAACGTTCGTTTTCTGCATATACTTACTTACTTACTTAATCCTATGCCTTTCTACCGTTAGGTGTAAGGCCGGTGTGGAAGTTGAGTCTATCCTCCTGTCTTGCAAATCTCCCTCCATTTCTTTCTGTCTCGTGTAATCTGCCCAATTTCTTCCCACACAAATCCTTTTTTCTCTGTTTCTTCCTTAATAACGTCCTCCCACCTTCTACGCGGCTTTCCTCTTTTGCTTTTTCCCATCACTCGCGTTTCAAACACCTTTCTTGCAAGTCTATCATCATTCATACGAGACACCTGACCTAACCACCTTAACTGTCCCTCCACTATTTTCTCATTTACCGGTTCAACTTGTAGGTTTCGTCTATATGTCTCGTTCCTAATTCTATCTCTTCTATTCTTCCCCTCGATTCTTCTCAAATATCTCATCTCCACGGCATTTATTCGTCCTTTATGTTTTTCCGTTAAAATCCATGATTCACTGCCATACATTAGTGACAGTCTAACCACTCTTTTTATCACAACTATTTTCACTTTTTCGGCTATCTCTTTCTTACCTAGAAAAGTTGACTTCATCATATTGAATATTTTTCCTGTTTTACCCAACCTCTTGTTTATTTCCTTATCTATCTTCCCGCTGTTATCTATTATTGAACCTAAATACTTGTAATTTCTGACTTGTTCGATGTGTTTTCCCATTATCTCTATGTTGTGAACTTTACTTGTGGTTGAAATAATCATACTTTTTGTTTTATCTACATTTATTTTCATGTTTATTTTCATCAACTCTTCGTTCAACACTTCTATATTGGATTGTAGATCTTCCTCAGTTTCTGCCAGAACAGCCATGTCGTCAGTGAACATTAGTTCAGAGAGTTGTGTCTGTTTCATTTTCCAGTAACCCAGTTTTAGTGTTTTCATCCTATTTCTCGCCTTTTTAATGGCTTCTGCATATAAACACACTTTTTCCTCACGCCACCCTCGGTTTGCCGAAACAACTGTGGAAACATATCTAATGTTGCAGATATTTAACAGGCATTATTCACTTTTGTGATTTCACGGAAGACTCTTAAGACGGTAAGTGTTTGAGCACGTATTATATTTTATTTCTGACCATTTATTTTGTGTAAACTTTTATGCGCCCGCCACTGGCTGTTGGCGCAAATTGAGCAACTCTACTAATAAGGCTTGCGTTGAAGTATCTATAACAGAATTGTTATTAAGTACTCTAATTATTATATTTAAACAATAAAATGTTGACAGGATATTATTGTTCTCATCGATAAATTTCCACGCTTTTTTCTGTTGCTCAGCTCTTTTCCTATTCTCATTATTTTTGTCTTGTTCTCATTTATTTTCCATCCCATCCTCTTACCTTCATCTACTATTTCTTTAAAGATGTTATTCATTATCTCCCTCTTTTTTGCCACGATTACTACGTCATCAGCGTACGCTACTAATTCTCCCCCTCTTGTTCTTATTGTACCCTTATTGGCTCTTCTGATGATGTACCCCAGTACTATATTAAATATGGTTGCCGACATCGCATCCCCTTGCCTAATTCCTTTATTTATAGCAAACTCTTCAGTTTCACCTTTACTTGTTATTACACTAACTTTTGTTCCATGCATTGTCATTGCTACAAGTCTTCTTAGTTTTGTTGGTACTTCAAACTCCTTCATCGCTAACATAATCATATTTCTATTTAGAGAATCAAACGCTTGCTGAAAATCTACGAAAAGCAGTTCGAGGTTTATATTATGTTGATAAGTTCTTTCTACAATTTGTTTAACTATGTGTATTGCGTCAATTGTCGATTTCCCCTTCGTAAACCCGCATTGGTATTCTCCTATTTTATTATCCGTTGGCTCTCTTATTCTTCTCTGTATTAACGTAGACAAAACCTTGTGGGCGGTTGGCAGTAATGTAATTCCCCTATAGTTATTACATTCAAGCTGACTTCCTTTCTTATGTACCTTTATTATTCTCGTATTAAATACATTTTTAAGAATGCCAAATAACTCCAAAACAATAACCGATAGACATAGGGATATTATGATGAGGGTTGCCTTAAAATTACATACATATGAACTAGAGACAAAACATCATAACTAAGGAGTTATTAGGAATCTGTAAATTTCCAATAAGGTATTATTAAAAGTACATCTTAACATTATAAATTAAACGTCTTCTTAGTTTTTCTTTTTTAAAGAAAAGCTCAGTAGGGATGGTCGAAACGTTATGTTCGCTTATTAATTCCTTTTATCAAATAAACCCCATACTAATATTCTCGAATATCTACAGCTAAACACCAGCATATATTATATCCACAAGTACCTACAAAGTATATTTACAGACTGTACTAAGCATGGATTTATTTTGACGCCGACACTGATCTGGGTTGAAACACTTCACTAAAACCCTTACCACAATACTTCACTCGCACTAGACGCACGTTTCAATAGCCAAGCTACCATCATCAGCTGTAAAATTAGACTTCGCAGTTCAGTTTTACTGCCGATGCGGCCGCGTGGTAACGCATCACGTAGTAAAACGCCGCGTTGTTTTAAAAAATCAAAACATGAATGAATCTTGTACTTAAAGTAAAATTTGTACATTACTGTACTTGTCTACTTCTTCATTTAATTACTTTTGAACTTCGCACCGCTCTGACATGTTATTACAAGAAGTAGGGGAAAACGAAGGGGAAGAGACGAGATGGCGTGAAGTTCGTTGTTACTCATGTTACGTATCAACTGTAGTTGAATAAAACGTTTGAAGTTTAGCAAGACTCATTCTTTGAATAACAACCAAACTAAAGTAAAAAAAGTAAGAGAAACTCCAGCTAATATTTCTCAACATGGTCCTTCGAGCCCGATAAAGTAAGAAAAAACCTGTAAAATATCGAAGCATCAGCGCGTGGTAGCGATCGTCATTCTGATCCGATCGTCTCGAAGAAGTGCATTCAACAACGATTTCCTTGGGTGTCCTCCAATCAGTAAGTCACATCCATTACGTATTTACCTTTAGCGTAAGAAACAAGTTACGTTTACATACAACGTTTTCTCATTTTCCAAAACAAACATATCTCATATTCGTGCCGAAATCATGCTGAACCTTGAAACATTTGTGCGCAAGCGCGCTAGGATAAATGGTCAATTTTCACGGCCTTACTAATTACGTTTCGGTATTAAATGCGGCAAATTTGAATATCGATCATTATAACGAATTAGAAAACCGAATAGAAAATATAACTAAACTTTTAACCGCATTTGAAGAGGTTCAAACCGAAATCGAAGAAAATAGCGAAATTGAAACTGACCAAGATATGGATCGTGAGCAATTTGAAAACAAATATTATAAAGCGCTGGAGTTGGCAGTATAATAAAACGGTGTCAGAATCGCCCTCTAATATATTAAGCAATAGTCAAACCGTCACCTTAAAGAAAGTCTTTTTGCCCACAATTAACTTACCAACTTTCGATGGCTGTTATAAAGAGTGGTACAATTTCCGCGGTACATTTAAGAGCTTAGTTCACACAAACGAATCTATCACTGAGATTCAAAAATTCTATTGTCTCCGCATGTCATTAAAAAATGATGTAGCCCACATAATACTAGCTTTGGAAAATATCTACCCTAACACCTGGAAGTTATATCGTGTATGTCCTGTTTTGAAGTCGGGGAACTTGTCTGACATTCGAAATTATGGACCGATTTCTTTACTCCCGAATTTTTCGAAGGTATTTGAGCGCATTATATACAAACACATCCATGCAAAAATTTTACCCTCCATAACCGATTTACAACATGGGTTTATTGGTGGCCGCTCTACGATGTTTATGGAGTTTTATGGAGTATATTATGCCTCTTGCAGATAAGCGTGGTCAAGTGGATGTGATCTATACGGATTTTTCGAAAGCTTTTGACCGTCTGGATCATTATATATTATTGCAAAAGTTAGATATTCTCGGATTGAGTTTTGGATTGTTGACGTTTTTACGCTCATACTTATCGGACAGATGTTTCTTTGTATCGTATAGTGGATTTGCATCTAATACGTATATGGCAGGGGTCCCGCAAGGGTCGAATTTGAGACCACTACTTTTCTTAGCGTATATCAACGACATTGTGAGTTGCGTGAACTGTAGAATATTATTGTTCGCCGACGATCTTAAGCTATTCGCAAACATATCGTCGATTGCGGATTGCGAGATGTGGATAATATCTATGAATGGAGTGTTGCAAATAAATTAGATTTGAATATATCTAAATGTAATGCGATTTCATTTACACATAAATTGTCCCCAATTACGTATGGATATCTTGTGGATGATACCACCCTTCAGCACTGTCACACTGTGAGGGATTTGGCATAGTATTTGATTGTGGTCTATCATTTCGTGAACACCTATACAAAATCATATCTAGTGCTAATAGAACGTTGGGTTTTATTCTACGAGCTTGCAGTAAATTCTACGATCTCACAACATTTATCACGTTATAAAACGCATTGGTACGTTCAAAACTTGAGTACGGAAGCATTATTTGGAACCCAGTATATGAGGTACATACATTAGCTATAGAGAACGTTCAGCGCAAGCTGCTCAAGTATCTGGCTTTTAGGTCGGATGGTGTGTATCCACCTAGAGGTCTACCGCAAGACTATTATCTTGATAGGTTTAATGTGATCTCTTTGCAGTGCAGGCGGTCGGTCTTCGCATTACGGGTATTGCATGGGGTGATACATGCTAGAATCCGATGTTCAGATGTTTTGTACAGTCTAAACTTTTTAGTTCCGCGTTCGTCAGCTCGTCATATCTCAACATTTCAAATTCCAATCGCTAGAACAAATTTAGCGCTTAGGCCTCTCGTTGGTTTGATGTGTAGGTGTTACAATTACATTTGTATGGATTGTGATATTTTTAATTGTAGTGTACGAGACCTATGTGATGCTTATTTATCAAAGAAATAGATGTAATCGGGTTGGGTGAAGAATTTAGAATTTAACATTTATGATCATACATTGTTTGTTAGGTTTATTCTTTGTCCTTAATTTGGCCTATGCTTGGACAATAAACCTATTATTATATCTGAAAATAATTACGCGACTGCTAAACGAACGATTCGAAAATAAACGTCTTATTATAAATTGTCATATTCACGCACTTTTTAATTTAAAACCGATCAGTAAAGAATCTCATCGCGGTTTACATGAACTATTAGACGACATGCTAAAATATGTAAGGGTTTTGGAAAATTTAAACCAACCTACACACTCGTAGGATCTACTCATGATTTACTTAATATCTAACAAATTAGATTCAGTTTCTAAACACGAATAGAAAGCTTCAATCTCTAAGCAAGCAGACAGCGTACCCACTTTGCAGCAATTTAAATTTCTTACTAATACATGTCGTAGAAACGTTGCGACCTAACAGTATCGTTGAAATTCCGAAAGCCTCATCTGTTAAAACGAACAGTTTTCTTTATTATTAGTAAGTATCAGTAAGTTCAGTAAGTATCCTTGCTATGTTTTTGGTAACCTTGCGCATTTTATAACTCAACTTTTTCCGAAAGAAATGGGCCGACATCCAATGAATAAAGCAGGTATTTACTCCCAATTTTCAGTAGTATAGAATGCTGTGACTGCGGCAAACGTATCGGCATCTAGGTCGACCAAAAAAGTTAAAATTTTTACATTTTCAGACGACGAATGATACTTGGTGTGATATTTCGATAAAAGAAATTACAAATTCGACGAAAAAATCGCCCCACAGGAGAACTGGTTTTCGGTCGTAATTTTGGTTGAGAATGTACAACTGGAGTCGAAATTATTGAGTCACAGAATGGGAAAGATGGGGACATCTTTTTCTTCCGTTATGTTTCAAACAAGGACACTTGGCATTCGGATCTTCAGAGAGGTGCGAAGTATAAATTAAACAAGAATTGGACTTGAAGTGACGATTATGATGTCTTCGTTTGTTTGGCGAGGATTTTTGTCTAATAGGAGACCTTTTTATATAAAAAATGCATACTTTGGAAACTGATGACATTTGACCTGCTACACTATAATATAGGTTAACAATGTCATTTGGATCGGGAAAATTTAGTTAATATTCCTTTCCTGGCGTATTATTTGTGGAAAACGTGTAACTAGAGGACAAGGAGATATTATTAAATGTTAGAGGCGATACGGTAAGGATTTTGGATTAACCTCTTTCTTTCGTTCCAGGACGCTTGCTATTTGAAGCTACAGAGAGATGCGAAGTGTAAGTTAAGCAAAAATTTAGAATTGTAGTGACAATTATAGCGTCGTAGAAGTGTTTAGAGATGATTTTCGAGCGATCTATTTGAACAACAACGGCGAACAAAAAGGAAATGTTTGATCTGCCAAATTGACAAGTATTTGTAAAATTCATTAAAAATCATAAATTATGTCCTTTTATGGAAAGTATAGCTCAAAAATTTGGAACCGAAGTGGAGATTGCGTTTTCGAGACTATATGGCATAACATTGGGGTTCCTTTTATTTTACTTATTTAAAAAGTAAGTTTTAACGTCAAACAAAATAACCATCCTACTGTGAACACGTCTACTAAGGTTTATTACAGTCATTTTTACTATTCCATTATCAAATCAACGAAATAATGCAATAAGAAGCTGTGCTTAATTGTAATTTAAAGGAATATATTGAAATTCCCTACGTTATGTGGTTATAATGGCAAGAATAACGGATGGTTCCATGTACAATGTGCTAAAGGGTATTCGAAAAATATCATGTGTCATTGCAGGAGCGCTCGGAGATTCTACAGTCGCATAAAACAAGCATCTGCATCTAAAAAACATTCGCTAACTTGCAATTAAATAAAGCAAGAAGAACGTATATTCTTAAATGTCAAATGTCAAGAATTCAGCTTACATATGTACATTGACATGTACTATGATCAGCCAGCATAATCGGCATTTTTCGGAAATGCGAGAGCGAAGTCGTGATTTACACATGTACGTGAACGAATACGCCGTTTATAACATGAGCAAGGTGCACAAATGAATTTGCGTTTACGCAATTTTGTCAAGCAAATGACATTCCACAGTGACATTCAACACAGCACACGTTCAAATGCGCTGGATTCGTCTAAAATCGGGTGATCATAGTACACTCGCTCGTACGGTATATGTGTTGTAGCAGGAGAACTACGGCGATTTATCGGCTCGACAAAGAAAGGATGCTTGCCTGAAAAACCAATGAAATCAAATTAAATACTGTATTACCGAAGGTGTTGCAAATTCTAACAATAATTGCAGAAACAGCAATGGACTCCTACATTTATAAGGTACAATGACTTTGAGACTGTCCAGAACAGAATATATTTAATCTTACCTAATTGATATTGTCGCGAATAAACGCTTTGCTTTCACTTTTAGAAAAGACGCTAACTGGACTTCCGCTGCTTTGCGTTCATCGTCTATGTTTTCTGCATTGTAATCATTTTTCGATCGGTGACCGGTGTCGTCGAGCTGACTGAGCGTCTGGACAATTGCCGTGTAAGATTATGATCTCTCGGTCAATTCGAAGACATCGAACTTTGATGCTGCCGATCAAGCACCGGAAGGACAGTTAGTAGAAGGGATTGCATAGTCTATAAATATAAGTTATTTGTAATTATGGGGGACTCTTGGAGAGTCTCTTTGCCCGTAATAGGTAATCTATTACGGGCATAGAGCTGTATTGTTTTGTAAATAAAGAGCGTAAAGTGGAGTGCCTGTTTTCTTTTGGGATATACGTACCTCTCCAGTTCCTCTTTCTAACAGGTAGGTGAATTTCTGTGCGTAGTATTTGTGCGAGTATCTACCCCGAGCTAACCCTATCACGGTGGTCCGTGACAATATCACAAAGTATATCAAAGTATGCGTTTGTTGATCGAAAGGTGAAGATCGAATGAACAACACAGACGAAATTATTGAACCTGAAGAAATCTAACCATTTTCGAACCAGATACGAACAACTCTTATATTGCTAGGCTTGGAAGGGTGAGATAGATTCTCAGAAAAACTGGAGCTATGCGTACGGTGATTTATAAACATAATTGTAGAGCAGTATTTAAACTTCTCTTTGCAAACCTTTTGATTTGCTTTGACGGTATGGATAAAGAATAAGATACCGTTAAGTATACTAAGCTATTGAAATGGGTAGGAAATGAGGCTTTGAGGAAAAGCTTTTTCTAAAATCAGTTTTAAAAATAATTACATAGGCAGCACATGCATCGATGCGTTTATGAATTGCATTTACTTTAAGTATGTCCAGAAGAGAATATATTTAATCTTACCTAATTGAAATCAAAAAATATGCGTTTTTTGATCGAGGGGTGAAGATCGAGTGTTAAGGTAGAAAACGCAATTGTTTTGCATTTAATAAATTTATTTCTCAACATAATCTCCTTGTATACACTTAATCCAGCGATATTCCAACATTTTGATAGCATCCAATTAACAGGATTTGTCGAACAAATTAGGCCTCTCTATATCGGCAATGACCTCTTCATTTGACGTGAACCGCTTTCCGCCAAGCCATTTATTCAAATTTGGAAAAAGAAAGAAGTCGAAGGGGGCCAAATTTGGCGAATATGATGGATGGGGCACCAATTCGCACCGTAAGTGGATCAGTTTTGCTATCGCAATTGCCGATACGTGGGCCGGGGTATTATCATGATGGTAGAGAATTTCTTTCTTCGCTAGGTGGAACCTTTTTCTCTTTACTTCAGCGTCGAACCGATCCAATAAATCATAGTATTGTCCCGTGATTGTCCTTCCCTTCTCCAAAGAATGAATTGAGATTATGCCTTGCGAATCCCTAAAAATCGTCGCCATAGCTTTTCCGGCTGATTAAATCGTCTTCGCCTTTTTCGGTGCACGTTCGCCGGAAAAACCCATTTGGCAGACTGACCGTTGGTTTCTGGTGTGTGGTAATGTGTTTAACTCTCATCCACAGTTACATAACGCCGCAGAAACTCACTTGTACTGCGCTTAAACATGTCCAAACATTGCTTTGAAGTTATCACGCGATTCTGTTTTTGATCGATCATCAGCAGACGCGGCATCCACCTCGCCGATAGCTTTCTCATGATTATATTTTCGTGGAAGATGTTTCGTACACGTTCAATTAAGATATAGCAATCTCTCTGATATTCACCCGATGGTCTGCTAACACGATATCATGAACTTTATTGATAATATCGTCCGTAGTCACCTCAATGGGACGACCTGGCCCCTCCTCATCAAAGAAGGATGTTCGGGCCACGCTTAGATTCATTAAACCAGTATCTGATGGTGGTCATCGTAGGTGTATTGTCCTTACAAACGGCATCCAACTTCTCTTTGATTTCTGCACACATCTTCCCATCCAGAAAATGAAATCGAATCACTGACCGGTATTGTTCTTTTTCCATGGTTCCACAAATACATAAACTTGCTCACTTTCAACAGTTCTCAAAATAACACTACTCGACGAATCTCTCCGAAATTTTGACAGACGTCGACTAAAGAATAGTACTCACAGTCGGTAATGCAGATTTTGATATAAAGCGCTATCTGTCCCTGAACACGAGCACTTTTCATACCATTCTCGTACTTTATATCAGTACTCTGTATTTTCTAACTCACCCCAAATGTAAAACATCCATGTAAAATCGTATGAGAGTAGGAATTTTACTTGTGCAAGTAAAATTCATGCACCGTTTTTGGGTGGCAAGATTCCCCTAAAACGATATACGAACTTGGGTATATAACGTTTTTGTCTTTCTTGTGCGAAGAACAAGTTATCTTTTATATTATACGTCTAAAGCAAATTATGTACGTTCAATTTAGAGCATATATTCTTCTTGTAATGTAAAATGTGTATGTATAATTAAAAGCGTATACGATGATCAATACCTACTAACTTCATAACGAGCGCATCCTATTAACATCAACGCCTTAACTACCCAAAGAAATTCCCGTCATAAATCAGACGTTCAAAAGTTTACGACGTCGTTTACCGGTTTCGAAACGAAATCATCCGAAAAAATTGACGCTCGCATAAAGCACTCCGCATTGTACGGTACGTATTCTACATCACCTGGGAGTCGTGAAATTGACAGTGCCGTAACTGCCGCAACAATGGCGAAAGAAGCGTTTAAGAGCCGACAACGAAATGATAGAGTGAGAGTGCGAAGGGAGGAAAATTTGAAAGCCCTTCCGGGTTGATGGCAACATTTACACGACCAATTTTTTGGCGTAAAACGTATTGTCATGTGCCTGGAAAGTAGGTAGATATTTTTTTTTTCGTCAAGCTTTCGAGGAGATTCTTTTTTGAAATCCGTAGAAGCGTATCTTAAAACGATAAGTAGCACAATATTGATCGCTTGAGCTTTAGCACAGATAAGACTTTTGCGCAATATGATAAATTAGGAGATTGATGTTGTTTCAGATATCTGAATCCTCATTTTTAAAGTCAGCAGTGGTTTTTAATTGGATATTTCTTAAAAATCACCATGACATTAAATGCTGTCTAGAGCTTCTACGATAAGTCATACATTATCTTGGATCGATATGTCTCCATGTTTTACTCAAACCACAAGAATCATTATACTTAAAATTGAGGACTTGGCTTAAAGAAATGGAAATTGACACTAAATAATTATTATAGACTAGAATTTAAGAGAATGCGTACACAAAAAAGATTATGCAAGCAATTGTAAAAATCTGCGCAGAAATTTGTGTAACATATAGGGAAAAAGACAATACGTTTGAAAAATTATTGCAGAATTGTTGTAATACTTTTGTGGACTATGTTAAACAAATTGTATGACTTTTTACTGAATTGCATTTGATTGTACTACACGCGTTATAGTAATATTTTAAATATATTTTTTGCTATGTCAAATTTACTGTGTGAATTCTGACAACTAGCAATTCAATAACACACACAATACCATGTAGGGGAACGGCGGGTAAGAATACGCGGGCGGCTAAAAGTATACAGGGGCAATTTCGCCATGTTAACAACCCTGCAAAAAATCGTCATTGTTTAGTTTTAGTTGTGCTCCTTCTATCTTAGTATACGATGTACCACTATCGGTTTACTGCACCCAATCCATAAGGTAAAATTCACTTTTCTTACTTTTCTATGTAATTTTTCGACGATAGAACACAAGTGTTTATCATAGAGTAAAACAAATATTTGTAGACCTATTTCAGATTAAAGCACATTTAATATGCTACAAGTTGGTGCCGCAGTGCTACCTAGCGACAATTAAATCAAGCACTAACGAGGAGGCCAAGAGTACGTAGCAGCAAGGAAAAGGTAGAGGAGCTCTTTAAAAAATCATGAAAGGAAAGTGAGACGGTAATTATTAAACAAAAAAAAATGAAGAACCGTAAAGAAAGGATTGACTTTTTGTTGTGACGGCCAATAACCATCATCGAGCTCAGCCCAGCCGCCGATTTCCACTGAAGATGATGCCACTTTAATTATTTACCCTGGATGCGGAAATTGCTATCATGAAAGCTAGATTCAATGTGGATTGTGCAAAGATTGGTGGCACGAGAATTGCAGCACCTACAAAGACAGTGGACCTTTTGTATCCGACTATTGTTAGGCCAGATCCGATGCGTACTCTTAGCCACCCTACCTACAAACATCTGCCTTCCACGTAGGCCAAGAGTACGCACTTGTCATTTTTGGTGTTACACTTTTCATACTTAAATGATAAGAGACAAAATCCTGTAGCCTAGATTTATTGATTCATAGTTAAATAGAGAACATTTTGTGATATTAAAAAAAAACACTAGGTGCGTACTCTTACCCACCGTTTTCCTATGTTATTACTAGAGTAACCTAAACTTGCGGACTCGCATAGGCGTCGGTATTACGGGTTAATATAAAAATACGAAAAATTCATAAATAAACTAAACCGGTAGAGAAGCAGGCATGTAGTGTCGACCTTGAATATAAATCATATTAAACTGCGCTGAGAGAGATTTTGTTTTAGTACCGGTTGAACTATTGGAGAGATTAGTCGAACGGTCAAGGTTATGTACTTACGTGTCGCTTTTGAAAATATAGCTGGTGTTTTTTGTGTGTTCTAGTATTATACCAAGTACATAATTAGTGTATCATTTCATATAGAACTAATATTTACATACCTATGAAAACAATGCCTCGTAATAGATTTGCTACTAATGTACATAAGTATCTGTCACTTTTTCCCCATTTAAAATATGACGGTAGTGCAGTTTTTTGCTTAATATGCAATGTTCGTTTGGCTGCATTGGATAGAACTGATTGCCAGAGGCATGTCAATGGTATTAAGCATATGAGAAATGCAAGAACTGAAATACCTTATACACTATTCCTCATACATTTATTAATTATGTTTACCTCTTATAATCTTCCGTTGTCGTTGGTGAGAAAAGCAGCTTTTAAAACGTTTTGGCGACAATACGTTCCAAAGTACCCATTACCCTCACAAACACAATTACAAAATCATTTTCCGCGAAAGTATTGTGAATGTAATAGCTCGCGTTTTATCTAGCGAGAACACAGCATCTCGATATTTGTTAGCTTGCAAACGTGTTCTGCGTGCTGCATGCTTTGCATTTAGTTGGTGAAGTTGTTCGACAACATTACGGAAACGTTGATCGGATGATTGGAAGTACTAAAGCAGTGTTTCGTAAATCTCCTAAACGTTTAAAAGAATTTCGTAAATTTTGTCCAGGTATTCCAGAACCTCCTGAACCAATTTTAACGCGATGGGGTACTTGGCTAACAGCAGCTTCTTACTATTTGATCCATTTTCAACAAATTCAATCAGTTATAATGCGATTTAATCGGAATGAATCCAAAGCAATTAGAGAAAGTCAAAGATAATTTCAAATTCCTCAACTTTTAGAAGATTTAACAACAATATATACCAATTATACAGTATTACTAGATGCCATCAGAAAACCACAATGTACTGAATTGTCTTTGCAGGAATCATTAGACATGTGTAGTGGAGAGTGTAAAAAATAAATTACATACATTAAATGATACGCCAGGATTATGCGCTAGTCAAAAGTTGGCAGATGTTTTAAGGAAAAATCCCGATTTTAATACTTTAGAGGCCGTTTATAATAAGTGTAAGAATAGTGAACTTTTAAGTGATTTTGAAAAACAGTTTCTACATGCAAATGTAACTTCCTTAGATGTGGAGAGATCGTTTTCTATGTATAAGAATATTTTTTCTTGTCGACACACAAGGTTTAAAGAAGTAACTGTGGAAACATATGCAATGAAGCAAGTTTACAGTAGTTCACATCCTGGTGCCTGTAATTTGTTGAATAATTAACAAGTAAATTTATTTATGAATTTTTCGTATTCTTATATTAACCCGTAATACCGACGCCTATGCGAGTCTGCAAGTTTTGGTTACTCTAGTTATTACAATAACCAGTACAATAAGATGCATTAATACACTACAGTTTTCTACAAAATTCTTACAATTCCTCTAACACCTATAATGTGAGTAAAATATTCAGAAACACAATAAAAAAATCGGAACATAGGAACTATAAAATATTTAGGAGATGTACAACACGTAACCAAAATTTCACTGTTTTCTTTTTCACCTCAACGAAGTTTTTGTATGTCAAGTACTTTTCTTCAGTACTATCAAGTAATTTATTTACATCATCTATTTGTCTTCGATGGGAAAATGGTGACACGGTGTAAGGTACAGTCCCTGGCCATATTACTTGATACATGTCATAAATCAACCCTTTTACCTGGAAATTCCCATCCTATTATAGCGATATTCTTTTGCTTTGAATCCGATCGTTTATAGGGGGACCAGATTATTGTATCAATAAATAAAAATACCAGAGAAATGATATTTAGAAGAGTAAAGTACGTATATATAAATATTTCAGTTATCAACCTACATTTAGCGAGTTCACAGTTTGAGAATGCATCGATATTTTTTAAAATATTTCGTCATAACCGTATAGAAGCTAAGTTGTGGAGTATCGTTAAGTGTTTTGTGTTGATATATCGTTATTGCAAAGGTAAAATTGTTATTCTATCTCTCTCTTAATAATTAATTATTTGGAATTTGAAAAAAATGAAATGTTTGGGTTTTTTGTAGAAAATGGCAGGGAAAGATTTAACAAGTGAACAAAAAGCCGCTATACAAGCTCTTCTACAATCAAACAAACATTCACAACGAGAAATTGCAAAATTACAGAAAGTATCTCCTTCTTCTGTATCGCGTTTAGCTAGAAACTTAAGGAGCTAGCACATCGACACAAAGACGGGCAAAGTGCGGTCGGAAAGGAAAACTTCGAAGAGATCTGACCGTGAAATTGTTCATCAGGCTTTGAGCAATGGATTTGCTACAATTAAAATAATTCAAAAAAATGTACATGAGAGAGGAATAGAGATTTCGAGCAGAACTGTCAGGCGCCGATTGCGCGAAAATCGTCTAATGGACCGAAGACCTGTAAAAAAGCCGCGTTTAACAGAAAAAATGAAATCTGCTCGTCTCAACTTTGCAAGAGAATATCGACATTTCACAGACGAGAATTGGAAAAAGGTGAATAACTTAACAACATGATTTTTACTGAACTATTGTTTGCATTATTTAATAGGTTTTCTTTAGTAACGAGTGCTCGCTCTGTGTGTTAGTGCAGCGAGCACAATTTGTTCATAGACGACCTAGCGAACGTCTCATAGAGTCCACCGTTCTTCGAACTGTAAAACACCCTCCGCAGGTAATGATTTGGGGAGTGATTAGTGGAGGCGGACCCGGCCCTTTGTATTTTGTAGAAGGTACAATGCGTCAAGAGCAGTACATAAATGTGTTAAAAAACACGTTATTACCGTATTTTAAGCCAGGACGTCGTATACCGACAGGGCGTGTATTTATACAAGATAATGCTCCTTGCCATGTGGCAAAAAAGGTTAAGAAATTCTTTGAAGACAATCACATACCTCTTTTACGTTGGTCCGGAAATTCACCGGACCTCAATTCCATCGAGAACGTATGGAATCGACTAAAAAGTAAGGTATATGAAAGAGAAAACCCTACAAAGGAAATATTAATGAAGAATATAAAGGATGTATGGGAGAACGATGAAGATATAAAAGAGACAATCATATCTTGCATTGAAAGTATGCCCCGAAGTATTAAGGGTGTTATTAAAAATCATGGGTTATGGACTAAATATTAATTACTTATTATATATATATATATATATATTATAAAGAAAAAATATAATACATGTATAGTTTATATTTTATTATGAAGAAACTACAAAATATTGAGTGTTTCAAGTAATTTGGCCAGGGACTGTAAGCTGACAAATTCAGAAAATGCGAATAAAGATGTCCGCTTACAGTTGCTACAATGGGAAAATATCTTATTTAACAATTAATAGATAATGCATAACATCAAAAACCAATTTCGTTAATTTATATATAAAGAATGTAAGCGATCTACTTACATTGTTCATATTATTGTACTGAATTCATATTTGGTTACAAAGCAATAACAAATTAGAGCATTGCTTGGTCTTTAATATCTTGCAAATTTGATGTAATAGAAGAGACCGACGAATCAGACGCTTTTCAGGCCCCACGTATATTGTACAAAACCAAGAAAATTATGACTAAATTAAAGATTATAATTTTCTATGCAGTAAGATCAAAATTATATATGCTTTAATTACACGGCGATTTATTTCAATATTTGCATACAATGCACATTACTTCTATTCAAATTTTAAGAAGAATATGAATATACCGCTACATTGCTAAACTAAAAACAAATATCTAGTGACATGCTACAGAGGAGATTGAAAATCTCAGCAGTGTCGGAATTTGTTTTTCTGTCTTCATAATTTATCGTTAAGAAAACTTCATCTTCTACATATCTATTTTTCTAAAATGTACACGTCAGTTATATCTAGGGACGCCGGATTTATCCTTCCCACCAGAAACGCCCAATATGTGCGAATACATGCGGACGGTGAGTGCTGAATCAGAGTCTCTGCTCATAGTAGTTGTCTAACATGTGTTGGTAGTGCTGTGCTGTTAGATGCCAGTGTTTTAGCATTATTAATTAATCATGTTAAACAAAATGACCACTTGCAGATGAAGTAAATAAATTTATCTGGGAATTTAGAGCAAAATACGATGATGCGAAAGAAATATGCATAGTTTGCGGTAACCGTTGTTCTGCTGGGGCAAAACAGTAACAACGATAGTGCATTGTCGCATTAAGGCGGCGTGTGCTGTCTTGAATGTTACTGTGGAATGTCATTTGCTTGACAAAATTGCATGAACGCAAACTCCATATGTGCACCTTGCTCACGTTATAAACGGTGTATTCGTTCACGTACATGTGCAAGACACGACTTTGCTCTCGCATTTCCGAAAAATATCGATTATGCTAGCTGATCGTAGTACGCTCGCTCTTACGGTATGTATACACAACACATTGCTTGTCTATTTAGTTTGATCGTACCACAATGAACGTGTTTAGGAGGTCTGTTTAGGTGACAATGCTAGTCTATTTGTAAATTATAGCTTAAAGCAGGTGCTTATTATTAGTTTCTTACTTAGCGTTACTCATATTATTTTATCAGAATTACTACGACTCTGGTACGAAGGAGAAACTGGCGTCTCTAGTTATATCAAACCTATGAGGATAGATTGACAAGTTTACGAAATCGCTGATAGGGGGGGTTGCTTTTTTTAAAATACTCTATGTCGTTGTATTGGCAACTCTTTCATATCAATTGACTACAAATGTCAAATCGATCTGTCAAATAGTCTGGTTTTAGCAAGCATTGAAGTACCTTTTTGTGTTTTCAATTATGGATAAAATGAGGTTCGAGCGGTCATCAAATTTGGAAGGGAAAACCGCAACGAAAATCAAATCAAGGTTGATACCGTTCTTGGAGACTCATCATCTTCATTTTCCACCGCGAGGTTTTGAGTTTCGGAATTCAAGCGTGGTCGCACGCATACAAGTGACGAACCACGTTCAGGACGTCCGAAAACGGCTACCACGCCAGAAATTGTGGATAAAATCTATGACATGGTTTTGGCAGACCGCTGAATAAAAGTGTGTATAAGTGAGGAAGCGGTGGGCATCTCTTATGTACGAGTAGTTCAATAATGAATTGAGTTTAAAAAAGCTTTCTGCCTAATGTGTGCCGCATTTACTTAATTCGGAGCAAATGTATTCTTGCTCGAACCTCAGCCGATTGTTTGGAAATATTTAAGAGGAATCCAACGGATTTCAAGAGACAATTCGCGACCACGGATGTGACCTGGATTCATCACTACACACCAGAAACAAAAATGTAATCAAAACAATAGATTGAATGCGGTGAATCGGTTCTGAAGAAGGCAAAGATCATTCACTCGGCTGGAAAGGTGATGGCGTCGGTTCTTGGACGCAAAAGGAATTTTGCTAATTGATTATCTTGAAAAAAGAAAAACTGTTACTGGCCAATATTACACAACAGTTTTTGACGATCTGAAAGCAGCAATTCAGGAGAGACGCTCGGGAATGGTCAAGAAAAAAGTGTTGTTTCACCACGACAATGTGCCCGCTCATTCAAGTGCAATCGCTCAGCAAAAGTTGTTAGAATAGAAGTTCGAAATCCTTCCGCATCCGCCGTATTCGCCTGATTTGGCTCCGTCGAACTTCCACCTGTTCCCGAAACTAAACACATTTCCGAGTGGAAAGAGATTTTGGTCGAATAAAGAACTAATAGAGGCCGTAAACGAGTATTTTGGGAACCTTGAAGAAAGTCAGTCTCGGGAGGGAATTGAGAAGTTAGAGAAACATTGGGTCAAGTGTGTTGAGCTTCGAGGGGACTATATTGAAAAATAAAATATAACTTGAATCCGATTTATTTTGTTTTCATTGGCATTCCGGAAACTTTTCAATCTACCCTCGTATATAACACTAGCTATATCAATCGAACTATCTGTGCCAAGGTTTAATTAAAAATTGTTTGCATTAGAAAAAGAGACGTATTAGTATAACGGTGGCAAGTTTTTGGCATAAACGATTCACAGGCCTTCGATCTACCCGTAGATCATAAAAGTTAGTTGAAAAAGTTCAAATCACACGAGGGAATGTGGCTACAATATACTCAATAATTACTAATGACATAAACAATAAAGAAACAATTGTCTGTGATATTAAATTCAATAAGCTCCGCTCACAGGCCCAAAGATATTACTTTTTCTTTAACGAAGCTATCCATGCTAATAAGATTTACATACATCTGTAGAAATATAATAAAACATTCACTTACTTGTTCGATTAGCTCTCAGGAACACCAAATTAGCCACAACAACTGGATATAGAAAGAGTAGGTAATTTGAAATACCAACATAATTTAACTATTGTTTTATAATTACTTACATTTATTATATTGGTAAAATTTATGTAAATAATCCCTATTTATCTTAATTAATAACTGAACAGCAAAGATAAGCTGTCTGGTTGAATCACATCTGGTATC
Source organism: Dynastes maya (assembly GCA_029619315.2). Classification (NCBI taxonomy): domain Eukaryota; kingdom Metazoa; phylum Arthropoda; class Insecta; order Coleoptera; family Scarabaeidae; genus Dynastes; species Dynastes maya. The sequence continues at coordinate 65,285,869 of JAROYE020000003.1, read as the reverse complement.
TATCAAAGGGGGCTGGTTCAAAATCTTTGAGTTTTAGTACAAAACGGTACAGAGCTAGCACAGAGGATAGCACAGTAATAATGTCGAAAACACCAGTAGAAAACTGGTACAAAACATTAACGTATGAAAAGTTAAAATAATTAATCACTTGTGGGCTGCTGGCATGTCTCTGGCCCTCCATTTGCAAATCGCTAATATCTTCTAAACGAAAATGGTACAAAACTTTTTATTTTTGATACAAAACTGTACAAATCGTTGACGTTTAAAAAATAAAATTTCCCTTGTGGGAGACTGGCATGTCTCTGGCCCCAAAGCGGGAATCGCTAATGTCTTCTAAACGGAAATGATCCAAAACTTGTTGGTTTTGGTACCATATGTGGTATCAACCACTGTTGTATTCACAATCTATTTTGTTTAATGAGGTAATACATGACTTGAACAACAAATTAGCAGTCGGCGATTTTAATATTCCGTCTTTCCTTGTAAAGGATTGTGCCTAGCAGCGGCGGCTGGTGCTCCGTGGCTACGAAGCTGCATTACAACGCTTAGATTCCCTCGTGTATTTCGGTTTCATATCGTATACATTGTGCTATGCAACGGAAATACACGAGGAAATCGAAGCGTTGTAACTGATCTCCCATTTACGTCACCACCAGCCGCCACTGGTGCCTGGCATTTTCAACTTAGCGTTTCGAACATATGTTTTTTTCCTAGTTGTGTATGAGGATGGGCAATCTGTAAAAATAATATTAATGCTTTCGAACTGTAGCCTTGAACTCTGATGTTTAATGGATACGGTACAGAATATCCTGTAGGAATTATAGAGATAAACTTTCGTACATAAGCAATCTAACTTTATATGCCTCAACATTATATAATTTTTGTATTATCATACTAACCAATTATAAAGCCGTAGTGCGTGTATGAAGTTACAAGAGCATAAACTGTTAACACCCTATAAATATCGCAAATGCCAGCTCGAGTTATCTATTTGCACATAGTGTGTTAAAAGATACTTGGTAGTTGTAATAATTTAAAAGATTTAAGAAAAACATGTCTCTAAAAACAATTACAGGAGCGGCATAAATCACCTACCTTTATAGCGGAAAACATTGTCTTCAAAAATTTATGCGGAAAAGTAACTGAAGAATCCATTACCGCTAATGAAAAAATGCTAGCGAAAATGGAGGTGGGCGATAAATTTCGAAAATTGGGAATATATCGCAGCGTAGAGGTTTGAATTTTTTATTGTTGAACGTGCGACATCTTACGTACCGAAAAGGCAATTACGTAGATAGAATGCCAACGGTCTTAAACCCAAGAATGTAAGCAAAATATGTTGCTAGTATGTGGAAATTTATACTACAAAAATTAAAGATGATTTTATTTTGGAGTTTGGGTACATCATAATTTTTCCTACTTCTACACCCAAAAGAATATATTACATATATATAATATAAAAAATAAATTTACTTTGAGGTTTTCGCGGATGAAATATGAAATATAAGTAGCTCGACATTTCGATGAAGTCTCTTTCATCTTCTTCTGGAGCGAGTCGCGACAGGAGATCATCGTGACGAGCGATTGTAATATCTATGTGAAAGCTGGTGGTGTAATTTCAAAAGTTTCTTCGACGGCGGAACTTTACAGCATTATTTCGAAGAGCGATGCAACTCGGTTATCTGGTAGTGGACCAACCTAGCTGCGAAACTTTTGAAGCTTCGAAACAGTGCGGTATTTTTCCTGTTTTTTATGTTTTGTTTTGTGCAGGCTTGTAGCTTATCGTATCGATTTTTTAGTACTTTTGATGTCTATTGTTTGTGGCCTATCGCTTCGTTTACTCGACAAAGAACCGCTTCGACAGTTTTGGCGTACATAGAATCCCGAGTGGAACTTACCATCACGGACAGCGCTACGGAAAGAGCTACCAAGTATACGTAAAGGTATCGAAAATAGGATCAAAGCGGAATAAAAAAATAAACAGCTGTGGCTATGTCTTGATGAGACGACAGATTGTAAAAAAAATTCTATTTTGAATATTATAGTACGAGTACTAGATCCTCTTAAACCGAAATTTGCAATCTTATTAGCTAGCAAAAGACTAAAAAAGTGTAATGGCAAAGTAATTACGAGCGTAGTGCTCGATACGTTACCACAATTTCAGTGTCAACTAGTCAACTGTTGACTGTTGACAATGTGTAGTGTGGGCCGTTCTCTTACAGGAAAGTGTGAGGGACTTTTACATGTTACGTGTAAAGTTCATGCTTTACATCTTGTGGCACAAACTATTCGAGAATGTTACCGGGAGATGGATGCACTAATAGCAAATACAAAAAAGTATATGCTCAAATTTCCCAAACGGATTCGAGCATTTCGCAGGCTTTGTCCCGGTATTCTGAACATTTCCAAGTAAAATCTGTGATTTCACAATTCGACCCTGACAAAGCTACAGGTATTAAGGAGAGCCAGAAAGGATTTCTAGATACTTCTGTTGAAACAGATATTAGCAATAATTATAAACGATTACTAGACGCAATAGAAAAATTGCAAAATACTGGGTTGTCGTTAGTAGAATCAGTGCAAATCGTGGACGAAGTTAATACATTACTACACGGTATAAACGACGCAAAAAACGGTCGCGTTGTAGGAAAGTTCGACAGTGTTTAAAAAAACGTTTCGATTATACGAGAAAATCGTATTTTTCCCTTTTTAATATTACATATATTTTTACGAGGCGAAGCAGTGTTGCTGACCTCTTCCCTCTATATTCCCCTACTTTGTTTTCATTTCTCTATCTTACACATGAAAACATAATGTTATGTCGTTAAAAAAAAAGAGTTCAGTAAATAACGGACAAAGTAATACTCTTATTTTACTAACGGAAAATTTCAATTATATTTCTTAAAAAACAAATTATGTAAATGTATCGTACTTAGATGGTCAAATTGCTATTCATATGCAATTTATGGATTTTAAAACATTCACATGGTAACCACATTTTATTACACCGTACATTGGCATTACTGTGCCTGCAAAATTGAACTTCGTATCCAAGGGAGCGGATGATATGTCGAATGGTGATAAAAAAGTCAAGTTTTATTTATTCAAAATAGTTAACTGGGCCTCTGGATAACAAAAAGGAGAGTCAGAATAAACAAGTTTTCGACAAACAGCAAATTTCAAAATTCTTCGATATTTTTATGTATATCTTAAATAAACATGAAACTTTTCTAAAATAAAACTGCAGTACATCATCCAACAAACCCTTTTCGACATGTAATTTGAAAATTACGATCCAAGGAGCAAGGCCCAAGGACCAAGCTACCTGGCTTCCAACCAAAGACTGTTACGATGTCGAAAAAGGACACCGAAGAACTGTTTCACTGAGATTCTGCAACAGTGTACAGGTACCGGAAATTAAATATTTGGCCAAATAAATTCTAAAGGGAAATTCAATGACGCTTTGGCGCTGCACTGTGGTCGAAATTACTTCAAAAGTTCCCACAATCAAAGATTTTTGCATGGGAATTTCGATGGAAGGGTTTTGAAGGAAACATTTAAGAGCTCTGATTCTCACAGTGTTTCTAATGTAACCCGAGATTTAGTTGCTTTTTAGAGCCAGACAAAGTGAAGAAAGATACTTTTCACAAATTTGACCAAGAATTATTACTTTTTCTCGCAGTTACTTTATGTTAAAACTACAGACTAAAATATTTGTTACTAAAGTGTGACATACGTAAAAACTGATTACTTGAATTTTGTTTTATGGAAGGAGTTGATAGACTTATTTTTTTATTTGTACATTATGTGTAAGAAACGGAAATACGTGTTCGTGAAACTTTTTCGAGAATTTAGAAAAATGTGCGTCGAAGTGCGCGGAGATATTTACAATACTTCTTGGGGGTGACATATGTACGTGACACCAAATATGTCACGTGTAATCCTTCTAATATTAATTTAACTCTACTTACGTGACGAGAGGGACTCACTGGCAGGTATCACTTTATCATTAAGGCACTATTACTTCTCGCAAATATATATTCCATTTCTTACAAATCCTTATCCCACCAGTTATCTTATCTACGGTTTACAACCAACTCAACACCTTTCGTAAATGCGGAATACTGACCTAGATATAAAAAAATCCGACATTGCACGTTCTCGCATCGAGGTTATTAGTATTGTATGCACTTTAATTGAGTCTTTAAATATTTAAAGTGCACTAGAATAAACGGCAAATATATACAATATGCAAATGTGTGCATAAAATAGAAAATATATGAAATAATCAAGATTAAATAAGGCGTCTCCACCAAATATGTTACGGGCCTAGTGACTGGGGGAGCTCAGAAATCACTCGCTACTACCGATTTAAAATAATATATTAACATAATAACGCCACTTACTTGTATGAGCTAGATCTTCTAAGCGGATCCAAAAGATCGATACCTACTATCTCGAAGAGAGTTCCAACAGGAATAGGATGAAGATATCCCGTTGGTTTAACGGTTGTCGGACCTTTGCGCACCTAGCAGTCTTGACAACCTTGAACGTATCTTCTGATATCTTTGACTAACCCGTACCAAAAATATCGCTTTTGAATTTTGTCTAGCGTACGTGTGTAACCTAGATGGACAGCAAGTGGCTCGTTATGGTGAGAAAATAAAATTTCACCGCGAAAATATTGTGGAACTACCCGCAGATTTGACCCACCTGCCCTGGTTAGGTCCTCCTTGTATAGCATGTTATGAACGAGAGTAAAATTGTTTGTTGCTCTTTATAACGAAGGAGTATTGAATAATGGGTCATTAATTACTGTGATTATTTTGTTAATTTCGGGGTCTGATTGCTGTAGCTGAACAATGTCTGGGATTGTTGCAATAAAAGTGGATACAGAGAAGGCATCTATTTCATCCGCCTGCGTTGCTAATTGGCATGGGTATCGCGGTAAAGCATCGACGTCTTTGTTATACGCATCTCTTTTATATACAAATGAGTAGTTGTACTCGATAAGTAGAGCGGGACAAATTGCGCCATCCAACAGAATCGGAATCAGGCGCAACGGCCGCTTATTGTAAATAGCGTATATGTGAGTCACAGCAGATATGTGATATTTCGAAATTAATACACAAGAGTAAAAAAATAAAAGCTGACGCAATAATAATGTTTAGTAATTAGAGCTGAGGTGTTTTTATTTTCATTATGATTTTTTATTTGATTGAAAACGGTATGCGTTGTAAATGGGATGTAATAAGGAAATAACTGAGAAACTGAACGCTTTTTTTATTCTGTTGTACTTAATAATGTAACTGTAAATAAAGATATAATAAATAAATTCTATCCTTCTTAATAATGCGGATAGGCTTGTTTAAAAAGTTGCACCATCAGATAAGTTTCTACATTTGCCTCGGTGAAGGATGTTCGCCGAGACGAAAAAATGTTCTTATATTTCGAAAACGACCGTTCCACGTCTACCGAAGTAAGACAGGCGTAATTAAAATAATCTTTAGACTTAGTCAAGGAATCTGCAGATGCCCCATCGCACATTTGTCTTAATCTCGTGTAGTCCGGATTCTTTTTTAAAACACTATCGAACTTAGCTAAAAGTCGTCCACTTCTTGCATCGTTTATACTGTGTAACAATGTACTAACTTCATCCACGAATTGCACTGATTCTACCAACGACAATCCAGAATTTTGCAAATTTTCTATCGCGTCTACTAACCCTTTGTAATTGTTGCTAATATTCTTTAGATGTGTTTCAACAGAAATATCGAGAAATCCCTTCTGGCTCATCCTAATAGCTCTAGCTTCGGCAGGGACGAATTGCAAAATAACGGATTTGACTTCTTGAAAATGTTCATTATAATAAAAAGCGGCTTTTAACCACGTTCCCCAACGCGTAAGAATGGGCTGTGGTGGTTCTCGAGTACCAGGGCATAACCTGTGGAATGCCCTAGTCCTCTTAGGACTTTTGAGAAACACTTTTTTTGTGTTTGCTATTAATGCATCCACCTCCGGGTAACACTCTCGAATAGTTTGTGCCACAAGATGTAAAGCATGGACTTTACACGTAACATGCAAAAGTCCTTCACACTTTTCTTAAAGGGAACGGCCTACACTACACATTGTTGCTGCACCATCGCTCATGAACAACAACAGTTGACTGGTTGACACTTGAAATTTTTGTAACGTTTCGAGAACTACGGCCGTAATTGCTTTACTAGTACACTGTTTTAATCTTCTGCTGGCTAATAGAATTGCAAAATTTGGTTTAATAGGATCTAATACGCGCACTATTATATTCAAAATAGAATTTTTTTTGCAATCTGTCGTCTCATCAAGACATAGCCATAGCTGTTTATCTTTTAATTCGGCTTTAATTCGATTTTCAATGTCCTCACGTATTCGTGGAATATCTCTCCGTAACGCTGTCCGAGATGGTAGTATCCACTCGGTATTGTATGTACCCCAGAATTTTCGAAATGCTTTTTTATCAAGTATACGAAGTGGTAGACCACATACCATAAACGTTAAAAGCAATTCTAATTGAAATTAACGTTGTTGTGACACACCATTTCTTTTATTTCTGTGGTGTGCGCTATTTATATGTCTTTCACAATCACGTTTGCTCCAGCACAGTAGTTTCTTTTTACAAACTTTAGAGAAAATTGTACTCCCATTGTAGTGTAAATCCACAAATTCACTAAGAAATTTATTAACTTTCGTAGGTAATGGCCGTTTATTTTTAATAGTTACGTTAGACATAATCACTAAAGCGAGCACACCGACGCTTGTTACTAGTATGCCACGAAGTGGTGCAAACGTAACATCTGCAGACTCGTCATTTGTTGATGAATAGAGCGCGTCATCCGTAAATGAATAAGCGCGCTGTTAGTTCGTAGCCGTCGATGAATGAACTTTTTTTTTGTAGTGGCCCACTGTGAACAACGCCCTATTTATCAACGAACACCCAAACTGCAGGTGTATATTTGCGCGTCTTCACGACGTAATAGACAGTGGTTTTGGTCCTCGTCCTAATAATTACATATTTAAATTACCTATGTTTACATATATATATGCGCCCGGCAGCCTGATTGCGAACCTGGCGCGTGGCGCTCTTGGCCCGCTCTATCGATAAGTTTTAGCGACCATCGAGCCAGTCGACTAGTATGATCTTAAATTATTTTCAACCAACATAAATAATGATGATCAGTGAGTATTATAAATTGCTGTAAACCCCATAGGCGCGAGCGAAACATTTGCACGGCCCAAACTCAAACATTCTAACTCTGTGATGGAATACTTTTGTTCGTTCTTTGTCAGAGTGCGAGATATGAACGAGATAGGGTGATAAACTTCCCGATCTAATTGCTTCTTGACCACCAAGGAACGTTTTCAGGTGCAAAAAGAGATAGAAGTCGTTAGGGCCGAGGTCAGAGCTGTACGGAGGATAGTCAAACTGGGTCTAACCAAAGTCCTGTAAGAGTTGTTGTGTCTTGCTCGCGGTGTGTAGTCGGGCTTTGGACCCAGTTTGACCACCTCCCGTACAGCCTTGACCTCACCCCTTAATAAATTAGTTTATAAAAAAGAAAAGAGCGTTTTAGTGTGTGGCAGAAAATCGGCATCCCTACACTTAATCTATTATATTTAATTACTTTAGATTTCAGAGTGTTATCTGGATAAGCAGTAAACCTTTACATCGTTATTAGGTCCAAAAATGTGCTTAAAAATCTGTGTACGTAATCCGAAATTACTTTTCACCGGCTTTTTTCGTTTCTTTTTTTACATACTACCACCTTCATACCAGGAATCTCCTCTAAATTTGAAATGCAAAACGTTTGAAAACAGAGCCGTCCACAAATAGCACTTTAAACGAATATATTACTGCCGTATCGCATTTACACACAGCAGATAGTATTAATTAAAAGTTTTTCGGGCGAAAATGTATGCAGAAATGCCGCGATGAGATCGTTATGGAAAGATGTATTCTCGTTGAGCTCTATGAATACATCATACGAACTGTGTTCGTAATTCGTTGTTGTATTCGAAAACAGTACCGATGTGTGGTTTCGCTATGAGGATAATTACGATGTGAAATCGGTATTCCATGTATAAGAATATTTCCGAAAAATCACAAGAAAGAAGAATTATGAACATGAAACAGGTAGTTTGGTATGGTCCAGCACTCGTGCCATACGGAAGCATACAAAAATAAGCAATTAATTATGTGTGTCCAAAAAAGTATGCAACAAACGGGAAACTTTTTAAATTACTGGTTTCCCAAAAAAATTATTCTTGATAAAAGTTAGTGCATGTAGGTACCCAAAATTACAAGGAATATAACAGATCTACTCTAAGGTTAATAATAACAGCACTAACAGCGCTTCTTTGAAAACCTCCCAGGACTAAAGTACCCTTGTCTTTAAAAATACGCAGAAATGTTATTAGGCAGATTTTCAAACTTTCTCCATTAATTAGATACAATTTGTTAATTACATTGCTGCTATGGTAACGAAAACAACACTATGTGTACTAATTGTTTTTAACTGTTTTTTTTTTTTCATTTCGGTATTAACTTTGTGTTGAGCTTTGTTGCACACCATTTTAAGAGCGTTTAAATGCGAAACAACTTTCATGGATTAAGTAAAAATAGGTCCAAAATGTTATTGTGGTGAAGTATAGTCTAGTGTAGAATAATTTGATCAACAACGGCTAATAAAAAGATAGCACAAGATAATATGGTGTGTTCATCTATGGAGTTCGGATTAAAAATGGCAGGCCATGGAAAATAAAAAGAAATCGTTATTTTGTTTTCTTAGTTCTGAGTTATGTCTAGAGCAACGCAACTGCGCTGAAAGCCAGTGGCGGACGCATAAAAGTTTACACAAAATAAATTAAATGTGATACGTGCTCAAACACTTACCGTTTTAAGAGTCCTCCGTGAAATCACAAACTAGATAATGTCTATTTAATATTTGTAACATTAGATATGTTTCCAAAGCTGTTTCGGCAAAGAGAGTGCGGCGTGAAGAAAAAGTGTTTTTGTATGCCGAAAACGAACGTTCTACATCTAGTGACGTTATATTTGCGTAAGTAAAATAATCTTTCAAATAACTTAACGGTTCTGTTGACACACCTTCACAAATTTGTCTTAATGTGCCAAAATTAGAGTCTTTATCTAAAACACTTTCAAACCTTTCTAAAACACAAACATTTCTTGCGTCTTCTATCGCACATAGCTGTGCGTGAACATGTTGCACTATTTGCAAAGATTCCACTAACGACACCGAAGAATTTTGTAGTTTTTCTATCGCATCCGCTAGTCCCACGTAATTGTTCTGAATAATTTCCAAATCTGTTTTAACTTGACTATCCTGAAATTTCAAGCGGCTTACCTTGACAGCCGCAGCTTCCTTTGGGTCCAATTCTAAAATCACGTTCTTTATATTCTCAAAATATTTAAGATAATAAAATGCAGCCTCTAACCATGTTCCCCAACGAGTAAGAATAGGTTGTGGTGGTTCAGGAATACCGGGGCATAGTGTATGAAATTCCCGAATACGTTTTGGGGATTTTACAAACACAGCTTTTGTATGTGCTATTAGAGCGTCTACCTCGGGATAACATTTTCTGATACTATCTGCTACGAGACTGAGTGTATGAATTTTACATGTAATATGCAACAAGTTAGCACAATGTTTTTTAAGAGATCGACCTACAGCAAGCATGTTTGCGGCACCATCACTCATAAACATCAACAGTTGATTTGTTGAAAGTTCAAACTTTTCCAATGTATTTAACACCAACATTGAAATTACTTCGGCAGTGCATTGTTGTATTCGCCTGGAAGCTAGTAAAATTGAATGTGACGGTCGATGTGGTTCCATTGTGCGTACCATTACATTAACCACAGAATGTCTTTTACGATCTGTTGTTTCGTCCACACATAACCACAGTTTTTTATCTTGCAACTCCGATTTAGTTCTTTTCTCGACATGCTCACTAGCAGACGGCACAACTCTCTGTAATATTCTCTCACTTGGTAACTTAAAGTCCGAATATTCATTCCAAAACGAGACGTATGCTTTCTTCCTTAATAAATGAAATGGTAAATCACATGCAATAAACACATAAACTAAATTTAAATTTGTCATAATCTCGTGTGGAATTTTTTTTTGAAACATGCCCTGTACTATTTACGTGCCGTAGACAATCGCTTTTCGACCAACACATTAAATCTATTTTACACACTACACAATGAATTTTAGCGCCATCACACCTTAAATCAGGCATTTCTGCAATAAATTCTCTTATTGTGGCCAAATTTGGTCGTTTTCGCGACGTAGGAAACATTTTCAAAACAAACGTAGAACTACGATATAGTATACGACAGCGTAGATGCATACACAACAGATCGGCTTTCAAGTCGCAGTTATACTGACGCTTATACCGAATTGTCCCGGCCGTGTTTATTTTGTATAAACTTTTATGCGTCAGCCACTGGCTTTCAGCGCAGTTTGCGTTGCTCTAGTTATGTCTCAGAATTTATAAAGCATTGTCAAGTATTAAATATTTCTCTCTATAAAGTCATGGCAGAAAAAAAAGTTTAAAGAAACGAGCGGAACTAATCATAAAACTGTTCGACAGACAGCTAATATTTTTAATCAACGGCTGGCAAAAACATGCACTACTACTATTTACAAACAGTTCAAGGGCAGCGGTTCGTTAAAATTAAAGCATAGGAAATAGGTTACTGCAGAGGAGAAGAAGGTGGACATTTTGCAAGCATTTATTGAAAACTCCCGAAGTTCCGTAAGAGTTGCTGCAAATCATCGATTTCGCCATAAGCACAATACATACAGTTCTAAAGGGTAATACATGACCTTAACATACTTCTGTGTCTCTGTGTTAAATTCCAGCTTTCGGCCTCGTATGTTAATGTAGGTACAAAAACTACCTCATACACATTTACTTTTGTCTCTAGACTAACTTCTTTTTTACAAATAAAGGTTTTTAGTAATGCATGCTATGTGTTATTGGTCGTTGTAATCCTATTATTTATATCTCTATCCATTCTTCCGCCACCTTCTATCATTGGACCTAAATATATAATCTCATGTGCCATCTCTATTTTTTAGGTTCCAATGTTTATATCATTTTCTTGCTTTCCTAACCTTATTGCCATTACTTCTAATTTCCTGACATTTATGAACATGTTCCACTTTTCTAGTTCCTCCTTCCAATATTCAATGTTTTGTTCTAAGACTTTCCTTCCCACATAAAATCAAGTCGTCAGCATAAATTAACTACTTCACTATTACTGGTTGTAATTTTCTGTATCCTATTACTACTCCCTTTACCTTCTTTGAAATTTCGTCCATAACAACAATAAACAATATCTGGCTTAATATACTTTTCTGTCTCACTCCTTTAGTTGTGACGAATTCTTTTCTTACAAATTGATGCCCTCTAATCAAGTTAGCGGTTCTCTCGTACATGCTCTCTATAGCTCTTACCAGTTGTTCCGGCGTATTTCTCTTTTCTAAAATCCTCCATATTTCCTCCCTACTTATTGAGTTGAATACCTTCTGTATATCAATTTCGTAGGTATACGTATATTCTCTTATTTTTATAGTTTTTTCACATATTTGTCGCAACACAAAATCTTTAACTTAACAAAATATGTACTAACAAGAAGCAGAGTTTGTATATAAACTTTCTTAAAAATATAATGAATCTCTAAAATCAGAAGTCGTTAACTATAATACATCACGAATACTGTCATCTAAAAACCGGCAGAGAACTGCTTGGCTTATTATCGGTCCTAAAATTGAGGGTAATGCCTGTGCAGTCTCCGCGGAACATTTAAAGTCATTTTTCTGCAACATTGCAGACCAATTAAAAAACAAAGTTAATGGACTCAATATCGTTTATCTCGAAAAATTATGCACGGGTGGTTTTCCATTTTTGTGTTTCCTGGAACCGATACATGAGGCGGAAATACGCATTGTTATTAACAACCTAGGCGATTCCAAGTCCTTGGATTTTTAGTGTTTAGACAGCGATTCCCTGAACCTCGGTGGTGACGAGTTGATCACACATTTTACTTATTTCATAAACTGTTTTGGGCAGGATAGGTTCCCTAGGTCTTTAAGAAAGGCGACCGTGCCTGAGAACTATAGACCAATATCCATAGTGCCTATTTTATCTGAACTTTCAGAGTCCCCATTCAAACATCGTCTTATAAAATACTTGGATAACGAAAATATCTTAAACTTAAATCAATACGGTTTTCGGTAAGGTAAGTCCACACTAAGTGCTTTGATTGATATTATCACACATATTACGGACCAGCTTGAAGATGAGAACGTGGGTGGCTTCTTGGTTTTAACCAAGGCCTTTGATTGCGTCCTTAAACAAAACCCATTGGCATTAGGGGACATGCTTTGTCTTTCTTGCAGAAATTTTTAACTAATAAATATCAATGTGTGAAGCTTGATCATGGTGTTTCATCCTTAGGGCGCGAGTTACATGGGGTCCCACAAGGTTCAGTTCTCAGGACAATATTATTTATCATATACGTCAATGACATAATAGAAAGAATTTATTGATTTTAACTATAAAAGAACTATTAAAACTTTTTCTTAAACAAAACCCGTTTTATGAAGTTCAAGAGTTTGTTGATGTAATGACTAATGACTGGTAACCATTTTGAGTCATGTTGCTGCCCCATAAAAAATTATTTTAAATTTCTTTATGTTATTTATGGTACATATGTGTATTGTTCCTATTATACACCTTTTTTTGACGTGTGCATACACTATTGTATTTTTTGTCTCACACCAATAAATATCTTATCTTATCTTATTAAATGCATAGCTGTTAAATGCGGGCAGCACGCCAGAATGGTAAGTAAAATTTACGTACCCACAAACAGGTAGCCGATTGGGCGAAACATTACGAATATAACACACGAATATTAACATCGACCATTGATCGGAGATCCATGTTGGCTACATATATACCACGTATATTCCGTAGGAGCGAGCGTACTACAATCAACCAACATAATTGGTAATTTTCGGAAATGCAAGAGCGCAATCGTGGCTTGCAAGGTGCACAAATGAATTTGCGTTTACGTAATTTTGACAAGCAAATTGCATTTCCTACTGACATTCAACACAGCACACGTTTAGATGCGCTGAGTTCGTGTAAAATCGAGTAATCGTAGAACGATCACACTTGCTGTATACCTACCCACAACAACGGATCCGATCCTGTTGCGCCGCCAAAATTTGCAACTGTGCAAATGACTCAAATAATATACATACTAGGTGTAACGTTTAAATCGTTGGTTAAGCGAATACCGGGAATTTAATAATAATTCCCAGTATTCGGCTGAGTGCTAAAAATTTGTCTTATTAATGCTGATCACATAAAAATAGTGACAACACTGAATTATTTCCAATTCCACTGGAAACGATTTGCTTATTTTAAATAGAACACTTTGTATATTTTTTTATTTTCTAATTAATTTTTTCATTGTTCTGATTCTTACTTGAATAATGTTTTTCAAATATGTCGTTATTACCATGTTTTATTTTTGCTAGTCTGCACAGTACCTACATTTTATATTTTTCTAGATAGATAGTTATTTTTCGCATTTCTATTGCACACTTATGTAAATGTATATACACAGATTATTTTTAAAACTATAAAATTAATCTAATACTGTGGAGGACCTTACCGCTCGACCAGTTTTTCGTGTTCTCAGTGAGAGAGGGGACTTTGAAATTACTCACATAAGAATTGGACGAATCTTTCATTAACGTATCCATACGTTTTAGTGGTCCAAATAGGACCTGTGGATTTGCCTCCCTTTGTCGATCCGTTCTATCCAACACCATTGCAACATTCGGGCAGCGCACTGGGGTCGTACTAAATGTGTGCGAAAGCTACAATCAAAGAGCCTACTGGGCGAAGCGAATATTAACATCGATCGCAGATCGGAGATCCTTGATGGACAACAACGGATCCGATCCCGTCGCGCCGCCGAGAGTTGCAACTCTATAAGGTATTACAACCATATGCAATTTCAAAGGATTTAATTTTAATTTTAGGATACACACTACATTTTCAGTTTTTCTTTCTTAGCTCCATTGCAAATCTTACTGACTGGATTATTAGCCAAAATAAGGTACTTGAATACCGTTTGAAGACCAGTAATATATGTATAGCAGAATGGTTAATTATTTATTTGTTAAGTGAACTCGTGTCATGTACTCGAAACGCCAACGCTGTGGAGCTGAAGTGTGCTGATGAAGACCGGGTTTAATACAGGGTCGTAATTATTTGAATAATTCATGTGCCCGCTTTCGAAACGGATTGTTGTACGATATTAATTACAGTCGAGTGGAGATTCTAAAAACGACGACGAGAGCCCTAACAATTTCGTACCGATATTAAATTTCATAGGCGCAGCAAGGGTCAGCTATATGATAATGTGGTCCCTCAGCCAACCTTCAAATCGATTAAAACGGATTCCAGTAAGGCAAATGGACTTTTGAAAACTGTTAATAGCATAAACACGATATAATATTAAAATATGCGTATATATAGGATCTTTCTCTATTCTTTATATGTGTAAGCGTTTTCTTCTTCTATTATATATCAGTCTTTCAAAAAAAAAAGACCAATTGGCAATAGATTATTAGCAAATAAGAAATTCGGTCTAATTCAAATGTATTTTAATAGTGCTATAGGACACAAAAGTTGTTGACTTGTCAAACACTACCTTGTTGCGGGAACTTTTATAGTACTCAATTAATGTCCCGTATAGTACATGCATATATGCATACTTAACGTAATGAACGTGGTATCCTTTCACTTAATAGAGCGGAGACAGTTTTGGGAGTTCTTCATTTGCAAATAAAAAGAGAAATACATCTTTTCTTAACCAGACAATAATAGTTTATTTCCAACAGGTTACAACTCAAATACAGGAAATTTAGAATAACAATAAACAAAACTATACAAGCTAAAACATAAATATAAGATAAGAAGGCAGTAATACAATATTTTGCTTATTTCTAATTGCCTTAACGATTTCACAGAAAGATTAATTAATATTTAATTAAAATTAATCAGAACAAATTAAATTAAAATCACATCTCGTAAGTTCTAGTTCGTCTTACATAAAATGTAGTATAGTACTCAAAGTACAAGTAAAATCGCTGTCATTAGCGTCAATATGAATAGCGTTTAGCCGATTGCAGTCGGGCAACCTATGTCAGACTGATCCTTTTTGTAGCTCATTTGCAATTCTTCAGCGGTTTTTATAGCTGTGAGTACTGTTTTGGTCTCGTAGAGACGAGACAAGATTAGGGGTGGTCTCGGAAAGTCTCGCATTAGAACATCTCGGTTTCGGTCTCATATAGTTTGGTCTCGCTTCAGTCTCTGTCTCGAAAATCGAGACGAGACCGAAGCATTTTTAGCAGCAAACGTTTCTCTGACTAAAATTGATCATCCTGTTAAATATTTTGTTACAATTGTTAAGGTTTCTTAACATTTTAGTTTATATCTTTATGCTAACAAATTCTTTACTTTACTTATTGTATTTTGTTAATTTAATATTTCATTCATTTTACTTGTAAAGCTCATATATATATATATATATATTGTACAATCTTTAAATGAATATACATATATATATATATATATATATATATATATATATATATATATATATATATATGTATATTCATTTAAAGTATTGTATGTGTACGTATTGAACACAAAATCTAACTTAAATTTATTTAATATACATAAATGTAATAGAACCATTTGCATACAAAGTAAAAATCGACGTAAAATTCTATTAAATCAAATAATCGCAATTTCGGCAAGCTCTTTATTGCAAATCCCGAGATAAAAAAACCACCACAGTCAAACATCAAACAAAGAATCACCATCGAAAAAGAAAGCATAACGTACATATACATTCTTTATCGGAGTACCAAAACGTCGGCGGAGAACGAGCTTAATGAAATATCACTATTGTCATCAGTCGCTCCATCGCCGATGCGTAATGCAGCGTTTGGACCAGCACGTTATTTGGTCTTTAACTAGCGAGAGGAGCAATGCATACCAAAGGTGGTATAGCAAATACACTAAATAACGAGAATGTCTAGGTAGCCGTTTTCGGCTATATTGTGCTACTGTCTCCATGACCAGACGTTCAGGCTCCTATAGAGTTTGGTGGTGGCCCTATTAATGCATATAAACGTTGCGAATTAATGTATAAATAAAGGTTGCGATACTGAAGGCAGACTTAAGGTAGCAAAATGCCTTGCACTCGTATTAGATGTGTTTACAATATTATACAAGCAAGATATTCGTTGCGAATTTATGACAAATACAAACGTTGCGATTTATAAATACTGAAGATACATTTAGGCAAATGTATGTGTATATTGAAATATGTACACAAGCAAGTAAGGAAGCCGCATTATAATATACTGAAATATTTGTCTCAGGGGATTTTTGGGAAAAATTTGAAATTTTCTAAATTAGTCTAAATTTTTAAATTCTTTGTAGGATCGGTAGTATTCCTGAATACTTTGGGCAATTTTCTAGTGAATTTTCAAATGAATAAATTGAAATTAACAAATGTTAGAATTAAAAATGTAACTAACCTTGAAGTCGAATGAAGCTGATAGCATATAAACGCTCTGTTTATAATAACTACTACAGGAAACTGCCTGCTCTAACCTTCAACCCTTTCTTCTTTGAATAAATACTTTAATTTTACTATCGAACACTTTAAATTGGTGCCGTAGTCAAGTAAACAAAATGATTCGACGAAAGCTGAATCGAGATTGATTAAAATTTTGGCGTCGCTTATCTTCCTTTATTTGTAATCGCGAAAGATGGCGATTGTTTCTTTTCACGACAAATTTTGATAATTTAACCCAAATATAAAATTTTATGATACGTTTCGATGAAATGAAGTTATTTATAGAAATAGCATACGAGAATAAATGCAGTGACACAACCAGGTGATTGAATTTAGAGGACTCAATAAATTCTGACTAACAACGTAAATATGACGAAATAGACTAACGATTTACTTAATATCATTCGGGCAAAGATTTAATTTATGAAATGATGTTTGAAATACCTTTCAATTTACCCTGTTGTTTGTTTTAGATGACTTTTACATTAATTTTGACGATTTACAAGATTAGGAAAATAGACAGAAGAATGGATCGTCCGTGTTATCCTACGATCGTCGTTATCTGGACTTATCTTTATTATTTAACATCAACGACCCAATGCCAGTTGGCTGGGTGGAAATGGTGACTTGGAAAATTAAATTTTTACCCGCAAGAGGGATATTTCATTACAAACGAGTGTCTAACCTGAACACCCTATTCGTTCTGAGATTGACAGCCGATGTTGTCGTTGTTGTAAATATTGAACGTTACAATACATACAATGCTAAGGCATATGCATATTTTTATATAGACAAGAGGGAAACCTCATATTTTTTTAATATTTTTTGTTGTTATAAGGGGAACTGTTTGAATAAATTTATTTTTACACGTACTGTGTTTCATTTCGAGAGGTACTGAGCTACCGAGCAAATAAGCAAGTATTTTGTACATCAAAACAAAAGCAATTGGTTCTCCCTCTTCGCAAGAAACATATACAGAAGCAGATGACTAGCGGCATTGTTCTTCAAACCAGGAGAACGTAACAACAATTGTATTATGTCTAGAAATGTTATATCTTATTTGAATACTGCTCTGCTCACTACTTGTGACATAGGAAGGTCTTTTTCTGTATTTAAAGATGAACATTATATGATACCTTCGGTGTTTAGTATGAACTCATTACATACGACAATAAGCGTAGCTGATCTACTTGAAATGTGAAGTTACCTGTGAGTTACAATTCCAATAACTTCAAAGGATTACTATCAACATTAATATGTTAATTATTTTAAATCAATTCATCCATTAATTTAAACAAAACCATATTAACGAATTGTAATGATGCAATCTTTGCTCATACATTGTAAATTACTTGAATTTCCACAACACAAGTTAAATAAGTGCAAGAAAATCGCATAAATCTAGTCAAAGTTAAATTTTCGATAGCATCTCGATGCAAAACACAGTAAAACACCGCGTGCGGATTTATACGTCGAAATTTGTTATTCTCGGCGGAGAACTTTCTTATTAAACAAGTTTAAGATTTATGCGACGCGATTTCTGTACAACCTACTTCAAAATGGAGGAAAATGTGAGTGCAGTGAGTTATTTTTAATGCACGAGCAAAACTTTGCAAATTGTATTTACATAATGGTGTGTTGGAATTTTGGTTAACATACACTGCAAGGAATGGAATGGAAGCAATGGAAGTTGAAATATGTATGTATGTATACAGCCTGTCTTACGAGAAACTACGTTAATCAATATATGAAAGAATATACACTGGAAAATTCTGAAAACTTAGCAATATACTAAAGACTACATATACTATTGAACTAAAATATGTTCAATAACGTAAGACTTCCGGTTATACCGGAAGTAGCTCTCAACTTTGTTATTTTAAATAGAACACCATACATATTATTACATTTTTGGATTCCTAGTACAATTTTAAAGTTTCTTTGATACAAAAACTACGTCGCTATTTCTATGTTTGAAATATTTACACTTTTGGAACATTATTGACAGATGGATGAGTGCTTGTGAACTTTTACAACTGTGAAAGTGCTTAACTTTGAAAATCGAAGTTTTGCGGAACTGTTGACAGTATAAAGTAGAAATCCAGCATTGATGAAAACTATATATGCCATTCAGTTTTTAATAATAATAATAATAATATATTTATTATCCAACAGCAACCAAACTGCTAATTACAGGATAACATACGTAAATACATAACATTATGAGAGGTTATACAAAATATTTTTAAAAAACAAGAAAACATGAATTACATTGCAAAATATGTAAAAAAAAAAAGAAAAAGTCTATTCAATTATACAGTAGCACAAGAAGTAAATTAGCTAAGGATTTTTTCCATACTTGTTGTACAAAAGTGTTTTTAAAAAAGTCAACGAAACATTAAACATATCAATAACAGCACAATATGTATTTACAGTTTGACACATACAAAGAATAGGTGAGAAAGAGTGACGTCTAGTAGCAAATGAGGGAACATAAAATAGTTTCTGATGCCGAACACTTAAACGAGGAACGTAAAATCCCAAAAGCTCCAATAATTCCAGAGCAAGGAATATGTTGTTGACCAATTTGTAAATAAAAGAAATCTGTGAAACAACTCTGAGATGAGCCAATGAATAATAATTAACCTAGGCAAATATGCGGTAACAGCCAAAAGCGTGGCGAGCGCATAAAAGTTTACACATAAAATAGAAGATAAGAAATAAATTATAAAACATGCTGAAACACTACCGTTTTAAAAGTCTTCCGTGAAATCACAAACTGGGTAACATCTGCTAAATATTTGAATCATTAGATATGTTTTCACAGCTGTTTCAGTCAAGTGAGTAGGACGTGCGGAATAAATGTTTTTTAATGCCGAAAACGACATCCAGCGATGTTATATTTGCATATTTAAAATAATCTTTGAAACAACTTAATGCATCTTCACGCGCACCTTCACAAATTTGTCTTGATATAAGAAAATCGGAGTCTTTCTCTAAAACACTTTCAAATTTTCGTATTACACACCAATTTGTTTCGCCTTCTACAGCGCATAACTGTGCGTGAACATCATTTACAATTTGAACAGAGCCCACTAGCGACATCGAAACATTTTGTAATTTTTTTATTTCCTCCGCTAGTCCGAAGTAATTGTGAATAGTTTGTAAATCTCTTTTAACCTGACCATCTTGAAATATTTCCTGGCTTTTCTTGATTGCTGCAGCTTCTGTCGGATTGAATTTTAAAACTACCTTCTTTACTTGATCAAAATATTTGTTGTAGTAAAACGCAGCCTGCAACCATGTTCCCCAACGTGTAACTATCGGCTGTGGTGGTTCAGGTACATCAGGACACAGTTTGTGAAATAGTCGAGTACGTTTCGGAGACTTTAGAAACACTGCCTTTGTACTAGCAATCAATGCATTTATTAGTGAAAAACATATAGGAATCGTTTGTGCCGCAAGATTTAGAGTATGGATTTTACACGTTACATGTAAGAACTTACCACTGTGTTCTTTAAGAGATCGGTCCAAAAAACGCATGTTTGCGGCACCATCACTCATAAACATTAAAAGTTGCTTAGTTGAAACTTCAAATTTGTTCAATGAGTTCAACACCACCTTTAAAATCTCATCGGCAGTACAATCTATAACTCTTTTGAAAGCAAGTAAGAAAGAGGATGACGGTCGATGTGGTTCCATTGTACGTACTATTACATTAACCACGGAATGTTTTTGACGATCTGTTGTTTCGTCCACACACAACCACAGTTTTGTATCTTTCAATTCCGTCTTCTTTCTTTTCTATATATGTCCACGAGCAAATAGCAGTACATATCGTATCGATGTCCGACTAAGTAATTTGCAATCCTCATATTTATTCCAGAAGGAGACAAATGCTTCTTTGTCTAGTGAACGAAACGATAGATTACATAAAATATGAGTAACACATAAAACAAATGTAAACTTTTCTTGATCTCGTATGCCGCATTTTGCAGAAGAATGCTGTTTGCTTTCGATATGACGTTGACAATGGCTTCTGGACCAACACATTAAAGGGATTTTACAAACTAGACATTGAATTTTAGCGCCATCAAAAATTAAGTCCGGCATGTCCACTATAAAGTTTTTAACTGTCTGCCATTGGTCGTTTTCGCGACATTTTTAAAGCAAACATAAGCGTACAATTACGAAATAAGTTACGACAGCCTACATATACACAGAACCACTCGCATACAGCATCGATTTAGTACTGACGTTGTGAACGCGTGAAATAAATAATCGCCGACCCCGCATCACATATCTACTACACTGACTGATACCGCTGTTTGCCCAGACTAATTATAATCGAACTCTGAAAACAATTGGCTGTACGGGTAATTATGAGGCAAAAAAATGGAATGAGTGCGAAAGTACAGTGTTTTTCGAAACTTTCATTTCGTTATATTTGGTTGCATACTATAGAGCAATATTTAAGTTTAGACCAAATAAATGCATTAAAAAACTTATAAGCGCATTATTTCCGTTTCTAATAAGTAAAGCCCGGTAACTGGAGAGCAATCGCAGCGGCGGTGTGACTGTGTTTAGGTGGGCGGGGAGGGCTGGTCGATTATGATACGACACGGCAAATCATCATCACTCAGTTCAGTTTAGCATTGGATAGCGGATAGGGCGTGTTGATTTTATTGATATAGACGTAGTTATTAATTGTAATTGTTATTTAGTGTAATGCGTTTTACTTTTATTGATACAGACGTAGTTATTAATTGTAGTTTTTAGTGAACGTGTCGAAGGCTAAAAAACGACCCTTTCACGACATAGTAAATAAGTTTATTTCTGACTTTCCCGATTTGTTGTACAGCGGGAGTAAGATAGTTTGTAAAGTGTGCAAAATACATCTGATTTCAAATAAGAAGTGGAACTGTACAAGACACGTAAGTTCCGCACAGCATAGAAAACGAAAATTGAGCATGCCACCGAGAAATGCATTTTCTTTTTATGTAATTATTATGTTGATAAACTGTAATTTGCCACTAGGCTTACTCGATAAACAACCGCTTAAGGACTTTTGGGACAAATACAATCCCGAGTTGCGGTTGAAAACAGAGAAAACGGCACGTAAGCATGTTGCATTTGTACGCGATGACGTGGAAAATAAAATGAGACGCATATTGAAAAAACAGTTTCTTTGGTTATGTGTTGACGAGACAACAGACCGCAGAAAAAATTAAATTGTAAATATTATGGTACGCATAGTACCCTAGTAAGTCTACATTACCACTGTTACAAGCTAGCCGAAGACTACAAGAGTGTACTACTGCAGCAATTACGAAGGTTGCACTTAGTACGTTAGAAAAATTTCAAATTCAAAAGATCAAGTGTTGATGTTTATGAGCGATGGCGCAGCGATAATGCGTTCGGTAGGCCGTTCTCTTCTTGAACATGGTTGCAAGTGTTTACATGTTACGTGTAAAGTGCATGCTTTACATCGTGTGGCAGAAACCATTCGACAATGCTCTCCCGAGGAAGATGCATTAATAGCAAGCACAAAAAAAGTATTTTTGAAATCTCCCAAACGCCTACGATTATTTCACACAGAGTGTCCTGGTATTCGTCAACCACCGGAGCCAATTCTTACACGTTGGGGCACATGGTTGCAGGCAGCTTTTTATTATGCTGAACATTTCAAAATAGTAAAAGCTGTTGTTGCACAATTCAATCCTGCCGAAGCTGCAGCTATTAAGGAGAGCCAGTCGAAATTTCAAGATATTTCCGTTGAAACAGATTTAAAAAATATTCGTAGATACTATAAAGGTTTAGCTGACGCTATAGACCAATTACAAAATAGATCGTTATCATTATTGGAGTCTCTACAAATTATGGACGGAGTGCATACACAGCTACTGACTATGCATGACGCAAAATATAATCGCGTTTTAGAAAAGTGTGCTACAGAAAGATCCCGATTTTAGCACACTAAAACAAATTTATGATGGTGTATCGAATAATCCTCATTTTCTCACCACGGTGAACATCGCTCACCGAGACAACTATGGAAACACATCTAATGGTGTCAACTTTTTACCACTCTTCATATGATGTTAATACTGATAATGGTGCTTCTAGTTTTACTCTTCCGTAGCCAAGGCTGCTTAAAAAGGTGAGTGTTTCACTACTTTTCACATATTATAATTATGTATTAGTTCTGTTGTTTTTTTTTCTATTTTCTTACTATTGTTTTTGTATACTAGGCAGGTACGGCTATGGCACGGCTCCCTGTCACCGGGCTCTACTAATAAGGAATCCAAGCATTTTAGAGGGTAAGTATAGTTTATTTCAAATTATAAGAATATAACTTTGAACGGCTTAAATGCTTCTATTACACCACCTGCGGTAATAACTACCTGGATACACAAACAAACTGCTGAGGACCGTAATGACAAAATTTAAGTGAATTGAATAGAAATGGAATTATGATTTGCGATATGCGTAACTACATTTTTGTACATTTAAATCTCATTTAATATGTAAATTCTTTAATTACTTGTAACATCGAATTGCTTACTATGTAAATTTATACTGTTTGTAAAATATATATACATAAACATATAATTATCTTATAGGGCCGTAATTTATAGTCAATACGGCCCCTAGATTCAATATGCATTGCCAGGTTATTATCGTCACAGAAGGTGCAATAGAAGTATTAAAGGCCTTGTAAGTCTACAGTTATATTCTTATAATTTGAAATAAACTATACATATGTCATAAACATGTAAATTGAAATTTATTTTTTCGTCAAAACTCCAAGATCTTTGAAGAAGTCCCACCTTTCAAGAGAAGAATTATAAATTCTATATGGAAACGTTTACATTTGTTCGTATTGAAGAATAACATATTATCCGAACTCCATCTCTCGAAAGCATTTAAGTCGCTTTGCAACAGTTCACAATCCTTAATACTTTCGATCTTACGAAGAACTTTAAGGTCATCAGCATATAACAAACAGCGAGATGAAATATAGTTGGTTATGTCACTGACAAAAATTAAAAAAAGTAACGGTCCTAACACGAAGCCATGACATACGCCTTGACATACGCCAATTCGTGATGTATACTCTTAAGATGTAAAGCCACGGTACTCAACATAATTGGTACGCTCAGATAAATATGATCGGAAAACTTTAATCAGATCTGAGGAAACACGAAAACTATCTAATTTATGTAAGACTAAGTCATACTGAACAGTGTCAAATGCTGTGGTGAAGTCCGTGTATATTGTGTCAACTTGATATTGTTCGTCCAACCCATCAGATACAAAGTGTACGTGATTATAAACGGGCTTATAGGGCATAACTTCAAATATTTTCGCAAAATTACAAATAAGGGATATTGGTCTATAATTTTTAATTTCGTTTTTGTTTCCAGATTTAAAAATAGGGATTATCTTAGAGCGTTTCCAGCAACCAGGAAACTTTTTTTAACGTAATATTAAATTAAAAATGTGTAAAAGTGGATTAATTGAAACGTAAAGCCATCACCTATCCACCATCCATGGTCGCGCATTTCGATGTTGTACATCTCATCAGCATGGCTATGTGGAAGGTAATGGCATTTCAATATTTTAAATCGTATATATACGAAGTAGATGTATACATGTACGCATGAGGAAATCTAATTAGATATCCTCATTTGTACATTTTTGTCGAATAAATTACTGCAAACGCCTCTACAGAACTGAACAAATCGTATTGTTCCAAATTCTGAGGCAACAGTAGCCCCGACTACTGACTTAAACCGCCATAGGCTAATTAATGTGTAAAGGTGGAATTTGTTAAACGTATTTGTAATCTTTAATAATAAATGCAGGAACTGAGTCGGGACCCATTGTCATATTCGATTTTAATGAGTTTATTGCGCATAGTACATCATTTTCTGTAAAATGTTGGATCGTCAATAAGCTTACGCCAAAGAAATTATCATTTTGACATACATTAACAGTGTTAACAAAATCCGATGAAAAGTGTGTAGCAAAAGCACTGGCAATCTGTTGAGGAGAGTCGATATGTTGTTCGCCATCCACCATGCACCGAGGGATACGAGTTTGACTCTTGCGTTCATTTATAAATGACCATAACTTACTCGGTTCAGTAATATAATTTTGGAGATCACGTGCAATACTAGAACTAACGAGTTTCCTGTATTCCTTGAATTTATCCATATAAACCTTAAGCCCACTACATCTAGACATTTTTAAATAACGACGTTTAATTTTAATTAGCCGTCGCGTTTCAAAATAAAACCATGTTGGAAAGGAATTATTTGACGGAACATACGTAGGAATACACTGAGTGAAGTAATCATTGATTACATTATATGGTACATCACATGCAATTATAAACAATGCCAGCGCGTTTAAACTATACGAACGAAGGTTATTCAAATTCATTTATTAATTATAGTGAATGCAATAAAGCGATATAAAGAACATACGATATGCCGCTCGGAATGCACAAAAACAGAAACCGTCACCAAACACAGTTAAACGAATAATACAGAATTTGAGAAATTTCAGCATAAAGTCAAATTTACAAGAAATTGTCTGCTTAACCGGCACAATTCTAATTGCTAGAGTAATTCGAATCCCCACGTATTTAGAACGTAAAACTTCTAGGAGAATTGACAGTTCAACGTTTCATCAACGCTGGATTGTTTCCCAATGGTCATGACGAACTTTTTGAAAAACTACATAAGCGGGTACTTTTCTTTTTTGGAAGAAAATTATGTTACAATACACATTCTCCTAAATTTCAATTTTCCAAATCAAACACTTTCGCAGTTATAAAAGTTCCATCTGTCAAAAATTTTTTAAAAATTTAAATGTCTCAAATATGGTTAGAAATAGCAACAACGGGCACCTTATGTCAAGAACATTCACTCTTTAATACCTAGTTATTCTATCCGCAAATAAATACATGTTTACAAATAAATTCGATATATTTGCAAATAAATACGATATATTTACATATAAAATAAGTATTAAAGACCGAACCTGATATAAGGTCCCCTTGGTGTAATGGTTAGCACGCCTAGGCAAACGGGAGATGCCAGGTTCGATTCCTTACCGGGGAAATTTTTTCATTTTCATTTAATTACGTCGGAAATTCTAGGGAAAACCTTAAAGTTGAACTAGGAATTCAAAAATGTAATAATATATAGGATGTTCCATTTAAAATATATTCAACAGATAGTTCCAACCAGAAGTGTCAGATCATTATTCAATAGTAAGTGGCTTTAGTGTACTGCCAAGTTTTCAGAATTTTCCAATGCATTCCCTTCAATATACCGTACGATACAGTTCCTCGTGAGACAGTGGATTAAATAATCAAAATGAAATTTTTATTAAATAGTATAAATTATACGTACAAACATAAACATTGTCAAAATTATTATTTAATTTTATTTACATTATTAATTGCTGGTATATTAAAAACGAAAAGGCCGATTTTTGATTTCATGACTGGTTATTCCTGTCGCTCGGTAATTGCTATCAAAACCTCTAAGTCTAAAAATGATTACAACAACCGCGGGACCGTATTATTTACAATTTACGTATAAGTGTACCACACTAGTTGCGTGCAATAATTAAGACGCGATGTTTATAAAACCAGGTATACTCAAGATTAGTACCTACTTCCAGAAAGGATCCAGTAAAGTGAATATAAATCCTAATTATATCCAGGGAAATGTTTATTCCCTTGATTAAAATACACTTAATTTTTAATGAGAAGGCGGTTAACTAGTATATAAAGCTACAGTAAGTCTCCCACTTTATTAATCTAGTGAGGTAACCCATTTTAAATTAAAATACGAGAAGGTTAATTATTTTTAATTTTACGACGAAATAACCTAACAAAGCCGAGTGCCTAATGAATTTAAGAGGCTTTAAAAACGTCTCCATATTTTTACGATTCAATTTCAAGTATACAACTTGGCAGTTTTATGGGCGAGTTTTTAAATTCATATTCTGCCGTATACACTTAAATTGTATTATTTCATATATACAGGCCCTAGAACAGAATCACAAATTAACTAAAAACAACCGTATTCCCGACCACACAAGGTGAGTCATCACTGCGCTCGGAAGATTATGCCTTTGTGAGTAGAGATTTTTCAAAATGTTTTATTTTTCTTATGAGCTTTGATTGTTGGTATAGTTTAAAATAATATTAAAACCTACAAAGTATTTCATAAGTTTGTAGCTACCGAAAATATATTCTTCTGTAGTGGAACATACTGTATATTTCTGTAATGCCGGTTAAATTCGTGCAAAGGCAAACTGTAATAAGGTACTATTGTCCTAAAACTAACGATTTCAGAGTTATTAGGGCTTTGTTTAAAAAAGTGCTCATTTACAGAAGCCATCATTTCTCCTGAAGCTAGGTTAGCTATGAAACTCGTATCGTTTCTGAATGCAAGTCATTCTCTATTGGAAAAAATCTTGTTAATAAGTGTCGTAAAACATATTTTTATCAAATTTACCAAGCTTCACTCATAATTATAATACACCGGGAAATTAATACATGTTATTAATTAGATGCATTGACCAAAAGATACGGCTATTATTAATAATACCCGGTAATTATGAATCTCGGGCAGCATAAATATCGTTGCACGTTATACTACCAACGCACTACCAACTGTAAAATGCAAATTTGTCATTTGTAAAAGTAAATGTCAATTGAATTATAATCAATAGTTATAGATTACTCCAGTTTAGCATATATTGCCAGTAGAGTGTTTCAGCGGGTTCTGGGACCTCCTCATTGACCTTGCAGCACATATGATATGTAATATAAATTATAGAGAACCCCGATGTATACCAATTATATTTCATAAGTTATCGAATTATGATGCACACTTTGTAAAATCACTCGCATTGGAAAAAGAAGAAGTAGATGTCATTGCGCAAAATAGAGAAAAATACGTGTCGTTTTCTAAGAAAGTGCATGTAGGTAATACAATCGATTGTAATGATAAGAGAAGGAAAGTATTCTATAAGTTAAGATTCATAGATTCATTTCGATTTATAAGTTCCCCTTTGGAGAAACTTTCATCTTATTTGGATGACAAACAGTGTAAAGAAGTTGCAAGATATTTTGATGGGGAAAAATTTGAATTAATACGACAGAAAGGTATATTTCCATATAACTACGTTAGTTGTCATGAGCGCCTCTCCTTACCACAATTGCCCGATAAAGACGATTTCTATGATATTCTCTCAGATAGCGACGTATGTGATGATTATAATCGGGCTGAAAGGATTTGGAATTTATTCGGATGTAAATCACTAGGAGATTATAATGATATATATGTACAATTGGATCTGCTATTACTTGCAGTTGTTTTAGAAAATTTTCGAAATATTTGTATGGATTATTAGAAACTAGATCCAGCACATTACTTTACTTCACCGGGATTAAGCTGTGATGCCATGTTACGCATGACAGGTATTAATTTGGAATTACTAACTAATGTGAATATGTTTAATTTTTTTAAGGGGGGTATACGAGGTAGAGTGAGCATGTGTTGTAAAAGAAAGGAGATTGCCGACAACGAATTCTTGCCAGGGTTTAACTCTGCCAAAGAAAAAAAATACATATTATATTTAGATGCGACAAACTTGTATGCTTACGCAATGACGTTCCACCTACCACAAGGTGAATTTAAATGGTTGACAAGGGAGGAACTTACGAGAATAGACATACAAGCCTTAGACGATGATGGGGATATAGTATATGTTTTCGAAGTAGACTTAAAATACCCCACGAATCTTCACGACCAGTACAACGATTTCCCCTTTTGTCCCGAACATGTTATTCCACCAAATTCTAAATATAGCAAGTTGATTCCTAACCTCCGCGATAAATCAAATTATGTTATTCCTTATTTAACTTTGAAACAATGTTTAAATAATAGTTTGAAATTATGTGGGATTAGGCGTGGTCTTAGATTTAAGCAGAGTAAGTGGTTAAAGAAGTACATCGACTTCAACACAATCAAAAGAAATGAATCTACCAACGAATTCTTCAAACAGTTTTATAAATTAATGGTAAATAGTATATTTTGAAAAACAATGGAGAATGTTGAAAATCGAGTTAATATAAAATTAGTATCGCATTGGGAAACTATTCATAAAAGACTCGGGGCAGAGGCTTATATTGTAAAACCAAATTTTAAATCTTGCAAGGTATTTTGCGAATTTTTAACCACCATCGAATTAGCACAAGTACGTGTAGAGTATGTAAAGCCTGTTTACGTAGGTTTTACTATTCTTGAGCTAGCTAAGAGGGTGATGTATGATTTCTTCTATAGCTTTTTGAAGCCGTTATATGATACAGATGTTTCGTTGCTATATACGAATACAGATTCATTAATTATATGCGTGAAGAATTATAACGTTCATAATGATATAAAAAATAATTTAAACCGGTTTGACACCTCGAATTTCGAAGGATGAATACGCTGGTGGAATTATTGAATGCTTCTATGGTACGGGTGCTAAAGCTTACTGCGTGAAATTGCTCACAAAGACAGTTAAAACGGCAAAAGGAGTTAAGAAATATGTTATTGATAAGAAATTATGTGTTTCTGATTACAAAAATGTAGTGGAAGATGACGGAATTATTATGAGAAGAATGTGTTTGTTCAGGTCTGATTTGCACACGATGTATTCGGAATTACGGAATAAAGTTGCTTTCTCCTAAAGATGAAAAGCGTTATATCCTTCCTGATAAAAGTAATACCTTAGCTTGGGGTCATCACAAAATAGAAAAGATAACGCGGGAAGAAAACTTACAAAAATTAATTTTAGATTTAGCTAACCTTGAAAGTTTGCCTCCAGATCAAAAATTTAACAAGTAATATTTTAACACTAATTTTTATTTAATACTAATTTTTGGTTAATACTTATATTTATTCAATTGTTATTTATAATGTAGTAATTGTATACATAGTATATTTGTTAAATAAAAATTATTATAATTGATGTCGTATTTTTTAATTAAGTCAATTGGTTAATACTTATATTTATTTAAGTGTTATTTATAATGTAGTAATTGTATGCAAGTATATTTGTTAAATGAAAATTATCATATTTGATGTCGTATTTTTTAACTAAGTCAATACATTATCTTTAGATATCCAGGAATTATGCGAATAAGGCATACCGAGCCACTTGACAAAAACTTTATTCTTCCTTCGACATATGATTTTCTCAACTAGATAAACATCGGGATGATTAACTTTCATCCATTCCTTTTCGTAGAACCCTCCAAGAATGTTTTCATTTTGAGAATCTTGCAATAAGTATGTTCTGGGATAGGTATTTTGAATTTTTCGCACAATGAATATTTCGTTTGTTCAGTTTGGTGTACACATTTTTGAAAATACATGCCTGTATTTACTTATACGAACGGAGTCTCCAATTTTAAATTTAGAAATTCTTGGAACAGCAATCTTAATATTACTATAAACCTCTTTCAAAATGTGTTTAGCATTTTTTTGATTAACTGCGGCAGGCTTGTATCCTGTAGTACTATGCACGGTATTATTGTAGTTGTCAACAAGCTTGTGCAAAATATCAACCCAACGGTAATTACCGTTATAACTAAATTCCTTCCACATCTTATTTTTAAGCGTTCTATTAAAACGCTCTACAATGGAACTTTTTAAATTGGAATAGGCACTATAGTGATTAATAACATATCGATCCATAAGTTTCTTGAAATGCGTATTATAAAATTCATTTTTCGGAACATTTTTTTTCCCCGTTGAGAGTATAGAGTCGATCGCTTTCGCCACTTCATTCGATATTTTATTTTTTATTTGAATTGCCCAAGCAAACTTGGAAAATGCGTCAATGCATACGAAAATTTATTTGAAATTCTTATTCTCCTTTGCGTAAGGTATCATTTCAACCAAATCTATTTGAAATAGGTCGCGTAAACCTTTTATTATGACTCGCCGTCGAAGAAATCTCTTACGGGCAAGTTTGTGTATTTCGTTTACCACATCCCTCTTAACTGATGACATTTCCTTCGACTACCACTTCTACATATACTGGCTCTGTTTGTTTTGGTACAGGCTTTGGACCAATGTACTTTAATACGAATTTTGCACCCTTCTTTAATGTATGTGGTTTTTGTCGGCTCGAATTGTTTAACATTAATGAGAAGCGATGTTAGGCACTTGTGGGAGTACTGGACATTAACTATTTTTCCTTAATATAGTTTATTTACATATATAATAGAATTTTTTGATTTCGATTGCATATAAGTACCCACCGTACTACTAATGGTACCATCACTGAATATTTGAATAACATACTTCGCAGGAATGTTCTCTGCGCGCATTTCTAATACCTTTTCTATTTTAAGATGTTTCAG
Organism: Dynastes maya; assembly: GCA_029619315.2. Lineage (NCBI taxonomy): Eukaryota > Metazoa > Arthropoda > Insecta > Coleoptera > Scarabaeidae > Dynastes > Dynastes maya. The sequence goes on along the minus strand of JAROYE020000003.1, from coordinate 65,254,685 downwards.
AAAATCCCTAAGAACATCCTCATTCATCAAATGCCTTTTTATGATATGTTTATGTATATGTCTACGAAGCTTATCTATTGTCATCGTTAGCTACGGTCGGCACAGCTACATTAACTAATTAACAACCAAGACTCTTAAGACTCTTATAACGCAATAAACTGAACTTACTACTTAATAACTTTGGATTCCTTCAGTTCCTCAATTATCGCCAAGATTCCGATGCAATAAGCAGTTTCAACCTATCGCACAATTCATTTGCATCGCCCCAGTATTTATATTCAATATTGCTCCTTAGTACAACCGTCTTTCTCAGAGGAAGTTTATTTCGTAACCCCAGACCCATCTTCCAAGTTCGAGTCCACCAAACTTCAGGACTTTTTCCTTGTATAATAGGTTTAATAATTGTCTTGTATTTAGCACCTTTACTGGCCGCATACTTTCTGTCTGGATTATAATCGACTCGATGAGCATTCGCATCATTAAGGATGAATTTGTAATTCTTAGCATCCGCATATGAAAACTTTCCCGATTTCTTTTTAAAAAGTAATTCCAATAAACCCCTAGTAACTTTGTAAGTAAACTTCCCGATTATAATGTTCGGCCCATTAAATCCGACATCTGCGTTTCCTACTTTCAACGTTCCATCAACCTCACGTACACCATATTTTTCATCAAATTCATCTTTTTCATCTGTCATCAAACCTATAAGATACGGACGTACAGTAGGATCATGGTCTCGTAATGCTTCTTTTACTACGTCTGTTTCTAATAAAGTTTTATTTAGGAATTTATTTGCTATTATTGACTTGCTTAGTTGCATTTGCAAAAGCAATATAGCGTGAGCCATTGATTTATCCAAATTTAAACTTTCACTTGTGTCCATTTCATCTTAATCACGATCTTCTATTCTACTATCACTTTTGTCTTCATCTTTGGGGGTATCTGGTAAGAGTTCCCCTATGTATTCATCTTCTAAGAATGTCGGTTAGGTGAATGATGTTGACAATCGAGATTTCTGCTCAGACGATTCCGCCATTGATTTAACTTTAATTTCTCGCTTAGGTGTCTCTGTTTCAAATAAAATTTGTTGCTTGCTGGGAGAAGAGTGAGTACCTGGACTAAACCATGACACACGTTTACTTCGTTTAGGAGTAGCACCTCGTCGTATAATTGACGTTACTCGAATCGCATAACTTTTCTGCAGAAAAATGTCTGACCATGATTCTTCTATTTCTGAACTAATGTCTTTTGGTCTGGTTTTACTTTTCGTGGTAGTATTAGTAACTTCTTATTTCTTAGCAATTTCCTGCAAAGGTTGTGTTATGGGGGCGTAATGAATGTCGATTATTCTCTGAGATCGCGCTACATCAGTTTTCAAAGTTCTAATTTTTTGTTTTAAAGCTTCGCGAGCTTTCACTAGATCGTTTACTATTTTTTCTTCCACGAGTGTATCTTCACTCTTTCACGGATAGTAATATACTAAAGCAGAAATAAAAATGTAATGAGCTATAAAGAATTTATGTAATCGAAGTAGTGTTTACTAGCGTACGTAAGTGTCAAAACCTAATCGATATCTACCTTCATTGAATTTACCATCGGTATCGATAAGCAGCATACCGAAGCATTTCTTCCAGCACATTCTGCACATGCTTAGAAACTGTTCGTAGTTTATATCGTGAACATGATCGTTATGTACGTGTTTCAAATTTGTCGCAGCTTGTTGAAATAAAATTAGAAGATCAGCATTATCCCTTAATAATTGTTTAGAGATTGCACTATATGTTTGAATGAAAAATATGGAATCTAAATGGTGATGTCAACCGAAAGAGAAGAATTGTTTTACTATATTCAAATCAGTCGTCAAAAATTACTACAGAATAATCAGAAACTTGATCAGGCGTAAGCATGCAGTTTACGTCGGTATATTCGTGATAACCTATTTCCGGAACAGTTTTTAGTATACATCGAAGATACTCATATTTCTCTTCTTGAATAGATCAACAACAAATGTAGATCCATTCGGGTGTAGTAATAGAGTACGAACGGTATTTGTTTTACCACACCCTGAGGGTCCAACAATTAGAACTCTCTTACATGTGCCACCGAAAAGATTACTATGTCTGATAAAAGTTTTCGCATTCAACAGCAGATCATAGCTATCGATAGGTAACGATAATTGTTGTGTTTCTAACCGCATTCTGCACCTTTCCAATGCCAAATACACACTAATACAAAATTCTAAAAGACATATATTATGTTTAAAATTTTTTCTTAGTTTTAGGTATATATTAGGATATAGGAAAACCATAAATAAAACTTTTAAATTAATAAACAATATTTTTCAATATATTTAATATATATATATATATTGAAATATCTTTCTCAGGGGTTTTACTCTAAATTTTGTAAAATTTTCAAATTTTACTCTATTAAAAGATTTTTGTTAGGTTCGGGGGTATCCCTAGATACCCTTGCGGCAATTTTGAATGAATTTGTAACTTAGTGAAATCAAATTAACGAATTTTTGCGATTTTAAAATTAACTAACCTTTAAACCTTCGAACGACGCCAATGTAAATAAACACTCTGTTTAAATACACACCACAGGAACTGCCTGTTCTGGATATTTAACCCTATTTGCTTTTCTAATAATGACTTTGAATACACCACGAACACTTATCTTTGGATTGGATTCACGACAAACTTTGATTCAACCAAGGCCGAATAAAGATTGATGAAAATTGAGGCCGTCGTTTCTCTTTCATTTATTTTAAATCGCGAAAGACCGGCGATTGTTTTCTTTCACAGCCAATTTTGATAATTTACCCAAATAGAAACTAACTTTTCAATGACTTTCAATCGAAATGATATTAGTACACGAGAACGAATGCAGTGACTTAACCAGAAGGTTGTTTGTTGATGATTCTGTGATACGAATTGTCACCAACAAGCTTTAAAAGAGAAAATCCACTACTAATTTATGGAAACCGTTCAGATAAGGATTTAATTGACGAAATATTATCTGTTGTGCTTTGAAATTTACGTTGTTGCTTATTCCAGACGATTTTTACATTAATTTGGAAGAAATAATTGAATAGGAAGATTGATAAACGAGTAGAATTGTCCATGATACCCCACACTCGTCGTTATCTGGACTTATAATTAAATTCTACCTTCCTCGCCCCAAGGACGGTTGGCTGAGGGGGGAAATGGTAACGCAAAAATTACCAATTATCCCGGCAAGAGGGGTATTTGGTTGCCAACGAGTGGCCAGCCTGGCATTTACTTCAGTACCGAAATGACAACCGAGAGAAGTTGTTGTCGTCGTAAACACGACGTTGAACATAACATAACAATATATATATAAATATATATATAAAATATATAAAATATATACATATATATATATATATATATATATATATATATATATAGATTTTGGGAAAGTTGTTAAAATTTCTAATTTTAAACTAAATTAACGATTCTTAGTAGGTTCGGGGGTATCCCTGGATACCCTTCCGGCAATTTTTATAACGAATATCCAAATTGATAAAACGAAATTAACAAGTTTTAAAATTATACATGTAACTAACCTTGAAAAGGATAAAGATCTTTTATATCGTAAACCTCTCTTATGGACATTTTCTCTGTATCTGACACTTGAAAGGTATTTGAACCAAGTTTCTCAGATATAATAAAAGGACCTTCATAAAATGGATCAATTTTGGGAATATAATGTAATCATTCAGCTTGGTTGTCTTGAACGTAGATTCGAAGATATTGTAATACTGTTCTGATACTCCGTTCACTTGGGTTTGCTTGTGGATGACGAACGGGTGTATAGACGATACGAATGTCTTTGCGATTGAGGAACTTAACCAAACTTTTGTTGCGATTGTACGTGGCACTGTCTAATATTTTGGAGTACCAATTTCCTCGAAATGGGAATTTAGACATTTGATGATGGTGCTGCTGTTACATTTTTTTGTGGGATATAACTTTACAAGCTTTGTAAAGTGATCTAAGACCACCAAAACATTCTTGTAACCATCTACAGGGATCAAGTTCTGAAGAAAATCATTACAGATGATATCTAAAACCGATTTGGCACAGATAGTTTTGGAAATTGCGACAGGTGGATTATTTTTGACTTTTATAAGAAGACATGTCCCACACTGGTTTACCACCTGTTTGCATAAAATCATATCCTTTTTACAGAAAAATCCTTCTCTAAACATTAGATGCAATCTTTTTATGCCTGGGTGAACATAAAGTTCATGAAGATGTTGTAAAACCTTTAGTGCATGCTCTTTTGTTAATACAATCAACTCAATATTGTTTACGAGCTTTACTAAAATGTTGCTTTGCATATACAAATTTTTCTACCGGTTACTTTTGCCTAATTCGCTTTTAATCTTTTGTATTTCTGGTGCCTGTTGTACGGCTATAATATTCAGCCTGCTACACAGGGTGTGACTGATATTCTGTAACAGGTGCATGTTGATAGTGAATGCCTGGTCCCGTGAGCTGTTTGTTTCGTACATTCTGCTGAATATATCGACAATGTAGTTCTGCCTTGTTGTAATGTACTCGATGTCGAAATCGTACTTTTGTAAGATTAGAGAGTACCTGTAGATACGATCGTTCATATCCTTGTTTCTAATATGGATGTGAGAGCAGAATTGTCTGTCTGTATCAAGAATTTCCTTCCTAAGAGGAAATATCTCAACTTGGTTACACAGTATAGAAAGGCCAACATTTCCTTTTCCACAATGGAATACTTTACTTTTGCATTGCGGGACTGGGGCCGGGACCGGGACGGGACGGGGGCGGGGCTAGTGGATGGGGTGGGGGAGCGCCCCACCCCCTCCTTCACCACCACGCGGGGCCCTGCACTATTCATCCGCAACCTATCACGTTACTCCAGCCCGCTCAACCTCTCCAATTTAATTTGCACAAATACGAAATTCTTCGGAACGACTCTGCAGATGTTATCGAGAATAAAATTAAAGACATGTCGTGGCCGTGGTATGTAGAAAGGGATATTCCCACTACCAGATGTTACAGATATTTCGAGGTCGCTCAACCTTTCAATTCTCCAAAACGGTGAAAACGTATATAATTAATAAAACACAATCATAATACTTTATAAATATTTTATTGTCTTACAACACACGTTAACAGTTATGTGTTTCACTTTTATTGTAAATAATGTCTTACAACATACTTTAATAATTACATGAATTCTGCACATCCAAATAAACTTGTAAACTTATAACTATTAATTATTACCTTATTTCTTCAAATCACCGCGTTTGCATAAGCTACAGTTCCTTCTACGAATACATCCATCAATAGTATCACCTTCGATAATGGCAAAGTGCCCCAGACACGGTCTATATGTCGATAGTTCCACATCCTGCTTATAAATTGTAGGTAATCGCGACCACACAAATTCAAAATCTGCAGTTCTAACCTTTCACATTAAATATGACTTAGGAATAAATACCAAATCCCTCTACGCGCGAAAATGAGAAATCGCTATCGTAACAATCTATATAATACCCAACTTTCTCCACAATCTGTCTTATGAACTTATTACAAATACACCCCATCGCAAAGCGAATCGCAATAGTTATATATAATCTAAATAATTTTCCCTAGATCCTTTTTCAACTACAAAATTATACATACGTTCCACGTTAGCTAGAGCACAAACTACGTAATTACCAACATGAAAACTACAACTTGGGTCTCCCTTTTGAATTTTTTCAGCTTGCACCAAATCTATAATACGTTTATCCACAATACACTTCAAAAAATCTAATTTTTCTCTTCCTTTTACGTACACAATATCTACCCGCGCACACAAACGCTTAACGATTTCATCGAATTCACCTAACGCGGTATATCCATCTTCCCATTTTAAACCGTGATGATGAGTAAAGGCATATCTAGCACCTAGTTTATCTCCTATTGCCAATGCGCCGAAGCTAAGAACTGGTTTAAATACAAAGTGACTTCTCTTAAAGTCGCTATCGCACGTAGCTAACTCCTTTGGAATCAAACTAAAACTATTAAAGCGATACCATTGAAAATCTGTAACTATATTCTTTTTATTATAATGATGACTCGACGTACGACTATTCACTACCACATACACGCTATTTAAAGCCAGATTCTCCCAGTCTAAGCTATGTATACCTCCTTCACCTTCAACATAACACACTTAAAGCTAATGTCTCCCCCCTTTCTTTACACTGCAGTGGTACAACATGCATGTTCCTAATACCTCCGTTGGACAACCTTGTTGAAAGGAGAATATTCATAGAGTTTGTTATGTAAAATTAAACAATAAAGTGTAGTATCCTTTGGAATGCTGCCTTTCGTCGTAAACTCGATTCTAACCTCCACACCGCTTCTATGTATCGCATTTTCCTGATGACTGCAATCAATTCCTATCAAAGTGCACAACTTAAACTGATTCAGCTTCATCATTGGCTCACTAGAATCATATCCGTAATACATTAGCTGAAACCTGGCGTACATATTATATAACACCGCAATTCGATTTTCTCCGTAATCTGCTCGAACGTCCTCGTAAGGATATCTTTTCCCATTTAAATAAGCCGTTACATTTGTAACGCTAATAGCATCGAACCTACTCATATTTTGATCTATTTTTCTTTTCCTTCCCGTTTGAAAAGCTAAAATAATATATCGAGGTGTTTCCAATTGTGGGTCAGTTTTAATAGCCCAACTATATTTAGTTGTCTTTGGAATACCAGGATTTTCGTGTATTTCCCATCCCCTAAAGAGCATTTCCATTAGCGTATTCTTAGTAGCTAATTTTGTTAATGCTAGATCGTGACCCATTCCGACTTTGGCATGTGGCACTCCCCATACTATACTATCAATTGTTAATGTTATATCTTCAGTAGTTCCGATTCTGATGGCAGTCTATATTTATCTATTTCGGATATTACGATTCTGATCTCATCATTATTTCCATATTTCGGTGAACCAAAAGGTACATGATTATGAAATTCCATTTCAGTGATGGAATTGTCTATGCGCACTTTACTCAGAACATTCAAAATATCCATTTTTATAATCTACGCGAACAATTAAAATCAACTTCACACATACAGATTTCTTCTGATACTAAAATTTAAATCTGACATCATCGCTTCATATAATTATTACATTCATATAATTTATCCCTCTTCTAAATCATCTTATAATAATACTGTATAACCCAAACTCCTTAAAAATCTTTTATTTTCAGCATTCAAACTTAAGTTACGTGATAACATTGTTTCACCAACCATCTTCCACAATTTATTTGGCGATCTTCGTGTAAATTTTCACGTCTTAGTCCATAACATGTTACCGATTCGACTCTTGTTCCTCATCTTATTTCAGTCTAACTACCGTTAAGAATATTTATACTCACACCTTCCTCCTAAGTCCTAAATATAACGTCAACTCTTCACCTCTTAATTCGATTAAACGTCCTGTCTGATCTACAGCTCGAATGATTATAACTCAACACGTTAGTATTTATTGGAATATACATTTTTTTATCCGGAACTTCTATTATCTTAAAACCGGGTGCGACGTTTGGGTAAAAATGATATAAAACATGCGAAGGTTCCCCATTTATATATGAGCCATCCACTACGTTACACATAATATCTATGGCACTTATTGTATTTATATCAACTACATCGTAACTAATAGCAGAAGTGTTTCTAGGAATGATTCTGGGATGAAAACCGAACAACGGACTGATTGAATTGGTTGCTGTAAAGTCAATTTCCACCGTGCACTTCAACTATACCCTCATTGTATTGCTATTTCCGTGTAATAGAAAATCATCCGTATCACTCTCCTTACTTCGTACTTGATCACCAATATATTTTTCATGTACGTCATAGGTATCCAGGTTTTTGTTTTCCTACTATGATAGCGAAATACATTATTTTGGTGTGTTACGTTGGGAATAGGTTTTATAAGTTTGCAAACTTAACATGCACATTTCATATTCACCACTTAAATATATAGGAGGATTAAACATGCATTCCACTTGAGATCCTTTTCCGGATAAAACAAAAGCCAAATCATTCACATATTCACTACTATTACGTTCCATCTTCCTTTATTTAATTATACACTTTCTTTCAATTAATTATTCCTTTCAAAAAGAACAACCAGAGATGACAAAAGACGGTATTAATATCTTGATATCTTTTATAATTATATTCTGTAACACCACCATCGTTCGATAATAAATACTTCTCCACTTCAATGGGGAGGTCTTAAATCTCTATAACTATCAAAATATTTAATTACATCATCATTTTTCGTATATGCATTATCATCTAAATTAACTATTCCTTTTTCCGTTTTACATATAACTCTCGGTAATGCATCTCGACTAAATATACCTCGAAAATTCCCTTCTTTACATATTTTTGTAAATCGTTCTCGGTCAAGGGTCTTCGAGGTAGTTTGCTTAACCGTTTTTTTGACACATCACCGCTTGTCATACACACCCCACAACCGGTTTTGTAGGGTCTAATGTATAACCCACTCCCAATGGATAAACCGCACCTAGCCTTATAGGGTTTCATATATAAACCCTTACCAACAGCTTTGGACTCCATGGCGAGATTGTGGCGTTTTGCTTCCGCCAATTGATCCCTTTCAGCTTTAGCGGCGTTCACTGTTTTAGCAATTGCTGCAGCACCTCAACCCAATGATCCTTAGGCACCCAAAGCAGCAAACAATGGAATTAGTGGTAAAAACCCGCCTTTTTTCGGTATGGCAATTATTCTTGAACGAGGAGGCAATATCTTTCTACCATTTAATCAAACTCTGATACGCGACTTTTGCATTCTCTAAAACGCCCTTCCTCTTACCAATATGTCTTATTGCATTACGTGCTTTCTTCATTGCCTGTAAAAATGAAATGGTACTACCTACTCGATTTCCCATTCTATTTCTTCTTCTACTTCTACTTCTACCACCTTTTCAAGACTTCCGCATTATACCCATACCAAATTTTGTTTTACCTTTCATTGCAACCGCAACTACAGAAACCGCAAGTCTTCCTCCCAACCCCGCGTCCTTACACTTAATTCGTTCCACAGCTTTCTCGTCTGCAACGTGACGCTTAGATAAATCGCTTAAATCAGAATGCTGTTCTTTATAAGCCTCATCCAACAAATTCACCCCCTGGTCGCCTCTTTCAATGCGGAATTTCAATTTTGTTCCAGGACCGCAAAAACTTATTTATTATAGTATTATAGTATTCAATAATCCACTACCTTTCCGTCTCGCTTTTCGATTTATACTGATACCTTTTCCTCTAGTTCCCATATTAATAAAGATAACTTACCCAAACTGCGTTCAGGAACAACAACTATTCAAATAGAATACAACACGACAAAGTAATACTTAAATACATACTCAATTTTACTTCCCAATATTTCTCATTATATACTCCCAATAAAACGCAATAACATCTATTAATCACCATTTTATTAGCAAATAAATCTTGTTAGCAATTACAAACACATTTTTCTTAATACATCTACATCATTATAAATTTTTTGTAATCCATACGTTAACAACTCATTCGGACACCATTCCATTCAACATTTTCTCTACTTCTGCACTTAAATTTGCTGCGCCAATATGACCTCCAACTAAATAATCAACCATTCCTTTATAATTTAAACTTTTTAAAAGCGCTAAAGGGAATTCCACAACATTTTCCAAACGAAATAACTCTAACAAACCTTCATATGATAAATATACGCAGTCTCCATTTTTTTCCATTTTAAGTATTCTAGTAACTCCATCGAAACATTCGCTAGATATCCGCAAATTGAGACTAGTGACAACTGGAAATGCTCCACCACGATATTCAAAATATCTTTTCAACTTCTTACTCTCCATTAAAAAGTGGTTCCACTCATATTCACAAAAAGACAAACTTTGCTTCTTTACTCCTACAATCTTCACAGTTAGTTCAAAATTCATATCTGCAGACAAACCAACAATATCCATTTGGAATGACTTTTATTTAAAAAATATATTCTCTCTCCTAACAATGGCATATTCCATGATGCTTTTCGCAGAAACTCCTCCGTATATAAATTTACTTTATCCCAAAAATCGCTCGACTCACCTACTTCAAAATCTTTCAAAAAATTTCCATCATCTCTTGACCTTGGCCTTGACCTTGGGGTTGGCCTTGGCCGGACTCAACCGATTCTGGAACCTCCTCCTTGACCTTGACCTATGCATATGCATGGTCAAGGTCAAGGAGGAGGTTCCAGAATCGGCTGAGACACTCTACTATTACCACTTATCATAATTAATTAATTATTTTAAAGCGCCTATTATCAATTAACGCCATTCGCCATTCTTATAATTATTCGTATTGAAACATACCGTTGTCGATATATATTTCCGTCAACATTATATGATATTTATGCCGTTCGTGTTAAGGTTATTGCTTACTCAATGCCTATATTCTTTTCTATATTACTTATTTTATTCAAATTAATCCTTATCAAGAATCTAGTCACATTTCTTGGTGGCTGCATTACGTTAAAATGCCGAAATGTATAGGTAAATAAGCAAAAGAAAATGGTTGCAACGTTAATAGTTAATAATTATGTTCTTTGAACAAGAACGTAATAGCATTCGCTTTCACAAACAACCATTGATACCTTTTGAGGCAGCAAGAGAAGTAAGAAACGTATTTGCACAAACATAGTTGTGACGAACCATCGCAGAAAAATGATTATTCATCTTTTGTAGTGAATCTTTAAATCAACTTAGTGAACTTTTATTTTGTTAAATAACTTTTCAATACCCGAGCCGATTATTTTGAGTAAGAGTGTACCCTGCGGATATTGTTATTTCATGTTGAACTTTAGTGCATATGTTATGTAAATTGAATCAATCTGGCACAAAGCCCAGATTGATTAAGCGCTGTGTATAAAAACTGTTTTGCTTCTACGTGTCAGCTATAAGGTCACAATACCTCAAGAACACGAAAAGTTACGTCACGACAAATAGGGGTATATAAACCGTGAAGGATTTCATAGCTGTGTCTTTACCGCAACGGCCTCGAGTTGAGGAGAAAGACTTTTTCTCTGGATGGCGCAATTAGACGGCCTAAAGCTGACTTTTACAAAGCTGACGGAGATTCATCCGTATTCCGCAATTGGGCAGCTTAAGCTGACTTTTGCGAAGTTGAATGAAATGTTCCTCATTGGGACCCTAAGCTGACTTTTGCAAAATATTAAGGTCGGATAACCGAAATTTGTCAATGTTTCACAATTAGACGGCTCAACTTGACTTTTGCGAAATATTGATAGCCGAAATTTTTCAATGTTCCACAATTGGGGCGGCCTGACGCTGACTTTTGTGAAATATTGATGACCGATAACCGAACAAACGTGTATGGATTTTGTTACCGATCGCCGAAAACGTTTAAGTCCACAGTTCATAACATATCGTTTCTTTAATGATTGCAAATATATGGGAAAATCCGCTAAATTTTGCACAAAATTCCAAACCGAACTTAGATTAATTTCCAAAACCGAAAATGATTTACGTCGGATTTTACGCAATCAGACTTCGTTAATTTTCTCGAGCTGAAATAATTGTAAATATTTACTTTTTTTGTTTCTTTTGTTGTGACACAGAAGCTACCACAGGTAGAATTGTTAATGGACGCCATGCTCAATTAACATCACAACTTTTAACGTCCACTGAGTCCGCAATCACGTTAACAAGCACGTGGTGATTATTTATTTCACAATACCGAAGCTACTAAGATAGAGAAGTAAATACATAAGCAATACTCGCAGCGACATCCAACGGCGGAAGGCGTATTCATACTATGTAGCCAATAATACAGAGATCCCGTCGTTGACAGGAATTAGATTATTTTATTTAAAACAAAGAAAACGTATAAGAGATAGAGCACGAACCATTACATAGGCTGCTTTTGATTTGTTTTATTAACTGTGCCGTATCGTTCCTCAGAGTACTGTACTGAACGGTACTTACACTGAACTAAAAGCATTTATCGGGCCGGACATAAATATAATAATTCTAACCTATCTTTCTATATTGAGAAATGTAGACAAAAAGAAATTCGCTATAGATAAGGCCAGTATGTATTGTAAATCAAATTTCCGTTATAAACACAGGTATAACCCTAAACCTAACCTCAGTGAGTGTAATAATGTGGAGAATATCAATATACCTATGTTTTGCGCATGCATCAACAGAACAATACGGAATGTATCAAATATTCGGTAGGGACACGAAGGAAAAGGGGATTTCAAAAAAAGTACGGGTAGGAACTATCCGTTCTTTTCAAATAGAACACACATATTTGAAATTTGTACCGAACGAACGATTCAGTACAGTACTTTGGATCAAATAGAAAGCAGCTATAGCGTTCAAAGAATTATCGCTTACGTAATTTTCGCATGTTGCCACTTTGTGATTTTCATTAGAGAAAAGCCGATCCTTGACAAGGATTGACGGAATTGCTAAACAGTAGATGCCGGTCAATTTTTTGCAATCATATATTAAAGATTTACGCACTAATTATTGGCAGTTTGTCTATTTAGACGAAGCATGAATTTTAAAAAATGGCTCCGTTGGCCATTCATGGCAGGACACCACTCGACAAAGATAAGAAAATAAAAACTAAAAGCAAAAGGTGTGTATATGTATAATATTTTGTCCGAATATTAAAAACTTTGACTATCATGGAGAAATGAATCATATGAGATGTCAGCCCAATAATTATGCACCTCGGAGAAAGTGACTCGAGTGGCTGCGATAACAGTGAATAAACTACAATTATCATAGATAAAAATTTTTGTCTATATCTTTATAATAAAATTCAGACATGTTCTAAAATTGCCTATATGTAATCAACGTTAATTTCTTTGTTACAAGGATTTAGTGTAGCATCCTTTACATAATTTACGCTTTAATCATTTTCATTATGCATATTCACCCTCAGATGTTCTTTTACATAACAACTATTTTGGCATTTTTCAGTAACACTTTTCTGGATGTAGCATGTCAACAGAAACAAATAAATTTTACCTTATACCTTGATGTATCTTTCTCATTTCTTTCAACATGTATATCAATATTTAGTACACTGCTATTATTTTGCACCCAACCTGTGCAACTACACCTTAATATTTTAACTCACAAGGGAACATCCCGAACCCGTAAATTCCAAAAAAATTGAAACTTTGTGGACAAGTAGTCCTCACCCCAAGATGTTCGAAGCCATTTTCCTTATCGGCCCAATTTCGTTTTAAGAGCGTGAAACCACCCCTGAAATTTTACTTGGTTTTCGGTTTTTTTAAAATAATTCGATAACGGTTGGGCCAAATACATCAAAGTTATATATCAAAATAATCGTCTCTTTGAACTCTATTACATATGTGAAAATAGCATAATATTTCTATTTAAAAATTTGGTGGTGCCTTCCCCCACCCCTTCACGAATGAACCTATTCAAATGCCATATTGTGAATGTTATACAGCCCTTCAAGCAGTTTCAAAAACGTGCTTCACTTTTTGTAAAATAATTATTAGAAAAGGATAAAACTTGCCTCACAATACGTCGCTTTATGTAATTGTCAATGCCTGTGCAAAACAAAGATATGTTAAAGGTAATCCGCAGGTATTGTGTGAATAATGTATTATCTTCAATGTGTACACGTATTTCGGATATCTCTATTACTGACTCACAATCAATGTGATAGAATAATTTATGCAATGAGTTTATTAATTCTTTAAAATTCGATATATGAATTAGTAAATTGGTAATGATACTTATCAAGGCAAATATAGTGCGATGACAGCTGTACATACATATGATAACAATGATAAAGTACAACTTATACTTATAATAAGTACAATAATCTTTAGTGTGAGTAATAGTTAATATGTAATAGTTTAAAATTGTTGATTTGTTTGGATAAAAATAAGTATATAAGAAAAAGTCACTTTTGTAACTTTTTAATACTACATCTGACTGTGAGAATTAGAGTACTGGTTCAACAATGGTAGTAAATCCAGTAAATGTAGTTCGATTGCTAATACTGACATTTAATAACGAAAATCATAATCGTCCAATAGTTTTCAACAATGAAGAAATTGAAATGCACGACGTATTGGAGAATATATTAATTAGATCTCGGGACGATACAACCTTTTAAGTAGATAACGACGTAATGCCAGAATTCTTGCAAGAATTTAGGCTACATTCTGTAGAATTTGTTGATGATAGGTATCCACCTTCACGGGAAGAAGTCTTAGAAGTTATACAATTTGAAGAAGAAGAATGTGCACCAGAAGATTTAGAATATAAGACAAAAGCTGTTACCTTCTGGAAATCTGGGAAAAACGACGTTTATTTGAAGCTGTAAAACAGAAATTTAAGAGAGTAAAGTCTTTACAACAATTATATAGGTAAGAAATTGCAGGCCAATTTTAAGACATTTTTGTATTCACAATTTTTTTGGTTTTTAGATGGGAGGTATCAATACAAAAAGGAGGAACACGAAGAGAGAAATTATTACAAATTTCGGAATATGTTTTTAATAAATTTGTTACTAGCAGCGAAGCGCATGCTTTAATTGGCGACTTAGATCTTCGTAAATGGGCTATGGAAGCCAATGAAGAAATCGGATTAACAAATTTCAGAGCATCCCCACATTGGTTATGGAACTTCAAGAAAGTATACAGGATAGTTTCTAGAAAAGTTACCAAATTTATAACCCGTTCATATGGTACAGACACGGCAGAGTTAAATCAAATTTCGTCGGCTTTCGTACAAGAAGTAAAACCTTATATTGCGAAGGTAGGCTCTACTAATACATTCAACGCTGATGAAAGTGGATTCAATTTGGAATTGCACTTTGTTCGCACGTTAGCTCCACAGGGATCGAAAGCAGTTGAAAGTATTGTGCAATCTATATTCGCTACAACACACAGCTATACCATACTTCCTACAGTATCCGCGTCTGGATGCCTATTCATGGTTTTAAAAGAACAAAGTGGTACATTTGGACCACGAGTAATAGAATCTATGTTCCACACAGAAAATATTTATGTAACTGCTTCATTATCCGGAAAACTAACAACAGCATTATTCACGGAACGGTTCACAAAGGTATATCTTCCAAATACAGGATCTCAAACAATTTTATTGCTAGATTCGTGGACTGATCATTGTCCTTCTAACTTAAAAGACCATATATCGGCCTACAAGAATGTGAACATCCTCACAATACCAAAGAAAACCACTAGTATGATACAACCCCTAGACGTCTATGGATTTTGTGTTTGGAAAAATTTTGTTAAGAAATTATCTGATATTATACTCTTATACAACTACGATATTAATTTGCATACGCGTAACAACATTATTAAATTACAGTCTTTAGTGCACAACCAATTATCTGCTTCAAAATATCATAATTTATTTGCTTATGCATGGTACAAAAGTGGTTATATCGCGGGCCGGCCAAATCGTTTCGATAATCCTGTCACTTTTACCTTCACAGAAGATTTTCAAATTCCATCGTGATATTCCACATGTGGAGCGCGTGCTATAATACGATGTTCCTGGTGAAACAGTTTTCTGTGCTTTAAGCATTTTTATGAAGAAATGCATTATCATACAAATTACTAGCGTATATATTATATATACACATGTATACATAAGCCATATATTACAAGATATGTCATATGTATTTTATATGTTAGTTTGAATAAATATTTCTACCACTATGAATTGTAATATCGACATCCGAAAGGCAAGCAATATTATTAGATTAATTAATTTTTATCTAGATTTCTGTTTTCTAAAACATATCTATCTAAAAACATCAAAATATATGTTACATTCCTTCACAGTCTCTAAAGACGACATATTAAATATAATTTTCCTCATTTTTTTAATAACTGTTTTACAAAAGGCATTTGGCATTTGAATAGGTTCATTCGTGAACGGGTGGGGGAAGGCACCACCAAATTTTTAAATATTAATACTATGCTATTTTCACATATGTATGTAATTGAGCTCAAAGAGACGATTATTTTGATATATAACTTTGATGTATTTGGTCCAACCGTTATCGAATTATTTTCAAAAAACCGAAAACCAAGTAAAATTTCAGGGGTGGTTTCACGCTCTTAAAACGAAATTGGGCCGATAAGGAAAATGGCTTGGAACATCTTGGGGTGAGGACTACTTGTCCACAAAGTTTCAATTTTTTTGGAATTTATGGTGTCGGGATGTTCCCTTGTCAGTGAATTATAACTACTCATATAGCGCGTCCAACTAGTGCGTGGACGAAAGATAACCCATTTTCTGAGCTATTTAGAGGAAAAGTTTTCAGAAATATTCGAAAACAACTTGAAATTGTAGCCAAATTTTTTTCAAATGGATTTTTCTTGGAGCTCTTTCTAATACATCGGAAAACCTTTATATGTCAACTAGCGTCTACAAGACGGCCATCGAAATCGTTGCCATGTTTGCTACTTCAAATTTTGTAATGGAGTACCCTGTATGTTTTGCAGGATGTGATAGAGAAACTGTTCTAGAATTTTTTTATAAACATTTGCATATATCTAAAACCTATCATATTTTAATAAACCAAATATGAAACTACGCTGTTTTTCGTTCCAAAACAGAGTGCTGCGGCGAACTAATGTGTAAACTTTATCTTTTCTAATACAATTTCAGCATCGACCTAAAGTAACATTTTCCTACATACTTTGTCGAGCAAGTTAATAACACGTATAAATAATAAATATAAGCAAACAAAACAAATAAAACGAAGTTTTGTCGGCAGTAGAAAATGTAAAACGAAATGTTTATGAAAAATATTTCTTCGTGAATTTTTTAAGGTAATGCGTATCGTGGACATTATATAAGTGTTGCTCCTGAAATGTTAGTAAATCTTCAACAAAGTATAAGGAATCGCATTACAGTTTATACGAAGAAAATTATATGTATGCACAAATCAAATTTTACATATTACTTTTTAAGGATTTCTAAACAAAAACAAAAGTTTATAATACTTCGTCATATTACCTCATGCTTTTTAGCAAAAAAATTATTAGGCGAGCTTTATATTTAATTTATTAAAGAACAACACCTTTTCAGGTGTCGAATGAGGTTTCTGGTTCCTCTTGTACGCATTTTTCCCAGTCTTCTATTTTTTGTTATTATTTTCATGATGGAGTTAAAACAGTGTTACTTTTAATACCGCAGCTTTATCTCAAAAGCTTGTATACCCTGAGGTAACTGCATCTTTATATTTGTATGAAATGTTGCGGCTCTTGGCTGAAGTAATTAAAATATTAACAGCAAGTAAATTAGTTAGGCAAAAGGAATATTTGATTTTCACAGAATTTAGTTGGATCCATTAAAATAAAATATTATCTTGCATAGTTTATCACTAATATGGCACGGAAGACTTAATACCCAAAAATATCAGTATGTACTTATACAGTAGCGACATTCTAAAAAACATAAAAGCCATGATTGTGAAATTAACCTGCTTTGAGGGGAACTAAATTTTATTGACTGTCCTATATTCGACTTCAGCAGCTAGATCTAGGGTACACTTAATCTTTAAAAATGTAACGTTGCGTTCATTCTCACCGGTTGCCGACAGGATATCTGATTGCGGAAGGTTCTTTCACTCCATTTAAACTTTCCCATTGCCTGATGTAACGCACAAAGGAAATAGCACTTTGTTACGACCAAGGTCCTATTGTTTCCGCGGACGAACAAAGGTATTGGTAACGGTGTCCCTACGATAAAAGAAATTATTTTAAGCATTTGCGGGCGCAGAAGAGGAAAGAAAGAAAGAAAGTTTCGAGTGACTATACTTTGATAGTTAAGCACTAAGATTACAGAGGAAAACAATTGTGACCTCCCCCATATTTGGGAAATTATTGGAAGAAATAATGAAAAGGAAGAGTGGAATTTAGAATTTAAACGTACGCTCCAATAGCATTTCTTCCTGTTTGGAAGTTCATATCTATATACGAAAATGGTATGAGAAGTAGTCGTACTTGGAGACAGACGGCGCTTTGCGTCAAAATCTGCATTACCGACTGTGTGTACTATTTTTAAATCGACATCTGTCAAAATTTCGGTGAGATTTATCGACTAGTGTTGTTTTGGAGAAACAGAATCGCGTGATAACTTCAAAGCAATGTTTGAACTTGTTTAAACGCAATACGAGTGAGTTTCTGTAGCGACCAAAGGTCAATCGGCAAAATGGTTTTTTCCCGGCAAACATGCATCACAGGAGGCGCAGACGATTCCATCAGCCGGAACAGTTATGGCGACGATTTTTTGGGATTCGTAAAGCATAATCTTTAGAATAGAATAGAATATATATTTATTTAACAAATACACAAAGCGTATATAAGTCGTCATAAAAACAAAATATAAAATTCTAACATAGTTTAAACTTAAAAAGATATTAACAGAATAATTCCACCAAAACCAAAAATAAAAGTGACTAATAATTGGAAAAGGAAAAATACAAGAATACTGAAACTGAAGTAATTCTAAATATAAACACAACAGAAAAGATGAAATTACAAAATAATCAACTAGAAAAGTATTCTTGAATAGAATAGAATGTATGCTGAAGGAGTTAGTGTTTTAAGCCTTTTCTGAAGGGCCTGATATTCTTCTCTGATTTGACATTAGCAGGCAGGTTATTAAAGATCTTGATTCCAAGATTATGTACTCCGGCGCTAGTTACCGTTAGGGTGTATGCTGGCGTGTGAAGGTAGTCTTTTATTCTGGTTTCATGCTCGTGTACTTCATAGTAAGCAGGAAGCGAGTGCTTCTTTATATATATGAAAGCTGCTACTTCGAAGATATATAAGCATGATAGCGGCAATATATTCAGTAGCTTAAAAATGGGCTTGCAGGTATCTCTGTAGGACGCCCCTACAATACTTCACACAACAGCCTTTTGTGCCACGAATACTTGATGAGCATGTGATGCAGAACCCCAAAGCAAAATTCCGTACCTTAGTCGTGACTCTATCTCGGCATAATAAAGAGAGAGCAAAGAACCCCTAAACATTTGTGTTCGGAGACATCGAAACATGTATGCTCTTGTTGAGATGGTGTTAGCCAGGTTTTCGCAATGAAGTGTCCATGTGAAAGTAGATTGGAAATGCATCCCGGGAAATTTTATAGTGTCTGTGTGCTTTATCTCGCTTCCGGAAAGCAGTAAAGCTTCCTTGCTGACTGATCTTTACCTGGTGTGAAACGTCGTGAACATCGTTATCTCCGTACTTAACGCCAGTTTATTCTGCACGAACCAGTTAGATGGAACTTCCATCAAGTTAGCTGCTGTTAAATCAGCATCGTCTATTAGGGCTGAGATGTCATCCGCATACATGGTGAGTTAGATGTTATGAAGCAGTGTAGCAATGTCGTTTATATAAAGGCTAAACAGAACTGGACCCAACACTGAGCCTTGTATAATTCCAGTATTTACAAGTAAGAATAAGGTCGTATTGTGCCGTAGGAATCCTTGTAGAGTATCTTTACGAATTCAATTCTATCGCCCAAGTACGATTGAAACCAATTAGCAATGTTTCCTCCTATCCCGTAGGAATATAATTTTTCCGTTAGTAGAGTATGTTGCACGCAATCGAAAGCTTTTTCAGGTCACAAAATATTGCAACCGGTGATTTTCTGCGCTCAATACCTTTTAAAATTTCAGTATAAAATTGAATCAGGGCCGATGAAGTTGAGTGACCCTTCCTAAAACCATGCTGGCAGGCTGCAAGGATTGTGTTCTTCTCCAAGAAACTGGTAAGTCTTTCCAACATACAATATTCCACTATTTTAGCTATGGGAGATGACAAAGCTATTGGCCTGTAGTTGGATAATTCGCACGTATTTCCTTTCTTGTATGTGAAAGTAACAACTGCAGTTTTCAACACTTTAGGAAACACACCTTGTTCAAAGGAGAGATTAATCAAGTAGGTAAGTATTTCGGCAAGGAACAGACTGTATTCCCTTATTATTGCAGGAACAATATCATCTGAGCTGACTAAATATTTCCGTTTAACTTTACCTATGATTGCAGCTATCTCATTTACGGAAAAGGACTGCAGATACATTGATTTTATTCTTGGCAGTATAATTGGCGCGACAGTAGATACAGGAAATTGCGATGTAATTTCAGATATGGAGTCGAGGAAGGAATTGTTGAATTCATCCACGATTTCTTTGGGGTCATTACAAACTGTACCATTAACTTGAATAACTGGATTTTTAAACAGTCGATGTCGATGTATGGATTGTTTAATTACTTTCCACATTCCAGAGGTTTTGTTTGCACAATTCTGGATGAAATTAACATTGTATTTTATACGGGTGTTGTTAACAAAATTTGTATGCCTACTCTTGGATTCCAAGTAAAGACCTCGTAACTGTAGATAGGTTTTTTGTAAGATAAAAAGATCGTGCAGGAGTTTACTAGATTTTTTAACATCTTCATTTACCCATGTTTTCGGTTTTACATTTGATACTTTGACGCGCCTAATAGGAAAAGCATTATTATAGTGATATCGTAAAATATTTATAAATGCTTGAAATGTATCATCAACACTATTGGTGCGGAAAACATCTTCCCATGATTCCGCAGATAAATAATTTGCTAACGTCTGTCTGTTGTTTTCGTTAAAAATCCGTTTTTCTACAGGTTTTGAAGACTTAGGAGGTTCTATTAAATCGCGTTGGTTGTGCAAAACAATATATCGATGATCCGACAAAAACATTTCCTCAACATCCACGCTGATATCAAGACCTGTGTTTACAAAAATGTTATCTACGGTTGACGAAGAATATTGTGTTACCCGTGTGAATTCTTCTACAGTAGCACTTAAGCCATATATAGCCATAATATTCATCAGACAATGCCGCTCAGCAGACGCTATATTGAAATTTACATTGAAATTACCGCATATATAAAAGTAATAATCCTTTCTGTAGATATTTAAGTAAGATAATAATTCCTCCAGATAGCTTATAAATAAATGAAAGTTGGATTGGGGTGGTCTGTATATATTGATAATTATGAATTTTTTATTGAAAAAAAATAATTTAGCTCCACATACTTCAAAATCCTTTTCTGCCGCAAAATTAGAAACATCTAATTTGGTAACATCTAAATCATTTCGAGCGAAAATACAACTACCTCCTCCAGCACTGTAACTTCTACTGAAATAATCTACTAAATTATAATTTTTTAAACTAACGTTCGTTATCTCATTCTTAATTAACCATGTTTCAGTAAAACAAATGAAATAAAAGTTGTAATTTGACAACAAAATTTCAATATCGTTAAGTGTATTATTAAGGCTACGTATGTTTAATAAGAATAGAAAGCAAATAAAGTAATTGTCGTTACATATTGGATTAGTCATTAGTTGCTATTCTGCAGAATATTCTGTTATGGCTTTAGCTTTATTTACAGCTTTTTGATAGCATGGACAGTTGTTATCAAATACAGTATGAGCAATATCAAAATTAGAGGTAGATTTACTATTACTATCAGCACAATTAATACATTTATAAGTTTGTGATTTATATTCTTTAAGCAAGTGTCTTTCTGCACATTTGGGGCAGACAGGAGGGTTGTTACAGTTCTTTGACATATGCCCGTATTTCGAACAGTTAAAACACCGGATTATATGAAACGATTCACGTAACTTACATCTTCGCCATCCCACATATAGAAACTCCTTCCGCCCGAGTGTCACAAAAGTAGCAGGGTCAACTTCAATCACCACATCAACATCAGTTTTTCTGTTTATTACCCGAACAATTTTACTGGATGTTATATTAACCTTCGCGAGTTTATTCTGAATAAATAGGTTACCACAAAATTTATTCCGGTCAATTATATCCTCGGCACTTACAATATATAGTCTTATTTTTGGAAATAATTTGTTTGGGACTACTGCCGTATACGTATCACCCACGTTTTTAGTAATATGTGATTTCAGCAAATCTAGATTTTTCGAGTCGTTGCAATTGATAAGTACACTACCGTCTTTTCTTTCTACGACATTGTTTACCTCGATTGACAATTCCGCAGGATTTATCGCATGCTTTATTTCCTTACCCGCGACATTGGCTGACTGCTTGGTATTTACAGGTTTTACAATAAGGACACTTTTTGGTGGCGGCTTTTTTACCATATCGCTGTATGCAGTCGCCCTCTGATTCCGAATATTTGAATTAGGTGTGGAATTTTCGATATTAAGAGATGTTTCTAAATGCTCTATTCTTTGCATCTGGAGACTATTAACTCTCTCCAATTCCTTAATTAATTTATCCATCAACGTTATTTGATTTTTTAGCAAGCTGTTTTCCCGCTTAAGTATCATTTCATTGAATTGCTCCTTTGTAGTGTCGTAAATAACAGTAATATCTTCATCACTTGAGCTTAAGGAGCCTGCCATACGAACACAGGCCTTACATTGCCATTGTTTTCTTTCACCGACGTCTCCAGTTTTCGCAATTGTGTCAAGACACTTTGAATGAATGCAGTTTACTTTATAGACACAACACGGTTGACCCCTGCGTAATGTAGAGTCACAGAAGTCGCATACTTTAACTTTTTCTTTTGAAACACCTGAACACTCAACTACATCGTCCGCCATGTTGGGCTTAATTGATTATTTGGAGAAGGGAAGGACAATAACGGGACAGTGCTGTGCTGATTTATTGGACCGTTTCGATGCTAAACTAAAAAGAAAAAGGCCCCATCTAACGAAGAAAAAAATTCTTTATCGTCAGGATAACGCCAGTAAAACTAATCCAGTTACGGTGCGAATTGGTGCCCCATCTACCATATTCGTCAGATTTGATGCCACAAAAATGTTTCTTCGAAGTCATTTAGTCTTAAGTTAAGAAATGCACTAGATATTATAATTAATAAAAATAATTTACTTTATAAATTAATTTCTGAATACACATTTAATAATATTACTTCTATAAGAATTGTGAGTACCTACAAAAAATATTACATTAATATAGTTAATTAATATAATAATATCTTTTGCAAATGTTTATGAAACGTTTAACGTACAACGTTTCATAAGATTATATCGTTATAAGGGTAAGTATGAGTGTAATTGTAATTAAGTAATATATGTAAATCAACATTATTCTTGTATTATACAAATACTAACGCAATATAAATTTTTCGGCGGCTCTGAAATGCGCACTTTCTACCTGTTATCGAAGTTGGGATACACGAATTGCCCACCGTCGACCAAACAGGTCATTTTCAATATATCCCAAATGCCCACTAAATTAATCAGTGGGAGAGAATTATGGTAATGGCAAATAAATAAAGTCTGAGAAAAATGTTACATAAGACAATTTATTCAAACACTGAATGTACATATATAAACTACCCTACGAGCTTTATTTTTTTGAAAAATAACCTAACCGCTTGACATATTCTAATCTACTAATTTTCTTAGATACTAATAATTTCATATTTTTCCCAACAAATTCTTGTTTATACTGAGTCCTTTTATCTTTTCGGCGACATTCTTCTTGTAAACTTTGCAATTTAATATAGGTTTCTGTTTGAAATTTGCATAAAATATTAAGAAAGTTGAATAGAGATGGATGAGTTTTATAAAAATTTTCATTGAACTTGGCGTGAAATGATTCACAGCAATTTGTTGTATATTCAATGGAATTTGTGAAACCTGCCCAAAGTTCTGGTGGATAACTACTATTTTCGTCAATATAATTTTCTATCAAATAGTCTGCAAATTTAGTCACGCGTGTGTCATTTGGTTGTATCGAAATGAGATCAAAAATTAAACAATCACTAACTTCCTTAGGGTCCAGATACGATAAACTAAAAATATTGTTCAACCATTATCCCACTTCACATTGGGCATCATGGTATTCGGTCACTAGACCAAGATTTTGAATTTTTCTAAACCAACTTTGTCCTAGATGAAAACGGTAACACAGCAATTGAACGTGGGGCCATGCTGCAAGTACAACGCGATGTATTGCCTTTTCAACATCTGCAAACACAATTTGCGGACTGAAGTGTATTGTTAGTTCTTGACACTTTTTGGTGGTTGTAGTTGCTTCCGCTTGTAATGTATGCCCTTCCTAATGTTATTCACATCTGCGACGGTCAAGCTTTCCATTGCTTCAACATTTTGATTTATAATATTATTCATTAAGTGTAAGATTTTAAAAGGTTTCTCTGCAATATCTTCACAGGCTTTTCTTTTTGCTGAACTACTGACTGAAACAAACAAAAACAAACAAAGCGTCAAAAATAATAAATATTGAATTACAATAAATGAAATAAAAAATAAAATAAATGTATTTAGAATTTAGAGTTCAAAAATGAATGGTTATACATACCTATTTGTCTGTTGAGTTTGTTTACATCGATATTGTGGGAATGGTCCAAGAGGCTCCTCGAAATAACATTCTCATGTCCTAGGGTTCACACTTTGGCCGAACATAATTTTACACTACACCGCCAGAATTTTTCATTTGTCGATGTTAAAACTTTGCAGAACGAAAATTTTGCATTTTGTAGCATTAAAACTTCACTGCCACGTTGATTCGCTATAATTTTTAGTTCCATTGTAAAAGTCGAATAGGTACTACTATGTTTGAAAACCAACTGAATTTTAAATAAATTACTTTCCTTTTATATGATATCAAATGAAATGAAATCAGTGAAAATCTACTCATCAATTGTCCATCAGTATCTTAATCCTTTTACTAGGAAATCGGCCTAATACATATGTAATGATTAGTGTAACCAAAACTTGCAGACTCGCATAGGCGTCGGTATTACGGGTTAATATAAGAATACGAAAAATTCATAAATAAACTTACTTGCTAATTATTCAACAAATTAGAGGCATCAGGATGTGAACTACTGTAAACTTGCACCATTGCATATGTTTCCACAGTTACTTCTTTAAACCTTGTGCGTCGACAAGAAAAAATATTCTTATACATAGAAAACGATCTCTCCACATCTAAGGAAGTTACATTTGCATGTAGAAACTGTTTTTCAAAATCACTTAAAAGTTCACTATTCTTACACTTATTATAAACGGCCTCTAAAGTATTAAAATCGGGATTTTTCCTTAAAACATCTGCCAACTTTTGACTAGCGCATAATCCTGGCGTATCATTTAATGTATGTAATTTATTTTTTACACTCTCCACTATGTCTAATGATTCCTGCAAAGACAATTCAGTACATTGTGGTTTTCTGATGGCATCTAGTAATACTGTATAATTGGTACATATTGTTGTTAAATCTTCTAAAAGTTGAGGAATTTGAAATTATCTTTGACTTTCTCTAATTGCTTTGGATTCATTCCGATTAAATCGCATTATAACTGATTGAATTTGTTGAAAATGGATCAAATAGTAAGAAGCTGCTGTTAGCCAAGTACCCCATCGCGTTAAAATTGGTTCAGGAGGTTCTGGAATACCTGGACAAAATTTACGAAATTCTTTTAAACGTTTAGGAGATTTACGAAACACTGCTTTAGTACTTCCAATCATCCGATCAACGTTTCCGTAATGTTGTCGAACAACTTCACCAACTAAATGCAAAGCATGCAGCACGCAGGTTATATGTATTAAGTTAGGAAATATATGTTTTAAGGATCGCCCAACACTTAACATCGTTGCTGCACTATCTGTCACAATCATTACAACTTGATCTTGGGCAATTTAAAATTTTTTCAAAGCGTTCATTATCACTTTTTGAATATTTTCCGCGGTACATTGTTGAACACGTTTGCAAGCTAACAAATATCGAGATGCTGTGTTCTCGCTAGATAAAACGCGAGCTATTACATTCACAATACTGTTTTTCTTTATATCGGTCGTCTCATCCACGGTAATCCATATTTTTTTGGAACACAAATCACGTTTACACACATTTTCTAGCATCTTTATCATTCGCGGAAAATGATTTTGTAATTGTGTTTGTGAGGGTAATGGGTACTTTGGAACGTATTGTCGCCAAAACGTTTTAAAAGCTGCTTTTCTCACCAACGACAACGGAAGATTATAAGAGGTAAACATAATTAATAAATGTATGAGGAATAGTGTATAAGGTATTTCAGTTCTTGCATTTCTCATATGCTTAATACCATTGACATGCCTCTGGCAATCAGTTCTGTCCAATGTAGCCAAACGAACATTGCATATTAAGCAAAAAACTGCACTACCGTCATATTTTAAATGGGGAAAAAGTGACAGATACTTATGTACATTGGTAGCAAATCTATTACGAGGCATTGTTTTCATAGGTATGTAAATATTAGCTCTATATGAAACGATACACTAATTATGTACTTGGTATAATACTACAACACACAAAAAACACCAGCTATATTTTCAAAAGCGACACGTAAGTACATAACCTTGAACGTTCGACTAATCTCTGCAACAGTTCAACCGGTACTAAAACGAAATCTCTCTCAGCGCGGTTTAACATGATTTATATTCAAGGTCGACACTACATGCCTGCTTCTCTACCGGTTTAGTTTATTTATGAATTTTTCGTATTCTTATATTAACCCGTAATACCGACGCCTATGCGAGTCCGCAAGTTTAGGTTACTCTATTAATGATACATAAAATCCTCAGTGGGCATTTAGGATATACAAAAACAGGTAGAGACCATATCTACCCCTCTTAATGACTTTTTGGTGAGCATTTCGTCTACGCCCAAATTTTTACAGTGTCTTGCCATATTGTGATGTCTTTTATTATAATAAAAAAAAGATAACCAACGTAATAATAAAACATAGATTTTCTTGAATCAAATTAACAAATTTCTTAAACAAAGAAATACAATTATTTCAATACAAATATATACAGGGTGTCGCTATATTTTGACTTATTCTGCAAGCTTATATTTTCCGAACAGCATAAAGTATTAAGATGCGGTTTGCACCATTGAATTTTATATGAATCCAAGTTTTTTATGGCTTTTATGAATACGTCTTTCTTTCTATAAAAGCCGATATGAAAATGGTGTAATGGTATATTTATGTGGGGCTATGTTAAGGAAAGAGCTTATAATCCACTTCCGGAAAACATCTCTGATCTAAAACACAATATTCGGAATGTTATTGATAATAATCCAATGGAAATGCTAAATAGAGCATTTGATAACTTTCTGGTGAGATTAAATACCTGCATACAGGAAAACGGCAGGCACATTAAAGGTTTGTTATAAAGGTGTACTTCTAAATGATTTTTTTGTTTTTAGTTAATTGTAGTGTATCATTGAGCTGCAAGTAAATGTACTTTGAATTGTAGCTGTGTTTATTCTTCTGTTAGTCATGGCATGCTGGAAGTTCTGTTGTTCCCATTTTTGATTTTACAGTGGTATCTTCATAAACGTTTATCTTTGTTATTTCCCAACCGATTTTAATTTTGTAAATAACATTTAAAGGCTAAAAGAAGTGCTTTTTCAAATTACTGGGGATAAATAAAGCATCGCATTAAAAAAATTCGGTATATCGGGTCTGCAAATTATGCCATTTTCATTTCGGTTTTTATAGAAGAAATGACATATCCGTAAAAGCCATAAAAAAACTTGGACTCATATAAAACTCAATGGAGAAAACCACGTCTTAATACTTTATGCCGTTCGGAAAATATAAGCTTGCAAAATCAGTCAAAATATATTAGACACCCTGTACTTTTCTTAAGCCGAGAAAAAAAAACACTAAGATAATATTTTTTTTGATTTGAAACAGTGACTCTATTGTGGCTAATTAAAACGATAATTGTCTTGAATCAAGGCGGACAAGTAAACGTTTCTCTGCGTGAAGAAAGTCATTCCTTGTTTTTATAAATGACGTTTTTCATTCTTAGTAGTTAATCATGGCACTCGTTATTCCTCTTACAAGTAGTAACAACTTTCACTATAATCTTAGTGCTACATTTTGATGAAATTACAAATTTTTCTATACATATGTACTAGAAGGTGTAGTACAAAATTTTCACAATTGTAGTAACATTTTCAATATTTTTTTCTCGATGTATGATAGCTTATTGTATGCTAACGAAGTTACTACAAATCTTTTTATTACCAGATATTTTCTACGAAAATTATATTTCTGGAATCTAGAATTTTAGGTAGGAAAATATAGCTCTACTATGATCAGTAAGTTCATGGTTTTTTACAACACAACAGCACCTTTCTACTAATCCAAGAAAATAAAATGAATATGAGTTATTTAAATGCAAATTATGTATTACTTCAAACTTATCTCCATCACAAGGAGCTTGGGTTAGAAGTTGATCAATCTAGGTCTATATACATTCTAAGATAGAAGCGTATACCAATGGAATGCTTATAATCATTGGCATTTTCTACCAACTATGCCAGTAGGAATTTTTTATAACAACTGTTACACTTCTAAACCTGCACTGACAGTAAAGTTTCATCCGTTATTCTCTGGTATAAAACATGAAATTATATTCAAGTATACAGGATGACAATTTCCGCACGATAAAAGTTTGGGTCTTGCAAGCGAACATCCTGAATATTATTACGTTTTCGGTCACCTCTCTTCAATTCATGTAAACTTTCACCAATATTCCCTATACCTATCTGCCTTGGTTTTTGAGATAATTGACATAATTTGAGATTTGTGTGTGGTGATTTAAATTGTATTCAACTGAGTATTTGTTAGTGTTTTCGGTAATACATCGAATTGCCATGTTTGATTCATGTTATTTTCATTTCTGCAAATGGATCAGCCTGTATATTTTTTCAGAACCTGATAGAGAAGCTGTTTTAGAATTCTATTGGTAATACCTTTACCTAAAATGTGTAACTAAATTTCGAAGTGGTCGCAATTTTCTTTAAATTTTGTTGAGCATTTATTAACAACTAGGAAGTATTATCTTATGTAATGTCCACGTTACACATTGCCTTAAGAAATTCATCCGGTTTTCATAAACATTTCTACTTAGTTAAATTTGGAATTTTTTTAAACTTACGGTATGTTCATATTATATTATTGATTGCTGAAAAAATTTAGTAGGCAATGCTTTAAATAAATCTATTCACTTTATGCCGAATTCTAATTAATATTTATCTGACTTATTTTCGCTATTTATTATTTATACGTGCTTGCTATCTTGTTACACAATGTATGTAGGAAAATGGTGATTACTTCAAATAAATGCTGGAATTGCACAAAGAAAAATAACATTTACACATCAGTTTTAAAAAACACCTTTAGTGAAAAGTTTATAGTACTTCGTCGTCGCACTCTGCGTTTTTAAACGAAAAACTTATTTCCATAGCTTCGTATTTAATTTATTAAACAAAGACGCACTACTGGTGAAAACTGCAAGAAACCTTAGTAGAAAGATTCTACCTAAAAAATCGAAGATTCCATACCATCTTCAAAGAGATGTACCGTATCTGGAGTTCCACAAGAATCGGCACTAGGACCAGAGCTGTTTAGAATCTATGTCATGGATATCTCGAGACCGAAAGATCTCCAAGTGCTAAACGCCATTTACGCGAACAACACTGCGAATTTGGCAACATCGCAGAACGCTCAGTTGGCGTTGAGATGTGCAAGCTCATCTGAGCAATATCTTAAACTACTTGGGCCATCATCTCTAGAGCCTACCAACCCCAAGAAGATGCAAGTTATTACATTTTCATCGAAGCAACACGATCCGCTTCCAAATATCAAAGTCGCCGCGACGAAGATCATCTGGAGCAATCATATCGGGTACCTTGAGATAGGCCAACGTTCGCCGAACACATCAGAAGAGCTACAAATGGAGCATTCGACAGAATTAGTCAGTTCTATCTCATCTTTTCCAAGTACCGACTCAATCCCAAAACGGACGTTGTGCTGTGCAAGTCATACATACGATCGATCCTCATCTACGACAATCCAGCCTGGATTAAGGCGGCTTCCATCCACGATTCCCTCGTGCGTGTACAAATCGTTGCATGTGATTAGTATTCCACGTATGCAGATACACCTCACTGACTACGCAGACATACCTGAGCGAAACAGAGTCCCTAGCCAGGCTCAAGAAGGCCTTCTTCGAGAAGGCTCTGAGATGCGAGAACCCTGCTATGAGGAACACTACTTTTCAGAAGGCTTCAGGAAGGACAACACACAAGACTATCTTTGAGTACCACGTATTTATTTACCTACTAACACATGCTAAAACCACTACCTCAAAAACAATGCTCTGTTTTAGGAGCAGATAAAGGAGTCCAGTATGAAGACTCCCATACCCATACACAAGTAGTAAGAATCCCAGAAAGATTTCGATAAAAAATGGAGCTGCATAACGAAGGATTTAGATCCAGACAACCAACGAGTGGCTACGATACTATTTTGAGCTATGTGGAAATTAATGTGCCTCTAGGCTGTTAAAACCTCCCGCGTAAGGATACCAAGCGCAGTTTACCCATCCCTGGACATATTCTTTTAAAAATGCGGAGAACATCCGAACGCTGTGATATTTTCATAATAATTTAGTTTTTTCTTCAAAAATCTCTTATATTATTAGATATAACAAGATTAAGTACTAAAAATGCGAACTTTTAAGGCTCTTTCTTATACTAACAACATTCTCCCATTGTACTTGCTTCAATAAGTAACCTAACAGGTAACATAACACAAAAAAAAACATAAACTTGTATGACTCTCTTAGAAAGCTAAGTTTATAGCGCCAAACAGTAAGCAAGCAAGCGAAAAATAAAATTTTCACTCAATTTAGTTTTACTTCACCGTAACTATTATCCTTTCAATGAGTAGAAATTTTCTAGTTTAAATTGAAAAAAAAGAGTGTTTCAAGCTTTTCGTTAATAAGTCTAGCGAATTTCTTTTCTTTGAAAACCCAGATGGACTTCTCCGGACGCCCGCATCATCCCCGGATGTCCCCATCATCCCCGGCCTGCCGTATAATCCCCGGCCGAACATTCCCGGATATACTACAAAATCCAGACATGTCTGAAGAAATCCGGACGGCTGGCAACTCTATTTACACGTTAAATTAGCAAACTATGAAAATTAGAACGACAAAAATTATGATTATAGAGCTACATTGGACGTCAAATAGAAGCTAACTCACCAGTAATGCAAATACCATAAGTAGAATATAGTGTAATGTTCAATTCGATTAGAGTGTTCAGATTAGCCACCCGTTGGTATTGAAAAGTCTCTCTTGCGGGTAAAAAGGTAATTTTTCAAGTCACCAAATCCTATAATTAAATAATTAATTTCGAAAAATTATTTTTTTTATTTCCGTCATTTAGAACATTTCAATAGATCCTTAAATATCTATTGCAAATAATAAATTGGCGAAGTACTAGCAATTTGCCCATTGCTGTTTAGTTGTTGTTGTTGTATTATTGGGCGAAGCGTCAGGTTATGGAATATACCTCGCACTTCTAGGCATCGATTACTGTGATCATTAGCCGACCCTACTAGAATTTTACCGAAGCCAGAGGGATTCCAACCCCCGGTAGGGACTTTTAACGTGCTAAACATCGTATTGACACGGAGCCTACGGTTTTACTTCCTTATCCGGAAAGAAAGCATACTCCGATTTTTATCCAAAATTAAAAACCAACCGTCCCGGCCGGATTTGAACCCGCGTCGATCAAAAGGCAAGTATGCTAACCGTTCGACCATCGAGACGGTTTTTGCTGTTTAGTATTATGGCTTTTACAACGATAGTGATTTGTCCAGTAATGTTAAAGGTGACGCTGGTCTGTGAAAGGGAATTATATTGTATAGACCACTGAAATAATCTAAAATAATCTTGATAATCTAAACATTTTGCCAATAAGTTGCAAAATCAAAATTTACTCTCAATATTATAGCAGTAAAATATTAGTTTAGGTATAAACCTTAGTAAAAGTTACTCTTACAATAATGCAATAACAAAAGGCAAGGAAATAACTACATTTTGAAAAGTGATCAACACATCATCCAATTGTCCGACCACCATTTTGACATCCTTGCAGGTAAAGAAAATAGCAGTTTTCTTCTTATTTTAACTACAAACCCGGCATTTCAAACTGAATTCCAATCTCAAGACCACGCGTCACAGGTATGTGTCGACGTTTTCTATAAACAACACAGACCTGAAAAAGCTGTTCCGTTTGACCGCGTCGAAGAAAAACGTATTTGAATCTCAAGCTATCGT
This sequence comes from Dynastes maya, assembly GCA_029619315.2. Taxonomy (NCBI): domain Eukaryota; kingdom Metazoa; phylum Arthropoda; class Insecta; order Coleoptera; family Scarabaeidae; genus Dynastes; species Dynastes maya. The sequence continues at coordinate 65,222,319 of JAROYE020000003.1, read as the reverse complement.
CACATACACGCCATCACTTGAAAAGCCCAGCCGTCACGTTCATGTGACGTTGGTGGCGAACATGTTAAAAAAACTAATATATTTTCAATAATAGAACTTACAATATTACGTTAATTTGCCATTTTATTGATTATACCGATGTGGTGATTACACTTGATCGGGAGCAATCACTATCATGAATCTTGGCATGCTTAGCATCTTGCCTTCAAAATTAAATACCCTGAAATGTAAAGTGAGAACACACATTAACATTCACCAAAAAATTGAGAAAAAAGATATGAAAAATTTAAACTTACGCCTCAACGGAAGGAAGGAAAGCTAACAAGTTGGTGTGTGCCATTTAGAGTCTTTTAGTGTCCCTTTTTTGTGTGAATACCAAAGGTTAATTAAAGAAACTAATTGAAATTAATTAAATCATTTGTTTTGTTACGTTTTCTACTAACTATGCGAACCTTTAATAAAATTTCATCATTTTATCGACAGATAAGTTAATTTATTTCATGCTTGAACGTTTCCTCTTTAGAAACAAGTTCGAAGCGAATTCGCATTTGCTTTATTTCCCCTTTCAGCGGAACCATATCAAGTCTACTCGCGTGCATACACTATGCGACAAAGCTCGAGCAGAAACCCGTGCATTAGCAATGTGCATCACACGCCAATCGACCAACGCGCTAGATTTCTCAATTTTATTAGATTTTGAGTGCAAAGCTTTCAACGTTGCTTCTACGGCCCTCCATTTTTAACGCTATTAGTCTCACACATTAAACTATCGCGAACGTTAACGAAGCATTATTTCCTATATCTATTAAAAATAAAGTTCTTTTGTTTTTTGCTTTCAGAAAGTTCGAAAGCCGTTACTTTAGGGGGCTGTTTAAAAAAAACATTCTAAAATTTAGTGAACTTGCCTTGTAGGAGGCACTTTTTCACTCCATTAGTCAGTATATTTGTATTCCATCGTATACTTCTGGAACTTTTATGAGTAAATGACTTAAAGAGATTTATTCCTACCTCCCAATTAATTATGATTATCATTGATGAAAATAACCAAAAAGTTAACGCTAATATAGCTCATGGTATTGGTGGAATCATTTCCGGCAAAAAACAAAGCGAGGGAAAAGGGACTGCATCCTGGGTTGTTGTCGTTATCCTCTAAATGGCATGTCTATGTTTCTCGACGCTAGGTGACGTGGGGAGATATATCGTGATTCTGTTCATGGAGCATGACAACATATACTCGAGAGGTGAAGAACAATAGCGAGGGAGAACGACACGTACGGAACCGCGCTGATGACGCCGGGTAAGCAGAAACATTTTCGCGGGTTTACGCTGTCCCATTTCCCTAGCTTTGTTGTTTGCCGGAAATGATTCCACCAATACCATGAGCTATATTAGCATTAATTTTTTGGTTATTGTTACTAGGCAATCTTTTCATGTGTATTGATGAAAATGTCTACCATTACATATATAATTTCAGATTTCACTGTTAGATTTCGTATCAATATTTAATTTTTTTTGCTTGTTGTTCCGAAATAATTAAAAGGAAGGAACAAAACAACTATAAGTTATTCTGGCTAATAGATCATAGAATAGTGCAGATTACAAATAATGCTTCATGTTTCGACAGTGGAATTTTTTATAAAACCATTTTAGAAGTAAAATCAACAAGATCTAGGTGGTATTTTACCAAAAATCCAATTTACTATTTCAAACTCGGACAACCATAACAGCCTATAAACAGAAATAACAAATTTTGATTCAGATTGATGTGTTAATTTCAACTACTCAAAACAAACGCTAAAATATCGGCACACTCCACTGTCAACCGTACGACCGGATGATGTGAGAAAAAATTCTAACATGCCTGGTTCTATTCCTACCCTAAAAGATATTTACAAGTACCTACTTTTACCGCCTATCGACCCTGAAACTAAAATACGCGAAATACTCGGGAACTAAAAGAAAAAGTGCTGGCCTGTAACACAAAGCATAAACATGTGTTCGTTTTACCCCAATAAATTCACGAAGGCGGAGTGACTGGGAGGGCCTTCTTCTCAGTTTAACAAATTGGCATTCCTTTTCATATAATTCATTTCGTAAACATCTAATTCTCGCGGTAAAGTTACATTCTTAATTAATTTGTTTTCTAATTTAATAATATGCCGGGTTTTATTTAGAATGTGATACAAAATTGCATGCGATGACTGTGATAAAGCGTATATTGAGCAAACGAGAATGGCTATAGACACCAGGTTTATAGGTCATACTGCACATTACCGCAATGGAAAATTAAATCGTCAAGTGTACAAGCACTCTCAGATGAATTTAGCGGCTCTGAACGCAGCTTGAATGTCATTTAAGGCTACTCTGTGTTCTCTTTTAATTTTCCTGCAATTATTATATTGATACTACATGCTATACATATCAACGATAGCGATCGATAATTATTACAGCGTATATGGAGTCCTTTTTTGTATACTAGTGCTACCATTGGTCTACTCTATTCTGTCAGGATCTTATCCTCTGCCATGCTAATAGTATTACCTTATATAATATGGTATGTCTTACATTGATTAGATTACTAGGGGCACCTTTCTTACTATAAAATTCTGAGGAAAATTTACTGTTACTGGTACTGTTTTATTTATCATTTATACACTGAGGTCCTAAAGTATCCCCCTATGCTAACTTTTTAACGACAGAAGCTAGCGTTTTTAGAAAAAATAGATCAATTTCTATTTTTTATAAGCGTAAATCATTCTTATTTATTATCATAACCTGCATTTGTCACACTTTCGTTCTTTGTGCTCGTTATTATTTTATATCATTTTAACTTGTTTTGTTACTTGTTGTTTCTGCTTTACTTTATCGAACTTTATTGTAATTAATTAATTGTGAAAAGTTTGTTTTTAGTCAGTTTTTGGTGGAAAATGTGCTTAGATTCTAGTTTTTTATGTTGTTAATTTTACAATGGCCTCTGCATGTAAGATGAACACCAAGTGCCTAGTTTTAATATTCGGTAAATTTGGCAACAATTACTACGAAGTGAAACATAATGAACACTGCCCTTGTACAGCAAGAAATATTTGAATTTTGTGCTAAGTAAGAATAGACAGTATAAAAGTTACAAGGCGAACTGCTTTAACAGAAGAATTATTGTAAAATTTGTTGTGCAACCGGGGCAAATAAGGTGATAATTGTAGCCAGGTTTACATAATACTAAAATTGGCCCAGCAATTGTGCATAGTTCGTGCCGAAGCCATCATAAAAGTAACAACAACAAAGAATTAAAAAACAAACATAGTGTCTATCAAAAACTAACAAATTTAAACACACCTACCATAATTAATTAATTGCAATAAAGTTCGATGAAGTAAAGGAGAAGCAACAATTAACAAAACAAGTTAAAATGAGAGAAAACAATAACGAGAACAAAGAAGGAACGTATGAAGTGCAGGATACAATTACAGCAAACAATAAGAATAATTTACGCTTTTGGAATTGCGATTTGACAGTTTGGCAATTGTTATGATTACTTTGTTTAGTAACAAGCTCTTTAGATCAGTTTGGCGTCACAAGAAACAATTTGGCGGTCTTTCCTAGCCAACTTTGCGTAACAACAAAAACAGATTACCAAAACCGATATTGCTGCATACCGTCATATTACTCAAGTTAAAGTATAACATATGTGGTATCGTTGGATTTGTATTTCGATTACCTTTCTAAAAACTCAAAAATATACAGAGTGTTCTATTTAAAAAGCTTAATCAAAAAATAGAAATCGACCTGTTTTTTCTAAAAACGGTAGCTTCTGTCGTTCAAAAGTTAGCATGGGGGGGACACTTTGGGACCGCACTGTATACATATGGACAGTCAAATCTCGTTTTTCTAGAATTATGAAATAAAAGCTTCTTTTAAACCAGTATCTTATAACGTTTTTAGAACATTAAATTGCAACGTTTTATTTTTGCGACGTTAAAACGCTTCTCAAACGTAACAAAAAAGTTTTTACTGACGCTCGAGAAACCTTCTACTAACATTTTAGAAATGTTGCATGCTCCCTGGGGTTATATTGAAAAAAGCGAAAATCCGACAATTTTCGAAGTGGCATTTCTCCTCTACAAAGTGAGTTTTAGCAGATACAAATATTGCTATGTGCATACTTTAGTATACTCTACATTTTCATCAAGTTTCCTTATCAATTAACAGTCAAAACTCCACAACTTTGCCAATTTAAACAAATTTATATATTTGATAATAAGGAAGATACCTGTGTTATTCTACTCAATTTAGGGCGTACTGTATAACTTTTCTTTCCTCTTCTAAAATTCTTGAGGATGCACTAAAAAATATGTGCATTTCCTTGTCAGTCTTTTTTAATTTCTATCCCGAATTACTTCCATTAGGATTTCGCATTGGCTTTTTTCGCTATCACTTTTTGACCTTCTCCCTTCGTATTTTATGTCTTTGTTCTTCGTCTTCACTTTTATTATTATTTCCCAGAGGAGATGATAATAACGAAATCATGGAACACTTTCCGCATGCTATTCACGCAGTAGAGGCTCCTGTAGTTATGACGAGTTTCGTAGCTTATATATCCCATTGGGCCGTCAGCACAAGTATTTTTTTTAATTTTGTCTCAATCTCCGGTTTAATAATACGATCAAAAACGCTTTTCCATTCTGTTACCTCATTCTTACAATTTTTGTTGATAATGCATCCTGCGCCAGGCATTATCGCCCTTCATTTAATCATATTGTACCAATTTATTATGGAGTAAAATAGGCTTAAGATAACATTCAGATTTCAGCAAAAATGCACTGACGCAAAACTGAAATCACAAAAGAAAGTAATATTAACAAAACATTGCAGCTATTATTAAACCTCTGCCCGTCATGAAACAAACATACTTCAACCACCACAAAAGCGCACTCTATCGGAAATTACATGCTACAGACTACTACGAACTCTCGAGATTAATGAGTTTTCCAGATAATTTTTTCGACACGGCAATTATCTTGGAAATATAATACTATCCTCCAATCTACCTCCAGAAGTTTTTTCTGTACTTTCCGCGCCCTAGCATTATGAAGGGGCTCCTCAAACCTGTTCGTTTTTCTCATAATTTCGTCTTTTCGCTAATAGGTTTCAGGCACGCGATTTCGCTTCTACAAAAAATAAACAATGATCGAGGTAACGGAAAAGAGGAACCACCGTAACGTTATATTGTACTCAAATATGTACCAAAAAGCTTTGAAATGGCGACCCGCTAACGAGTAGTCTAATCAAAAAATTTGTGAACAACGATATAAAAAAATCCATACGAAGACGAAGATTTTACACAGAGTTTCATTGTTTTTACGCATTGCATAGCTTTTTAAATGAAACATTGCGTTTACCTCTTCCTTATACCTCTTTTTGTGACACGAAAAAAGCTTTAAAAAAGAGTTAATACAAAGTCCCAGATCGGTCGAAAAACATGTTTGAGAAGTACCTTCTTTCAAATTTGGTATGGATATATAGTTATAAATAACGAATTTGTTATTACACTTCTCTTGCTTCCGGTTTGACAGAAAATGCTTGCTACTTATTTTTCTTAAATGAGGCAGCCTCCATATTATTACGACTTCGGATGCCGCTCTTGAATTCATCGCAACTTTCTTCAATATCCCCTATTTAATTCTTGAGATACCTTGAGATTTTGCGAAATTCCGCCTTTTCTTTAACGGCCGATATCTTAAACGCCTTACACGCTATAGCGGGGATTCAAATTTTATTCGATTGAATTTTTGCTAATACAACAAAAATAAAAAAAAAATGTATATCAACTAACGTTTTTAACAGTTTTTTTAGTCTCCTGTAAATTTCCTTTTAATGGAGTTGTGGGCTTTTCTCACTAAGGCAACGATATCCGACTTAGAGGGTCTAATTGAAAAATTCTTCTGTTGATTTCAACAAATTTTATTTCGTTATTAATAAATGTTAGCATAATTTATAGGTTAAACGGAGTTTCAGACTTTTACGGCCTTCAACTGTCGTCGTACGGGTTGTCGGGTTTGCCTACTACTGTAGTCGGCATTTTCAAAGGTAATTAATAGCTTCATATTTAATTTACTAAAGAACGACACATTTTAGGTCTAGGGAAATGTTTATGAAAGAATTCTGGATTTTTTTTTATAAAATGTGTCGTTCTTTAGTAAATTAAATGTGAACCTATGTAGATAAATTGCTAAAATGAATAGAGTGCTGTAACGTAATGTAGGGAAATGATTGTTACTTGGAGTAGATGGCGGAATTGTACCAAAAAAGATCACGTTTACACATTAGCTTTAATGAATATCTTTAGCGAAATAAAAGTTTATAGTATTTCGCCACAGCACTCTATTTTTAAACGAAAAACTTATCTCCGCCGCTTCGTATTTAGTTTATTAAAAAACTACACGTTTCAGCTACATGGAAATGTTTATAAAAAAAATCTAGAACAGTTTCTCTATCAGAATTTGGAAAAATGTACAGAATGTTACCCCCTTAAAAGAATTGAATAATTGCACGAATCAAACATGGCAACAATTTCGATGGTCACTTGAAGACGCTAGTTAATATAAAAAAATGTTTATTTTTATTGTATTAGCAAAAACACAATCGAATAAAATTTGAATCACCGCTCTAGCGTGTAAGGCGTTTAAGATATCGGTCGTTAAAGAAAAGGCATAGACGTAACAGCTGGAGCAGCCAACGGAACTCGGCGCGCGCCTGTCTAATACGATGCGTAAATATCTGCCGGATGGCAAAGCAGTTCAAATTCGTACACATTCATCATCACTAGCGCGGCGTGTGCGTGTGAATTAAATCAGGCGATCGGAATACTAGTTATTCAAGAAAATTTTTAATTAAAAATGTCCAGTGTGCGCAAGACTAAACAACGACCCTTTGCTGATAAAGTAAAAAACTTTATCTGTGAGTTTCCAGATTTATTGTACGACGGTGCTAAAATAGTTTGTAAAGTGTGCGAGAAAAGTTTGTTGTGCTGGCAAAAAAACGACTGTAGGAAGCATGTAAATAGTGCAAAACACAGAAATAGAAAAAACGGCGCGTCAAATAGAAATGACTTTATTTTCGATTTACTCGTCATGATGATAACATGTAATTTGTCACTTAACATACTGGATAAAAAATCGTTAATACAACCCGGAGTTGAAGTTGCCAACTACGACAACAGCTCGTAAGCATGTTTTATTTGTACGCAAAGAGGTGGAAAATAAAATCATATCTACATGACGAGACAACAGATTGTAAAAGAAATTCTATTATACATGTTATAGTTCGTGTACTGAATCAACATAAACCGACATTTCCACTGTTACTAGCTAGCAAAAGATTACAAGGGTGTACTAGTGCAGTAATTACGACTGTGATACTTACTACGTTAAAAAACTTTCAAGTCTCAACACGTCAAGTGTTGATGTTTATGAACGATGGTGCAGCGAGAATGCGTACGGTAGGCCGTTCTCTTCTTGAACACGGTTGCGACTGTTTACATGTAAGTTGTAAAGTGCATGCTTTACATCTTGTGGCACAAACTATTAGACAATGTTATCCCGAGGTAGATGCATTAATATCAAGTACAAAAAAATGTTTCTCAAATCTCCAAAACGCCTTCGAACATTTCACGCACAGTGTCCCGGTATTCGTGAACCACCACAGCCGATTCTTACACGATGGGAAACCTGGTTGCAGGCAGCTTTTTATTATGCTGAACATTTCAAAAAAGTAAAAGCTGATATTCTACAATTCAATCCTGCCGAAGCTGCAGCTATTAGGGAGAGCCAGTCAAAATTTCAAGATGCTTCTGTTGAGACATACAAAATATTCATAGCTACTATAAATGCTTACATGACGCACTGGAATAATTACAAAATAGAGCGTTGTCGTTAGTGAAGTCACTGCAAATAGTGGACGAAGTACATACTTTACTACGTACTATAGATGACGCAAAAAATATTCGCGTTTTAAAAAAGTTGGAGAGTGTGTGAGAGAAAGATTCCAATTTTATCACATTACAACAAATTTGTAATGGTACTTCGACTAATCCATTAATTGAGTTCAAAGATTATTTTAATCATACATGTATTACATCGGTAGATGTCGAACGATCTTTCTCCAAATATAAACACATTTTTTCACCGCTGCGAACACGATTCCACGAGACAACTATTGAAACATATCTAATGCTATCAATTTTTTACGATTCTTATACACTGGGTTATAATGCTGATAATGATGCTTCTACTTCTCATGTTCAGTAATTCCAATGCAATCCGCTAGCCTACTTGATTACGCTGCTTAAAAGGGTGAGTGTTTCACAGCCTTACAGATATTATAATTCTTGATTAGTTTTTTTATTATTATTCGCTTTCTTACTTCTTTTTCGCGCAGCCAAAAGGATAAGAATTACCAGAAAGCCACAGACCACCAGGGAGGGTTAAGGCAGAGGTGCTATACAGAAATGACGACCCAACTAAACAGTTTGTAAGTTTGCTAAAGGCAAAAAAAAATTAAGTCATATTCATCTACCTGCACTACCTACCAGTTATGACATCAAGAAGAAAAAATTAGATAGTCTTTCAAACTTTTTGGTTAGTTTAGCAGGGGATTAATGGGTAGCAGATCCAGAGTTACAGTGGTAGGAGCCAATTTTCAGAGATCAGTACCAACGTCCTGAAGACAAGCAAGGCCCCAACGAATGTGAAGAATGTCAAGATGGCGCGAGGTGTTGCCGCCTTATCGAAGATGACGTCAATATTATATAAATTTCTAAATATCGATATTCTACAACTTTGGTGCAAATTACCTTTATTAGTTTACCCTTTTAATTGAAAAAAAAAAAACAAATTTTATTGTTTTGTCCAGCGGAGACAAACAAAATTTTGTTTCTCCATCAGTTTTTTTTTATTTTTTTGGTATACTATTTCCATTTGTTGAATGTAGCTTAGATGTATGGAAACAATCGTTTTTTAAAATTTTTTCATTTGGCTTATTTCTCTATCTTTGCCTAGTAAATTCGTGGCAAATTTACTTATTTCCTGAAAAGTATGAAAAATGGACAAAGCTCGATTAAAAAGTCTGCTCTTCATTTATCGTACATAGCAATTTTGACAAAAAAAAACTATTTAAGAAACCTAACAAGAAATATTCTATTTGTTCGCGTAAAATACAAATATTTTAACTTGATGCAAGAAATGGCGGACTTCCACTTAAAACTTTCACCTGCGTTTCAGTTAATTTACCATCACGTCTCCGTAGCACACTTTGTATAACGGAAAATTTACTTTGCTTTATGTAAAAGTACATTCATCGAATCCTGTACTAGAAAATTCCAAAAGCACATACAACGGATCCCCAGATTAATGCATGTATAGGAAAGGCAGACAAAGAAGTAATGAGTTGAAATGTCATTTTTTGGGGTTCAGCCATGCTTGAATAGTAAGTAGTTTATGCCATAGCTTTATTGCCGAAAAATCAAGTATATTCTGGAAATTTACAAAAAAGGAATTTTTTCAATTAATAAAATGTATTTATTGTTATTAAAAAAATATACAGAGTAATAAATTATGCTAGTACTTAGTGTGTAAGCATGAATAAACCCCAAAAAGATTAAAATTCAATTAAATAATTTCCTGTCTGCCTTAGCTATTCATGTATTAATCCAGGGACATACTGTAGGTAAGGAAGCTTGTGAGAAAATGGCGTTTTCCGCCATCATTTTTTTTTAACAGTTACATACAATTATGAAACTTAGAATTTCAAAACGCAATAATATACAGCAAGATGTATTAACTTCCGATGCAACCGGAAATGACAGACACGTGAAAATAGTTTAGATGGGACTATTAAGCCAATGTTAAAATTATATTAGAAAAGTTGGTATTCTATTATCAAATTATCACTTGCTATATAAGAATTACTGTACTACTACAAAGCCTTTGATAAAAAAAAAATATATATATATATATATAGTTGCAATAGACAACCCAAATAGCTCCTCACAAAGTTTTTAGATTCATATTTTATCACGGTAAATTTATAACGTATTTATAATAATCATAATCGCCGCTTCTGTTGCATAAAATGCTATAAAAGTAATAAAATTCGAGGCGATATCGTCGCCTAAGTGAGGAAAGCACGTAACTTCATTAAAGGGAAATATACAGACCAAAAAGGCTGTTTGGTTGCACTATGATCACATTGATCACAATGTAAACTCTTATTTCTCTTTTAGGAGAAGAATAATGTTAATGATTTTTAGGAAAAAAACATAATTCTGAAAACCTTTTTTCAGTTATTATTAGATGGCAGTTAAATCTCATTTTGGATAAAAAATGGAGTTACGTGGTTTTCGTACTTAAGGCAACGATATGTTTCCTCATAGTGGGTATGAGCATTCTCTATAACTTTTCTAATTTAAATTTTAACGAGGACGATGCGTAATATAGTATCCATTCATAACGATAACGCGCATTTTTTCTCATATATTTTTTAATCTCGTTGAATAAAAAAACCACAAAGAACCCGCGCTGATATACGAAAGTGGCCACCGATATGATAATTTTATCAATTGCTGTAAATGATACGTTCTAATTCCGGAGAAAATTGTTGTAAAAACAAGTTTTTTCTCATTTTGCGCATTTATCTACTAAGGTTTTCCTTTGTTCTGTAAGTAGCCCCGTCACTTAGAACTATTTTGTATCGTGCTGTCTGTAGTGTGAGTTGTGTTGCATAGTTGGCAGGGAATTCTGACATTTCCCTTTATTCCCAAATCACATCATCTGATTACATTCACCTTGATAAATATTCAATATGGCTGTTCTGTCAGTGACGTTTATGTTTACATAATTGTCTATATTGTAATATTTACCTCATATCCAAAAATTGTAAGTGTCAATGGTTGAAAAGCTAGCGTAGCGAAAAATTTGATGTTTTTTCGTGTTAATTTTAATAGCCAAAAAGTATTATCATAAAAGAGTAATTTGGGATTATCTGTACACGTGATAAGTACTATGAAAATGATATAAAGCAGATAAGTGCGAATATTTAGCTTTACTTTCATTACCGATTGCAAATGTTTATATTTACATAGTGTTTGGTCCTTAATTGTTCGTCATATACATTTTATTGTAAGTATTACATTGAATTTTTAACTTAATTTTGATGTGTGACATTTTGAGTAGAAAGTAGACAGTTGTTTCAGATCCGTTTTTGCGACCTAAATACCATTCAAATAGATAACATTCCTCTGAATATCATCTTACTGTTACTATTATTAATCAATATGTACATTTCACAAATTGTCAATACCTGTAACAGCATATTTTGGGCATATTTCAGATGATGTTGCCCCATTTGGTATCGCCATGGGAACACCAGGCGATAAAAGCAGAATCAGTAAGGTAGTTGATGATGGTTCATCACAATTAAGTACTGACAGAGGTGAGGAACAGCTGCCTGAGACGCTTCCACCATTACCATTTCAAGAACCACCATCGACAGCCTCATCATCATCAGACATGACTGTGTTGAGTAGATTAACAGAATATCCTCTGTTGGATATAAATGTACCATCATTAGAAACACCAACAAAAGGTGAAAGTTTACTAGAACAAGCGCATATTGAAGATTATTTTGGTCAAAGTAAGTATTACCAACCAAGTGTCCTTGATATCCATACCAAAGCAACCGCTACAACATCATATCCAACAGAAAAAGATTATCAAGAAGCTGGCCCTTCTGGATTACAGACGCCAAAAACAAAGCCAGTTTCTAACATATCAAAAATCAATCCAAAACGTGTGAAGAAAGCACAAACAACAGCACCACAAACTGGAAAAAAATCATTCTCCTGTCAATATTGTCAGAAGACCTTTCAGAATCCAGCCAATTTAGCAAAACATCAACAGATGCATGTTGGTAGCTCACCATATAAGTGTGAACATTGTAAAAAATCATTTACATCGAAATTTAAATTAGTGCGCCATGTTCTAATACACTCGGATAAAAAACCGTTTAGTTGTTCAGTGTGTGAACGAACTTTCCATAGGAAAGATCACTTGAATAATCATGTTAAAGTGCATAGTCCAAGTAAAAAGGTCTACATCTGTGAGAAACCAGATTGTAAAAAGGAGTATACATCGTCTTTAAGTTATAAAAAGCATTTAGCATTGCACGAAGCTGAAGAGGGGAACTTGGAATGTCAAATTTGTTTGAGAAAGTTTGATACGAAAAGTGAAATCATGTATCACTTAAAAATCCATGCTGGTAGTCGAAGTGTTAAAAGTCCCGATGAAAAGAAGTTCACCTGTGACCATTGCGATAGGAAATTTTTCACTCGGAAGGACGTTCGGAGGCATCTAGTAGTGCATACGGGTATGAGAGACTTTCTATGTCAGTTTTGTCCGCAGAGATTCGGCCGTAAGGATCATCTAGTGAGACATATCAAAAAATCTCATTCGAAAAGCTACACGGAATCCCAACAGCCAGGTGAAAGCTCGACATCTTCAGCCGCGGTTAAACAAGAGCCAGAGATAGTAAAATTTGAACTTGCCGAAACGCTGCCGGATCCCGAGTCTACCGACGACGACAACATATTAAATACTTTATATAAGACCGATCTACCTCTCTTAACGCAGTCCTCCGTGCAGCAGGTATTAGCGGATTTGGATAGTGGCGGGTTGGGCGAGATGCCAGAATCTTCAACGCAGCACACTTTGATCGGCAGTGAAGCTGTTAGCGAAAGTGGTGACCTTCCGGCAAGTCTACTAGAAGAAGATGAAATTATTGAGTTCGCCGATCCGAGGCAAAATTTCCCATTACCAGCATTCAGTAAAACCTTCCAACCACCTCCGCAACAGTGATAAAAGAAAGTCGGGTAATGAAAGTAATTTCTTTATTTTTTTCCGTAATCATAATTAGGGTACGAAATATGTTACGAGATAATGTGATTGATTTTTGAAAACAAATGAACAAGCGAGTAGTGCGTTTGTACATATCCTCACATAAATTACCCCAACTCTAATTATGACAACAAAAATTCGTTTTCAATATGCAGATAACTATTTGAAATGTTAAGCTGAAAAAAGGAATTTATTTAATTTAGACGGATTATTTAAGTCAAAAATATTAAATTTATTATTTAATAGTATTTGTGGCATTTATATACACACGTGTTATTTTTTAATTACATTTAAACATGTTTACTTCCAATTTTATTTTTAACTTGATAGAATTTACCCTACAAATACGCTTTACTAATTACATCAAATCTTATTTAATATTATAAAGATTTAGTGAAAGCGCATTGCCAACTTTACTGTTTTATACTTTTTGCCACCATCATACGTTGTAAAAATAAACACTGCAATCAAAAAGAAAGTGAACAACTAGTTATTCAAAAAATGTTTTAAGAGTAATCAATGAATTTAAATGAACTAAACATTAGTTTCTCTAAGCACAGATTAGATACTTTTAACAATATTTAAGCTCAAGTTTTTAAGCTGATTTGGTGATGATTAAGACAATACATACATTCTTTGATTTTATGAAGTCTAACTAGTATTAAATTAATTGTATTCAAGTCGATATTCTTAGAATCAGTTCATGGTTGTATAGTTTACCGAACTTTCCACGTACTTTAGAAATGTATCGAAAGCAACATCAATTTTCTATAAAAAGCAACAAAAGATTCTTAAGGTTATGTTTTTGTAATTAGTAATTTTAATATTTAAATTTTATATCTTTATAACTTGAAATTGTGACATTTTGTTTATTGTTCAAAATAGTTATTTTTATAATAAAAAATATAAATAAAAGAAAAGGATAAGTATACGCATATACTTGATTTTAATATGTAGTGTTGTGTGTATGATAATAATCAATATTGATGTTTTGGAAGCTGTATAAGCAACAGGTAATTTCGAAACGTTTAAAAAATTTATTCTTAACTTCTATGGATAAAATTTATGTAATGTTTAAATTAAATTTAAATTAGGTTTTAACATGGATTAAATTGCTGCATCAAATCGAAACAAAACTACTATCTATCTTTAGATTTTCCAAATTCCTTTTTTCAGATTGCTATCAGGACAATTTTTTTTTTAATCGGGTAATAATGTAGTTATCTAAACGTCATCAATTTACGCATTTTTACTTATGAGCCAAGCTAAATGTTATGAATGGAAATAAGCTATTCATTTGGTTTTCACTACATACAAAAAAAAATTGCCTTTTATCTAATTAATTTTAAAGAGGATTCAAGAGGTGCTCAACATGCAATTACATTTGTGCGAAACATCTCACCACCATATAACATAGTGCTGAGCTGGACTTGTAAAATTAATTATGATACACAGGTATATCAAATTTCTTATTTCTCATATTACATCGAAATACATTGCGTCGCGTACTAATAATACATATAAAGATCTACACATATCTTTATAAAATTATCTCTCTTCTGTGATTTAAGAAATATGCAATTGATATAAAACGTTATTTCTTCCGCTTCTATAATTGAAGTGACTGTCCTTAAAAAAAATTGCTCTTGCAATATATTTCGATGAAATATCGTAAGTTAGTCTTCAAAAGAGATTTGAAATACGAAATAGAGAAAACGTTTTTTTGAAATCTTACTAAGACGTTCATTGCATAATAAAGCTTTAATTTTTATTTTTTGTTTTTGTTGTATTTTCTTTAGTGTTGACGTGTGTATGTTTTGTTAAACCAACGTGGGCGAGAGACCATTTAAGAGTTCTTAATTTAGTGTTTATCGATTGCAAGGGTGTAAATGTTAAATTGAGAAACTTAAATGACATATATTTCACCATTTTCTTACGTGGTCGAGAAGAGAAGAGAAGTGTTAACATTTCTGAAATTACCCTATTTATTAATAACTATTATGTTAGATTATATAGTTAGGCAAAGCATATTTAAAAATTGTATTGTTTATAATATTGCTTTTCTCTTCTGCAATGCCGTTACCTTTAAATACATAATCCATAATAGTTTACCACTTAACTTACAATTTTAAATATAAAAAGTTTAGATGTGTCAATAAAAATATTGAAAAAATCATAATCATGAATCTTTGATGTATTTAGTCATACATCTTACAAAGGTACTTAGTCGTTATTAATGCAAGTGAAATGGTAAATTTTATGGATAAAAATGTATTTTTTCTTATAAAATATTAAAAAAAGGTAGGCTATGAAACACAAAATGTCAACGAGATCTGTTAAATTTAATTTTATAAAACACGACATTTTATTATTTAGCGGCAGCAAACAGAGGATCATTTTCAGTTAATGACATAATATTTGTTTCCGTTACCTTAATGTCTGCTAAAGAAAGTTTAACAACACAACGTTCGCCATTTAGTTTAAAACAAATGATCATATTTTTTATTATCAGTTCCACGAAAAATTTGTTCTTTATAAAACTCCCTGCTTTGTCCCACTTCACATATCATCCATCGACTTCTTCGCACTTGCCGTTTTTTTTTTTTAGAATTTCGCGGATGGTTTAAATTGGTAGTTCCGGTAATAAAGCACATATTCGCCAATCTCTTAGCATAATGCGTGCGAATATCATCTTTATTATGAAATGGGTTGTTACCGCCAATAATTAGATGTCAAATTCAATTCCTTACTTTGGCTATAAAAGCAAGGTAACTGTAACCAAAATAACGAGAAAAGTAATTAAGAAAAGTTCCTGGGAATGATGTGATATAGCTAAATACAAACTTTGACATATGAATTAGAAAATTTAAATACACCATGTAATCCTAATGGACTATATTTCTCTTTGCAATAATCCTCAAAATTAGATAGAGCACATACATATCCCCAAAAAGTTCTCAAATATCTTTAAATGGAAGACAAATTTAATCAAGAACTGCATTTCTTGATAATTGGTTGTCCGTGAAAGACTTGCCAAATTAGAATTATAAAAAAAATATAGTGAACTAAGTTAAGCTATTTTGTGCTGTGTATTTAACCTAAATTTTGTCAAGCCAAATGTAGAACGTGTGACCAGATGCAAAGAACTTGCCTTTGCTTTAGACCAGGGTTCCCAACAAGGTCGGTATCGACCCTTTGGGGGTTAATGAAATTTTAAAGGGAATCGATGATGACCAAACGATCGATAGCCGAATATGCATCGGCGACTGATCGTCATTGAACATTATACTATACGATGAATAGGCGCGTGCTTCCAAAAACTCGTTTGCCACTCTTTTGAAATACGTCGATGTAAGAAAAAAAAATGGGAATCCCTGGTTTAGATAATATTTGAATATTTCTTGTGAAAACATTATGAACTCTATCTAATTTTCATTAACTTTTATTAATAACTTTTCTTGTTCTCGTCGTCCTTGGAAAATAAAGTTACTAATAAAGTTTTAGCATCGGGAATACATTAAATTGTTAGTAGGAAGATTTACGTTTTTATCTGAGTTTTTCTTGTTGGCAAAAATTTAATAATAATTGAAACGCAGCAAATTGCCAAAGTTTGCAGCTGTTTAAATTTGAACTTTAAACTGTCACTAAATAGTTCCTAAACACACTTTAAGGTAGTGCTGACATAGGTTTATCTTCCTCTATCTAATAATTATTATGGGATTTAAAGGTTGAAAATTTGTATATTTTTGTATTCACTTTTAGAAAGGACGTATGAAAGTATTAATGTATGTGAAACGAAAATTATGCTTTGAAACAAATGTTCTGTCTATACTTTACGATATTTTCCTCTCACTCTCGTCCTCTATTTGCAAACGCAAGGGTACTTTACTATCTGTCGTTTTTCATGGCTACTTTTACGTAAAATTGTATTGAATGATAAGTTTTAAAAATTGGTGCTATAATTTATCCGTTTTATAGATTTTATGAATTTGTTACGTTATACGACATTTATAATTATGCAAAATGTAATATACTGCTAAATTCTTCACAAGAATGCTCATTCCAAGTATTTGCTAAAAAAACAGATGAAGCTTAAGCGGAATAGAATGGACCACCAATTAAAAGATGTTTTATCAAATACTCTGACCATTAAATTAAAAAAAAAGTTAAACAAACTTATCAGTTTCTTAATTTATTGATTGTGATTTCTTTGTGGAAATATCTTCAGATCGCAATTCCAATATAACGAGTCGTAATATAGTCTATTTACCTATACTATGTTTAGTTATTTATTTAAGTTAGGGCTTTAAAACAAAAAGATCAACTCCTGTTGTTTTTATAGATGACTTGTTCAAAATTTAGTATTTTCCCGATCAGCTGATAAATTTGTTTTATCATGTTTATTCAAACAAAAAAACCAATCTTATCATTGCGATCTGAGCAATTATTGCGTACAAGGATATCGTCGCATTGTTTGAAAAGACAAAGGTCATCCACATGCGTTTTTTATGAAATTGAGATTCCGTTTTATCGTATCAAAGATACGCTGCAATCGCTTAAGATAAAATTGAAGTTTGCTAACAACATATTTAGAAATATATGATGACTGATGACAAATCTGTACATGTTTTAGCTTGTAAAATTGCGCATTTAATGAAATCTTGTCATGTGTGCCACAACCAAAAAGAAAATGAGAAGCGAATTATTGAAACACTTTTGTTTGTCATAAGACGGAATTCATATGTGGTTAATATAATTTAATATGCTCCCTTTTTATTCCAAAACTTAGTACATATCAAGCTTCTGCCTATTGAAATTTGGCTTTTGCACTTGATAGAACCTCAAAATAAAATCAAATTCACAAGGTGTTATCAATTAAAATAGCTTATCATTTTGCGCTATATCCTCTAGATTACTCATTCTTTGTCTTCCACGAAAATGCATTATAAAAATAGAAATTTGGAACGGAAATAACTACTCGTTCTTTTAGTAATCTAAAAGGGACCCGTGAATTTGATTATGTAAAAAAGTCTTTTCTCAAAGTGTTATCTATATTAAATGAAAGAAAATTGCCACTGATGAAAAGGAAACTCACTTCCATTTACTTTTTTATTTGGATTGGTTTAACGCCTGCTAGTTATAATTTCTTTAATAACATTAGGCAACAGTTGTTCCAAATAAAATAATTAATTATAATTAATTACAATCATCTGAAATATCTTGGAATGTGCCTTTAAAATTTTGAGATTATTCACTGATTTTTTCCTTCACACGTATTGATTATATTTGAATGTTAGATCTATTCATATCATTATTACTCTATTGTTAATTTTACATTGCCACAAATGTTGTTTGCAAGTAAATACTTGCAACATTTGCTTTCTCTGAAAAATTAAGAAATGTTAAAAAAGTCTATCATCGAAATGTTTTATGCAAGAGAAATGTTAATGATACTAGATAGTAATCATTTAATAGTTTACAAATAGCAGCAGGACTATGTTCTGCACAGTACCAATTACTCTTAATTCAACATTAGATAATTATACGAATTCATTTTTCTTTTGTCATCCTGTTAACTACACTGAAGTACAAAAACACCAACACTATAGACATAATTGTACTTACAATTTTTGTTAATATTCTGCCGGCTTAGATTTATCTAGGTGTGATATTATTTATAAACAAAATTGCCGGTAGTGTATTAATAAAAATCGTAAAATAAAGAAAATAGACATTTTTCCACTATATATATAAAATAATGTTAATGATAATAGTAATGTTGTATTCCGTTATTTGTTATATAGAAAAATAATCTACCTCATTGCAACAATCATTGCTGTACAATCAGCTAGTCATAGTTATTAAGCAGAAAGTAAAATAATTTTATATCAGACAAGAAATAGATAAATAAATAAAAACAAAAAAAAATGTAAATAGTATAAACTAAAAAAGTGAAAAATATAATAAATAAATTATGTACATTCAATATATTTTTGTAAAAAATATATAGTATTATTTGTATAAATTTTCTCTCTTGTTTTATTTACCCCTATTAATAAAATTTTAGATGCGGGCCGAGCCGGGCTGTTTTTAAAATGGGACGGGCCGTTGCTTGACCCGTCAAGCACATTCCCATTTTGAACATTCTTTTTTGAAATTCAAACTTATTCTTCCCAAATCTTTGTTTTGAGAAGACGTAGTAAGTACAAACACCATAGTATTCACATAATTTGAAATTTAATGTGTAGGTACAATCATAATTTGATACCAAAGAATATAAAAGGAATAAGAATGTATAATTCAAATGGTCACTTAGAAGGACACATATTTCACGTTTAAGGCACTTTCCTGCTTCCTCTGTTTTATTATCTTTTATTTAAAATATCGGGCGTTAAAATTTTTTGCGAAATATCGATGTTTGGATATTTCGTAAAAATCAATGTATCTCAAAAACTAAGCGCAAATATAGGGAGTGTTGAAAAATGTTGACATAAATTGAAGAGAGACATCCAAGAACGTAGTAATACAGAAAAATGTTGACTGAAAAACTAAATAATTTTGATCCAAAAACCTTTTGCTAAGTTACTAGCATTAGAAAAAAATAATTATCTTCCAGCCACGCACCAGCTGGATACGCTGTATATATGTTGGTGAACAGCAAACGGAAGATTTGAAAATAAAACGTATTAAAGTAATCATTGGTCTGGAACAGCTTGAATAGTTTAAATTTTAGTAGAAAAAATATGTGAAGACTGTTTTTCACGCCGCGATTTATTGGTCAATTAATTGAACAAGTTCGGCCAAGAAATCGGTAGAACTATGCAACCTTTACACGCTACAATAAATTGAAGAATTTTTTAGTGATCGTGAATACTCGTTTAGTTTCGTTGATAGTTGAACGGGAATTATTAAGTAGGAAATTTTCATCTGCTTATAAAAATAGATTGGCAATCTGCCTTTGTCAAATGTTTTGGCAGTTTTGGTATTCACAGATTAGCTTAGGTTGCTTCAACTTCGGTTACTTAATTCAAATTGTCCATTACATCATGGTCGCCGTAAATTTTCGAAATTTATCTTCATTTTGTTTAAAAAACATTAAACAAATTTCGTAGGTACCTTTTTTGTTACTAGATTGGTATTAAAACAGCAAAGTTAGTGAGATCGTTGGAAAATCGTGGAAAAAATAAAGCATATTCTATTAATC
Organism: Dynastes maya; assembly: GCA_029619315.2. Classification (NCBI taxonomy): domain Eukaryota; kingdom Metazoa; phylum Arthropoda; class Insecta; order Coleoptera; family Scarabaeidae; genus Dynastes; species Dynastes maya. The sequence goes on along the minus strand of JAROYE020000003.1, from coordinate 65,202,171 downwards.
GTACGATAAATTGTTCAAGAAATCGTACCGATTTTTGCTGACCGATAAATCGGGTTGTGTAAAACAGGCTTTAAACAGAGTCTTAACCCGTAGTTAATTTATTTTTAAAAACTGTTGTACGCAACAAGTTGATCTTCGATTTTATTGTACCGTGTAAAACAGAAAAGATCAGTACGATTTCTTAAACAATTTATCGTACGATTAATTGAATTGAATAGAACATGCTCTATTTTTGGCACGATTTTCCGACGATCTTTTATGGTCTTTGGTGTTTTAATACCAACCCAGTAACAGAAAAATACCTACGAATTTTGTTTAGTATTTTTAGTGTAGGGTGATGTCAAACTTCGAAAATTTACTATATCTGCACCTATACTAAAACCACCAAAACATTGAATAAAAGCAAATTGCCAATCTATTTTATATGCAGATGAAAATTTCCTATTTAATAATTCCCACGTTCAACTATTAACGAAACTAAACGAATATTCACGACCGTTAAAAACTTGTCCAATTTATTGTAGAATGTAAAACGGCATATTTTTACCGATTTCTTGGTCAAGAACTTGTTCAATTGGCCAATAAATCGCGGCGTGTAAAACAGGCTTTAACCTAAAATATAAATTATATAAAAAATGATGATTTCCATTTGAAATATTGAAATCCTGCATAATAAACAAATTAAAAAAAAGGTTTGCATAATAATTATAATGCGACTACATATCCTATATTTTAGCATTTTCCGAATCTACTTAAAACTTTAAGGCAAGTTTATATAAGATCCTATTACAAGATTCCTTATATTTACATACAATTGCTTATAAGTTTGGAAAAAAACGAATGCAAACTATTATTTTTTAAAAAAGATGGACAAAAAAATACGTTGCAAGAAACTAATCCTAAAACGTTTGTATACATAAATTTAAAATGAAACCATTATTCAAACTGAAAAACATTGGGAGTTGCTCTTATTTAGTAGAATAGGAAGTGGATAGATTACATACTTGCTTCATACAATTACTTTAATAATTGCTTAAAATCGCAATACTTGTGATATAATTTGATTATGAAATAAAATATTTTTTAGTTATAAAAATCAAAATGTTATATAAAATGCATTATCTAGCAAATAATATTTCTAGGTAATGATTGCATTTCGAATGTTGCCTAAACCTAACCAGTACCCACAGGATCTAACCTATAAAATTATTTTCAATACTTTCTGTGGTATATCAGATAAAATTAAAGAGTAAATCTTTTTTTAGGATTGCTATTTAATACCGAAGATATTGAAAACTAAAATTAAAAAATGGGATTATTAACGGATCCCAGTGCTGGACAAAGCAAAGTCATAAAAATTTTAATGAAATATTACTCAAAATTATGCATAGTTTTATTTATTGGTGGAATTATTGGTTTTTGTTTATTAGCCTATCGTCCGTTAAATGCAGAAACATATTTCTCAGAAAATGCTTTGTTGCCTGGTCTTGTTAGATCAGAATACAGAGATGGTAATACGCCACATGTGTATTATCGAGAATTGCTTGACGAAATGGAGAAATATGATACTAAAATACCGTATTCGTGGCTTTTAGCGAAATTTAGGCAGATTGGCTTAGACACATACTCTCATAATTTCACATTAAATTATCCATTAGGAAAATCACAGGTATATTTGAAATTTTATTAGACCAACCTGATTTTTGTGTTTTTTTGTTGATCTTAATACTTTGTAGTTGTACCCTTTTAAACCAAATAGTTCTTAAATTATGAATCAAACAGGCCATAAAAAGATGCCTTCTTAAAATGGGTACTAAAATACAGAGTATGTATAAATTTGTATTAAAGCTCTACATGTTGGTATTTTTTTAGAACGTTTTATCAACAAATAATTGGCAATATTTATAATAAAAATATTTGCCAAGTAAATTTAACTATACGAAATCACCGAAGTTGCATCTAATAAATTACCTATAATACATCATCCTTTAATACTTAAATGTAATCTTTTTAACATCTGGATAAAATTTACATGACCGTACATTTGGCAACGAAGTGAATCGTTTACGTTGTTTAACGATTGGTAAATGTGGACCAGTTATTAATTTGAATCATGAAATAATGTCACATATTACAATTTTTGTAAATGGCTCGCGAAGAGCCATAAATCATCATGCTGCGGAAAGCTTTAACACAGATTTAAATATACCCTATCTATTGATCAGCAAATGATATACAGTTGAATATTAAATTTGGTGTCAGAAATTTACAGGCAAAAATGTTTATGGAATATTGAGAGCGGCTAGAGCTGCAAGTACTGAATCAGTAGTATTAAGTGTCCCATATCGTCCACCACTAAGTATACATGAAACAACAGCCCCAGCAATTGCTATTATGTTAGCATTTGCCAAGTTTGCTAATAGTAAGTTCCGAAAATCTCTTGTTTTTTTAAAGGAACTACAATTTTTAAGATTTTAGAGGAGAAATACTGGGCAAAAGATATCATCTTTCTAGTCACCGAACATGAACAGTTAGGAATGCAAGCTTGGTTAGAAGCATATCATGGAATATCAACTGGAAAAAGCGGAATATTAAATGCAGGTGATATGCGTGGACGAGCTGGAGCTATACAAGCTGCTATTAATTTAGAATTGCATACTGTGGAAGTAGGTAAATATCACATTTTTATCAGAAAATGTTAGAGAGGTGAAGAATACGGACATCCGCTTTCATACTTTGGGATTTAGAATTATGTAAAAACTAGTGATTTATTTAATTAAAAGCACTGTTTTTCTGTGGTCAGACAAATATTTAACATACAAATCCCACAAATTCTGTTATTCTATCGTTTATGGTAGCACAAACTTCAGTTTTTTTATTGGGTTTAGTGTAAAGTATTTTTTTATTTTGTTTTTGTATGCAATCCCAATAATTTGAGGTTCTATATAGTTCGAATCAACTCGTTTGCAGTATTTAAACTGGAGATGTAATATATCGTAAATTTTCGGTACTCGTTATTAACTATACAGCAAGTTCTCCACAACATAAAATTATATTCAAGAATACAGAATATCCAGTAATCACTGCGCGTGATACATTGGTTTTTTAAATGAAAGATACTGTACACTGCGTTTTTGGATAGCTCTCTTCAATCCTTGTCAACTTTCTTCAACATTCCTTATACCTATTCAGTCTAGTTTTAAGATAGCTGGGATAATTTGAGAATTTTGCTTAATGCCGTTGTTTCTTGAAGGGCCGAAATCTTAAACGCCTTACGTGTTAGAGCGGTAATTCAAATTTTATTCGATTGAGTATTTATTGGAGTTTTGGACAATACATCGATTTCTTTATATCAACTAGATTCTGCAAGATAGGCGTTGAAATGTTTTTCAATTCTATTTAATGAAATTACGCAGATAGGTTAGAATGCATGCCAGTAATAACTGTACTTTGAGTACTATTACAAATAAGTGGACGCGAACATCTCAAGTGCGTCAACGGCGCATCTCCACCCTTCGCCGCTACTTCTAGCGAAAGCTGTACATAAGTATGCGTTTTTACTTTTTTCTGTTACCTCCCGTATACTTCGAACCTTGGTCCCATTTAGCCCGAACTACGTAAATAATTAATCGTAGTTTTCTCCTTTCATTCGATAATTTTAAGGTTAATATATATGTTACCGTTACTTTGATTAATGTTAGTATGCATAATAACCGAATATTATACATAATAACCAATAAAGGTGATTAATGTAATAATATGTATCTAATTTATTATTTTAACCGGTTATTTTACATACAACCCAAACCCTCTTGGCCAAAGCGATAAATTACCATATTTAGGAAGTACGGAATTTTCATCAATGCTTGTGAAATAAAAAGACAGTGTTTTATTCAATGAAAAAATGTTTTCTTACCATTTGTAAACAAACGACCTTTTACTTGTTAGAACATGGCAAACTGTCATGGCATTTCGAATTACAGAGTAACCCATGCTTCTTGCAGCTACATTTTCCTGAAAGACATTTTCCCTTGCAGTTACATCTCTTGAAACCTTGACCACCTGTGATTGAAGATTTCCTTGCACACTTACGAAGAGTCACAATTACATCTGGAACTTGTGAAATGAAATTCTCCATACAAATGGCAAACTGGTTCCTAGAATACTTTTAAGCCAATCGTCCTTCCTTAGTGCCAATCTCATACATCTTACCATCAGCATCCATCTGCAGAATGACCACAAGAATGTTCCTGGAGTCACTTCTACCCCTGTCGACATCAAGAACTCTTATTTTTACAGTATTTCCAATCCTGCTTCTTGGAAACTTCGATTCAAACATTGGCCTCATCTTTTTTGCTTGGCACTGCAATGCACTTATGGCATTTTCCCTCTTCTTTTTAATAATTTTGATTTTGTCTGAAATCATATTTTCCCCCCGAAATGTCCTTTACAGCACTATATCCGCCCCCTGTTTGGCCATCTTCCTTTTCACCATTCACTATTACTTCCCCATCTTCTTCGCCACCATTCTCTGTTTGTCCATCTTCACCTCGTACTAAAGCACCTGAAGAAGAGTCGATTAAGTTTTCCAGATCTTGAGATTCCAGGTTTCTGATGACATCAGCAGAAAGTGATGATGTTGTAAAACCGACTTTTGCTGGAATACCAAACATGGCCTCATATGGGCTGCAATTTATACCTTCATGATGGGCTCTATTCTTCATGAATTGAACAAATCTCAGACTCTTAGACCAGTGTGCAGTTTGGTTTGTTTCCGTCCGAGTCGTCGGCATGTTTTCAATGTCCCGATTTGCGCGCTCCACATAGCCTTGCGACTGGCTATGTCTCGGCTTTCCATGAACTATCTTCAATTCACTCTACATTTCGCATACTTCTTGAATGATGTGATTGCAGAATGCACGGCCATTACTACTTTGCAGTATGCTAGGAGCACCAAAAATTGTGAAAATATCAAGCAGGTTATGTGCAACTTCTTCTGCTCTTTTACCTTTAGGCCGCAACTGTACATATTTCGTAACATGATCCTGGTAAACGCGGGTAAATTTGTAGTCATAGTCAGGCTGACTCTGCCTGCATATCAATTAAATCAACCTGACATCTTGAGTTCATCTCCTTAAAAATCATGGGACGCACTACAAGTCCTTTTTTTTGCCACTTTTGATTTCTTTTCACAGGTTTCACATAATGTCAAGTACATTTTTACCTGTTCTTGAGTGATGTTTTTGTATTTGTTCTGCAGCTGCTTCAAAATTCTTGTCCTTCCTCCATGTCCAATCGCCAAGTGTGTCTCGTGAATTATGTTGAAGATCTGCTCTGTATGCACATAATAACGGTCTGATGATGACTCGTCACTCACCGGATACATTTAATTTTTCACTATCACCCAACTTCATAATGTACCGCTTCAATCCTTAGGTTTTTTCCCACTGGTAGCCTTCTTTATTCATCATCCCACTATTTTCCTTCTAATTCTTAAAAGCATTCAATAAACTTTCATTAAAACGAGCTTCCACTGTGTTAAAACGACCGGTATCCATATCAAGGCATCTGCACTCGATGAACACTCAACCTCGACTCTCATGAAAGCAATCAGATGCCACGTGCAACTAAGACAGGTTGAAACTTGCACACAGACAGGTTCAAACCTGCATAAGTGTGACATTTATCATACTAACCAGAGGGTGCTGGATATTATTCATAATAACACGTTAATGTGATGAATTCTTTAAAATATAAAGTATTTATCACATTAATCAGAAGCGCTTGGTGTTATGTATAATACCCGGTTGTTATGCATACTACCCTCATTTATCAAAATAATGGTAACATATATAATACAATATTTCTTATAAGTAGCAAACAAATACTAATTTAAAAAATATATTCCAAAGCATCACTGCCAACTTCGATGCCAAAGTGTGGGTCGCGACCCCTTGAGGGTCGCGCGAGGATATATTCAAAATAAAACAAAATCACCTTAATATCTCAATATTTGTCATAAATGTAGGAACATAAACATGACAGATTATTAGTATCAGATTATTTAATGTTCCCAACCGTTTGGGGTAGTTGCTGTTTTATTTTCTACGAATAAAATTGGATGTGGTAAAAGAAGGGCAGAGAAGGTGATCGCCAAAAAAATTCTTACCGGAAGGGGGCCCCGCTTTAAAAAGTTTTGGAATCTCTGATCTACGGAACGTACCTTGTACTTTTAGGCATCTACTGCTATGACCATCAGCCAACCCTACTAACATTTTATCGAATCAAAAAATGTTAACTGCCGGTTGGGATTTTTAACATACCAAACATCGCATTAACCTACAATTTGCTTCTTTATCCGAGAAGAAGGTATACTCCGATATGTATTCATGATCGGGGTTTGATTCAGCATCTTTCGAATCGAAAGGCAAGTATTCTAAGTGCTTGATCACTGAGAGGGTCTGTACTACTTATCCTTAAATTTGTTGAGTGAAAAATTTATCAACTTAAACAAACTTAAATATATTGGTTTATTTTTGTTGTAGAGACCGTCTCGATGGTCGAACGGTTAGCATACTTGCCTTTCGACTCGAACGGCGCGGGTTCATATCCCGGTTGGGATGGTTGGTTTTTAATTATTAATAAAAATTGGAATATGCATTCTTCTCGGCTACAGAAGTAAAACAGTAGGCCCCGTGTCAATACGATGTTCAGCACGTTAAAAATCCCTGCCAAAGGTTGAAACACCTCTGGATTCAGCAAAATTCTAGTAGGATCGGCTAATGATCGTGGTAATCGATGCCTAGAAGTCCAAAGTGTATTCCGTAACCTAACCCTTCGCCCGATAATACAACAACAACAACTTGTTCTGGAAATGTCGAGATTCGATCAGTTTTTAAAAATCAAAAAATCTGCAGAAATTTCAAATATGTTGTTACTAAGTAATAACAGATGACATACTAAGTTAATGAATAATTTATAAGTAATGCAGAGCAAAAACATAGTAACAAATTCATTGAAGCATAAATTTTTTTCTGAGCAATTGCTTCTCTTCTTTTATAAACTCCTTCGTGTTAGATCCGTTGAATATCAATTGAAATTTTTAGGAGAGATTGATATTAAAATCGAAGGACTAAATGGCCAACTCCCAAATTTAGATTTATTTAATCTGGCTACTCGAATGTGCGCGAAAGAGGGTATCTCTCATACATTCAAAAATAGATCTCCTCGAAGATATTCCGATCCTTTGAAAGACTGGAAGTATACATTCCAGACCATGATATCAATGATTGCTACGCAAGCAACTGGGGTAATAATATTTCTGTTGTTCAATTGATAATTTTTTCATAATTACATTAGTATAAGATTAAAATAAATTTTAGATTCCAAATGGAAACCACGGATTATTCTACAGATTCGGAATACAAGCTTTAACATTGGAAGGTTTTCCCAGTCCTAAAGAAAAACTAGGATTTGTAACAATTGGTCGTATTTTGGAAGGAACATTCAGAAGTTTAAATAATCTTTTAGAAAGATTTCACCAAAGCTTCTTTTTTTACCTACTATCAGCTAGTGACCGATATGTATCCATTGGTAACAGTTTCCGTTTTACTTTTAACATTAAACCTATCATTTGTATTTATATACTTGTCAACTTTCACCACTTATAATAATTTCTTTCGGGTTCTGCCGTATGTCAAAACTTTAATTCAACGTTTCGCTGTCAGCTTCAAAAAGAAAGCCTATTTTTAGTATAAAATTCAAATATCTTGCACGTGCTTCAAAATTAATTTTCCATAATGACTTATCAGTACACTCCATATAACAAAAAAAAACATATAGTTTGCATAATGATGCGTCGAAAGCGATTCTATGAAATTCCAAACCCGCGTTAAAAAATAACGGAGCATTTGTGTTCTCATCCCGACTGCAAACAATTTTTACCGGTATAACCGGAAACAATAGATATGTCAAAATATTTAGCTGAGTTTTTAGATTTCTCTAGTTAATACTTTTCATGATTTCCATAGTTGCAGTTCCTGGTAGAAGACTATGCAAAAATGCACTATTAAATATTTAGTATAAACAATACTATTTACTTATAACATGTAAAACTGCTTCACATATTTACTTAAAAGTTTTCGGTAATTTACTGGAAACGGAAATGGGCAATGTCTAACATTTAACCCCTGACATACTTGTCTTTTGTATTTTTACTTGATGTAAAAGACATTAACCTGCTTAGTGTTATAATCAATCAATTGACACTTCTATATTAATGGAAACATTAATTTATGCTTTAGCTAATTAAATTCCCGATGTGCATTCATAGTACGACACGATAAGGCTCGCTTAAAAGTATATGGGGAAGTGACTAAAATAGAAATTGGAAAATTTACATACACAGACAGAGTTAATTATATTGTCTAATTACACGAAATAAAATGTAATTTTGAGTTAAGTTAAAACAACAGGTGGAATGTGACAATAGCAGTCAATTAAGTGACGTTCTACCAGGTGTTTTAACTTAACTCAAGATTAGGTTTTAATTCGTATCGGTGCAACTGGCCATAAATGTATTAGTTTTAAAACATTGTACAGCGCCATCTCTATAGATTGGGGAAAAACTAATCATTGTGAAGAACGATCGTATGTACACGTTAGTCCAGATACGAACCGGGGATTGCTTTGTGAATGGCAACAGCGCATTCGAGTCTCGCTGAGAGATCCCATCTAGTCGCAGTATATCACAAAACGAGCAGCGGTACGCACGCATATTATAAACACGTATGTCCGCTTAATCACGTAATATTATAATTCAACGCCTTCTGACAAAATGTGTTAATACAGAATTACTGCGTAATTTTTCTGTATTCTCAAATTATGTTAGAAAGTACAGTTTCTTATATTCATTTTGTTGCTGCTATGCGATGTAGGAGAACGAAAAAGTAATTCTAAGTAGGAAAATAAACAACGATTCTTATAAAATTAAACTAAAGAATAAATTCGATAATTACACAAAATAAATGTAAATTGAAATTCTAACAATGCTACTTTACTTTATTAAGGGGAAAAATCTCCTGACAATTTTGAACTTTGTAGCCTTTGTATTTGTTGCGTTTCAAAATACGTTTCTCAGTACTTCTACTAACACCAATTTCGTCTGCAATTTGCCGGCTAGAGCAGGATTCGCCCATTTCAACCAACGAACAAACCCTCACTTTTCTCTCTTCCCGCTCGGGAGGCATTAGAGGGATTTGAGATTGTTCGTCTACTTGTTGGCATTTACGGCAATTCCCAACCACGCAGCCAAGTTTCCTAAACGCTTTGACAATCCTTTCAATCATCGAATGCGAAGGTATAGGACAATCCACGTACTCTACGGCAAATAGATCGGCCGTGCTTTGGTGGAAATTTCCGGCAAGATACCATGTAATGATTTCTACCTTCTCTGCCGTTGTAACTAACTTAGTGTATCCGAAATCCACGTTCCCTTGTTAAAACCTTGCGAGCGCTTAGATAGACAGAGTGCGTCAGATAGGCCTCTCAGAGCTACGACAGTCGCGCGCCGCGAGGCTGGCCGGCGGGGATAAATGCAAGTATGCCAGATCGCGCTACGTACAATATATCTCGCACCCCGGTGAGACCCGGGCCAACGTGTATATTGAACTTAATTAAAATGTATATTCAAAGGAAAAAAATAATTAATAAAAAAACATGCACATTAAAAAACAATATTTATTGAAAGTAAACATAAAAATAATTCGTTACACACCATTTATTTCTTCTACAATAAATTGATTTTGGATTTATAAAAATCGCTGGCTCATTTTGATTAATTTTACGTAGATCTCAGCCGTCTAGCACATCGTTTAGTTATGAATACAACAGTTTATCTGTAAAATATTTCTTTTCCATAATGTTGCTATTCGTTTTCTTAAATTGTGGCTGTGAATGTTAGACCGCAGTATATTTATTATTAAAGAATAACATTGGATTAATGAAGTTACAATACATTCTTGGACATAAGGCGTACGCCTTCATCAATACATTAAGCGGATAAATAATTGAAAATTAGAGGTTTTCTTCGGTTAATATACACATATTTCCTACAATTTTCAGATGTCTGTCATAATATATTCATGTAAGAGGAGTTCAAGGTGAATGGTCGTTGCGAGTGTACGTGCAATTCAAGGCACCGATATTAAATCCGCGTATGTGAGAATACCGAGTTATTAATTATGCTGATAATCGTGCTGATAATCGTAGATACATAATTTTTTGAAGTAGTAATATAAGTTAGAAGTGTTTAAGTGATTTTAAATTAGTGAAAATGTAAAAATACTGTTTTGTTTAGAAAGCTAAATCAGCACTGTGATCTCCGAGAGATCAACCCGGGTATCAGTATGGTGACGTAGTTACATGAGACTTGAGATATCTAAGAGTAGTGCTAGTGACGGAGCTAGAAAACGGGCCCAGGTAAGAAATTCACGATTTTAAATAAAGTGAAGCATAACATTACGGGTTAAAATAAAGGATGAAACGATGGAAATGGTTGAAGAGGTATTAAAAGAGATAAAGGAATTAAGACAGGAGATGAAAGAAATGAGGGAAAAGCAAAAGAGCTATTATAAAGAAATAGCGTCGGTCAGGAATGAAAATAAAGAGTTAAGAGAAAAAATAGATTTGTTGGAGGAAAAAATAGAAAAAATGGATAAGGCATAACGAAAATTGAATAGTCTGCGGAGCATTTTATGGAAGAAAAAATAGGAGTGAAAGTAAAAATCAATGAGATCAATCAAATGGGAAAAAATAAAAACAACATCAAATTATCATTGCAAAACTAGATAGTTGGCGAGATAAAGAGCCGATTATGAAAAATAAAAACAAGTTAAGAGGACCGGAATGCTATATTGATACAGATTACACTGAAGAAGAAAATCAAATTCAAAGAAAGTTGAGGGAGATTGCCAAACTAGAAAGAGAAAAAAAAAGAAGTCGTAGTGGGATATCGAAAGCTTATTGTAAATGGGGAAGAGATGCTGTGAGATAAAGCAACGACAAGGTTGACAGCAACAAGTAAAGAACAGACAAGAAACTGTTAGTAGAAGAGACCGGGCGTGATAATACTATGACAAACAATGCAAAGGATTAATGCTACGATTATGATCGCGACATGGAATGTTAGAGGAATTTATGAGACGGGGGCTTTGAAAACCTAACACAAGGCCTTAATGAATACAATATGACGGCAATACAAGAAACGAAACAGAAAGAATAGTTTTGAAAATAGATAACTACATATTTTTCAACAGTGCAGGAGAGAATAAAGTACTTGGAGTAGGTTTCATGGTAAATAAGAAACTTAAAAATATTGTAGCCAATTTTGAAGCAAAAGATGATAGGTTGTGCGTAATTAGGATAAGGGGAAGGTACAGAAAAATAACCATTGCAAATGCACATGCACCTACGGAAGATAAAGAGGAAGAAATGAAAGACGCATTTTATGAAACGCTTGAGAACATAATACACAGTGCACCTAGATATGATCTAAAAATATATATCGGGGATTTCAATGCGAAAGTTGGACACGAAGATCACCTCAAGCACATATCTGGTGGATTCAGTAAACATGCTGTGTGTAATGAAACCGGGAAAAAGCTTGTTCTTTTTCCTATAGAGAATAACATGAAAATAATGAGCACGTCTTTTCAACATAAAGAGATACATAAAGACATCTGGATATCCCCAGATGGCAAGTCAGTAAATCAGATAGACCACTGTATGGTAGAAGCTAAACATGCAAAGAGTGTAAAAGATGTAAGAAGTTACAGAGGCGCAAATTCAAAATCGGATCGCTTTATGGTAAAGTGTAAATAAGTATTACCAGATAAAAGGCCAAGCAAAAATATAAATAGGAAAAAGTATAATATAGAGAAAATGCAGAACCAAGAAATACGTCAAAGATTTGAATTAATGATTGAAGAGAAATTATATGAAGAGCAGAACATCGAGGAAGTAGAAGGAAAATGGCAGTATATAAAGAAATACGTACAAGAAGTAGCAAATCAACTTATACCAAGAAAAAACGTAGAAAAAACTAAGGACTGGTACGATGAGGAGTGTAGAATGGCTATAGAATTGAGAAATAAAGCAAGAATAGAAATGACGAACAAACAAAATGAACAAAGTAGAAAGGTGTATCAAGAAAGAAGAAAGGGAACTAAAGACTTGTGTCGAAAGAATAAGAAGATTTACATAAAACAAAAAATTGAAAGAATTGAAAAACATTAAAAATAAAGAGGTTAGAAATTTTTATCAAGAAGATAAAAAACAGAGGCAGTTTGGAAACAATAAGGTTGTATTCTGTAAAAGTAAAGATGGCAAGATATTGGGAGGAATAGATGAGAAACAATAGATGGCGAGAATATTTTGAAGAAGTGCTAAATGAAGATGAGGATGAAAAAAATCACGTTGAAAATACAAGTGAAGAGAATATAAATTAAGAACATCTGAATGTGGAGGAAAACACCTACGGAAAACGAAATAAAATTGTTAATTAACAAATTGAAGAATAATAAAAGTGTAGGAGAAAATGGTATATCTGCCTAAACTTTAAAACAGGGAGGACACGCTAAAAGTGTAGTCAGATTAATCCAACTAATATGGAAAGCAGAAACAATCCCCAAAAAATGGGCCGAAGTTATGATTTGCCCAATACACAAGAAAGGAGAAAGGGCAGAATGTAAAAATTACAAAGGCATAGTGTTACAAGATGTTACGTACAAGATAGTAGCGATGCTTATCAGAGATAGATTACAAAATAATGCCGAGCGTATAATAGAGGATTACCAAAGTGGTTTTAGGAAAAATAAATCTTCATCATAAAACAAATAATGAATAGCCTGACCTTGTGCCCGTTGTTTATTGGCTTTAAACAAGCATATGATACAGTAATAAGAAACAAGTTAATCGAGGTATTGAAAAGTTTTGGAATGCAAAGCAAAATAATAAATTTTGTAAAAATAATTTTAGAACATACAAAGTGCAAAGTACTATTAGACGGGAAGATATCGAGCTCTTTTGGAATCAACAAAGGATTAAGACAAGGTGACCCATTGTCTCCGGTGCTGTTCAATTTAATGCTAGAGAGAGTTATAAGAGATAGTCAAATTCACACAAAAGGATTAATTTACCACCATAAACACCAATGTATAGTGTATGCGGACAATATTGTGCTTACTGCCCGATCTAGACAAGAAATAGGCGAAATGTTTAAAAGGCTAAAAATTAATGCGAAAAAATTCGGACTAAAGGTAAATGAAAAAAAAAATTATGGAAGTGAAACGAGACGGGAGCATAGTAAGACAGTTAAAAATTCTAGTGACAGATAATAAGGAGTACAATTCTTTTAACTACCTGGGGGTGATAATAACAGATACGAGTGAAGAGAAAAAAGAAATACAGAACAGACTCTTGAAAGACTCTTGAATACGATTAATGAAAGTGTGATATGTTCGGCCGTACTTTATGGCTGTGAGACTTGGATATTAACGAAAAGTATGGAGAATAGCTTGGAGACCGTAAGATATTGTAGAAAATATATGAAGGTGTAAGAGACGAAGATTTTTGGAGAAGGAGAACGAATGATAAAATAATGGACATGTACAAAAAACCGAAAATCACTACCCTAGCTAAAAAGCAAAGACTTAGATGGCTGGGGCATTTATACTGTCTACCCACCGGAAGAACAGCAAGAGCAGCAATGGAGACAACGGCTGGATCAAAAAGGAAAAGAGGCCGTCCCAGAAGAAATGAATGGAAGCAGTAGAAGAGGATCTTAGACAAATGAAAGTACAAAACTATAGGGAGAGAACAATCGACCGAAAAAAGTGGAGAAGCGTGGTAGAAGCCATGGGCCAACAGGGCCTGTAGCGCTGACATATATATAGGTATCTCACCAGGAACTGCATCGATCGATATATAGAAAATTCTGAAAACTTGGTAACATACATACTATAGCCTACATGTACTATTAATCTAAAATATTTGTAATAATCTGACACCGGTTCCACCGGAAACATCTGTCAACTTTGTTATTTTAAATGGGACAGCCTATATATTATTACATTTTTGAATTATTCATTCAATTTTAATTGTCACACGGCAGAAAATTAAGGAAGTTAAAATTGCATTTATTACTTCGAGTTTTGTTCAACGTAACTAACAAAGAAGTAACTAAAATAGAAATATTCTAGGTTTATACATGCCCGCAGTAGCAACGTTAGTTGCCACGTTATTTATTAAAGCTTATGCAAAATGGTGCCAGCTACACGAGAAAAATGAAAATACCAAAGGTAGAAACGGAATCATTTCCAAGCCGTATAATTTATCTTCTTTTTTCACAGATATTGAACCAAATGAAAGTCAAACTATTGATGAAAGTGGTGACCATGGTCTAATTACTAAGGATTCCTTTACTCTTGAACAATGGAAAGAGAAACTTAAAGCAGACGTCAAGAGGCCAAAACAGAAACCACAAGTCTATTTAGGTCACATTTGTGCCGTTTTTGCAATTTCCCACTTAGCTGGTTTTGCTTTAAAAGAGCTGCCGACGTATTTTGCAAGAATTGGTGTTCTGTATGGGTATTCCACCGAGGGTTCGATTTATACGGGATTAACCATTTCAACATTGTTAACTGTCTTTATACCCTCATTTGTAAAGAAACCATCATATGCTAGTATGATCCTATTGGATATTTTTGCGTTATTGGAAATGGGAAATTTACTTCTCTGCATTTCCATGTATAATCTTTCTTTGGCAATGTTTTGCGGGATCTTGTACATTCCATTCGCGTTGTTACTGTTTCCAACAAGATGCAGGTAACTATGCAAGCGTTTTGAGAAGTTCAAAAGTAATATTGCCTCTTTTTTTAAGGCTTTGTTCGATTGTTCAAAAAGCATTTTGGATATGTTTACATCCATTCATCCTAGCTACAATAACAGTATTTATTTACACATTCATAGTATTCTGGAATGAATCCATTGATAAAATGTTATATAAAGCTCTCAATGCTACGGAACAGGCTGTGATGTTTAGCATCGTTGACTCTATGGTCTATGGAAATTGGCTTTATAGTGTAACTTGTACAATAATGACATCAAATTGGATTTGTTTTTGGTACATTTGTCAATATAAACCAACAATAGAAGAACTAAATCCTAACACTGAGGCTGTAAAGCAAAAAATAGATTAAATTTATAAAATTAGATATACATTTACATTTCACTTTTTATGTTAATGTTTGTACTAGTTGAATTGTTAATCTTTTTGGCGTACCGTTTTTTAATAAAAATGAACACATTAAAATTACAGTATATTTCATTACACTTGTTTGTAAAACTGCTTGTAACCTTACAAAGTAGAGCTTGCGCATAATTAAATCAGACTCGACTGGTCTCGAACGTGCATGATATGTTGCCTAGCGTATCCAAGGTATGAATTTGGAAGTCGGCTAACTGGCACACAATTTCATGTGCTTTAATTCCGCAAATGTAATATAACAGATATGTGTGTTAACCTTAATTCATATTTAATGCACCCTGTTGGAATGTTAAGTGAGCACGGACTTCAGACGATAAGACCAAACAAGTACAAAATATGGATATCTGAGGCAGAATGGACGGCAGTCTAGCTAAAGCAATGCAAAAACGCGGATAACTTGATTAATCGATTATTCGAAATATATTTAAACCGAATCGAATCAGTCCCATGGGCCGTGTACATCTGTAACTCACGCCCGACAGAAGTGAAATTTGGAAATCGATACCCTATGGTAATAAATAAAAACTGACGCAATAAAAATGTTTGGTAAATAAGGCGAACATATCCACACGTTGAACTGTTTTTATTTCCATTACTTTTTTTGTTTGAAAACGGCATTTGTTATGTATACCGGGTGATTAGGCGTACCTGTGTTTTATTATTTAATTTTTTTTTTTTTTCGCATATGAAGTTAGAATTTAACGCATCAACTTTCGTGTTTTAAATAGAACGCCATACTTTTTTTATTAACTATCCGATAGAGAATTTTTTTCTCTTTTCAATGGTATCATACATGGACATATTCCTTTCCGTAGTATCCTCAAAATTAATTCAAAAGTTTAAGTGGTTTTAAAAAATCTATGTCTTAGTAGACTTTGGTTTTCATATAGCAATCGCTGTATGTATCGAAGAAAACCTATTTCTTATACAATGGGCTATGGAAAACAAATTTATTTTTGACAGAGAGAAATATGATATGCTTTTAAGAGCGTCGTCATAATCATCCTGCCCATAGATTACATCAAGAACGTATTTCTGAAAGACGCGTATACCCAACTAAATGTATTTTACTAGGCTGGCGAGAAATTTAAGAGGGCAAGGTTCGTTTATAAGTAACGCTGGCCACGAGCGGTACCGCGCATCGGCGTAGAATCAGTTCGAGAGGAACGGTAGTATTACTTCGTTTGCGGAGCAGTACGGACATTTTCGCTGCCGGTCATTTGCGCAATTGTTTATCTGTCCTAGAAAAATTATGATTTCATCAGCAAAACGACCGCGGTCGGACAAACTTCGAAAATTTATTGCAGAAATTCCAGACTTAATATATGAAGGTGATAAAATTAAATGTATAATCTGTAGAATCCCGTTAATGTGTTGGTCCAGACAATATTGTCTACGACACGTAAATAGTGAAAAGCATGTCTCAAAAAGAAATTGCGCACGAGACAATGAAAAATTTATATTTCATTTATGCGTTACGTTTATCGCATGTAATATACCGTTTAATTTACTAGACAAGGAACCATTTATCTGCTTTTGGAATAACTATTCGGAGTGCAAATTACCAAGTCGAACATCGTTACGAAGAATTGTGCCATCTGCGCGCGAACATATTGAACAAAAAATAAAATCGGAGTTGAAAGATCAAAAATTGCGGTTATGTGTCGACGAAACAACAAATCGGAAGAAACATTCTGTTCTTAATGTAATGGCACGCAAATTGGAACCTCGTCAATCGGTACCTTCAATTCTATTAGTCTCCAAACGAATACAACAGTGTACTGCCGAAGTAATTTCAAAGTTAGTGTTAAATACATTGGACAAGTTTGAACTTTCAACAAACCAACTCTTGATGTTAGTGAGTGATGGTGCTGCAAACATGCTTTCTGTAGGCCGGTCTCTTAAAAAGCATTCTGCTAATTTGTTACACATTACGTGTAAAATTCATGCTCTCAATCTTGTGGCGGATAGTATCAGAAAATGTTATCCTGAGGTAGACGCTTTAATAGCGCATACCAAAGCAGTATTTGTCAAACCACCGAAACGTATTCGCGAATTTCACAGACTGTGCCCCCGTATACCAGAGCCACCAGAACCTATTCTAACTCGTTGGGGAACGCGTTTTATTATCATAAATATTTTGACAATATTAAGAACGTGGTTTTACAATTCGATACAAAGGAAGCTGCCGCTATCCAGAAAAGCCAGTCGAAATTTCAAGATAGTCAGGTTAAAATGGATTGAAAAATCATTCACGACAATTACTTCGGGCTAGCAGATGCAATAGAAAAATTACAAAATCCTGCGGTGCCGTTAGAAGAATCTCTACAAATAGTGCGACATGTTCACGCACAGCTATGCGCGATTAAAGACGCAAAAATGTTTCTGTTCTAGAAAAATTTGAAAGTGTTTTTGAGAAAAATTCTGATTTTGGCACATTAAGACACATTTGTGAAGGTGCGTCAGCAGAATCGTTAAGTTATTTGAAAGATTATTTTACATACGCAAATATTACGTCACTAGATGTAGAACGTTCGTTCTCTGCATATAAACGCATTTTTTCCTCATGCCGTACTAGTGTTGCCGAAACAACAGTTGAAACAAATCTAATGTTGCAGATATTTAACAGACATTATTCACTTTGTGATTTCACGGAGGACTCTTAAAATGGTAAGTGTTTGAGCACGTGTTATTTAATTTTTATTTAAAAGATGAGCGAAATTATTTGCGGCAGCAAACATCTCTATTAGCAGAATAACTCTAGTGAAACGCGAGGCCTGGTCGACTCTACGCTACTGCGCGGTACCGCTCGTGGCCAGGTTTACTCATCAACAATCTAACAATACCTGCAAGTAACAACCAACGCGGAGCGATACTTGCAGTGCAATTTAAGTTTACACGGGCCGTCATTTTTTAAAACAGCGAATTTCTCAATAAGGAATTAATAGATTTCAAAACGTAATACACCGTTGTGTTGTAAATGACGCGAACCTTAAATGAGGTATCACTCTTTATAAGAAAAACTGTCTTCGTGCAAGAAACAGCTACAGATGACAATAATGCAGCGGTTGTTTTAGCTTGTTTTAATATCGATCCGCATATCTATTAACTAGTGAACTCTAGCTAGCTAGTGAATGTAATATTTCATATTCTTCAATTCAAAGGATGTTAAAGAAAAATAAATTAATGCTTACAACTACACCAAGCATTGGAGCCTAGCGATTACAACTGCAATATTACAAGATGGCATTTTACAAAAAGTAATCGAAAAAAGCGATTTTACAATGATTTTAAATTCCTTCAAATAAAGTTTTCTTTTAATAAAATTTGTATGGTGGTACGCCATTTTGTCCATAAAACAACCGCTGCATTATTGTAATCGGTAGCTGTTTTTTTGCGCCAGCCTAGTGAAACACATTTAGCTGGGTACGCGTCTTTCGGGAAAACGTTCTTCAAATATTGAAAGCATCATATTTCTCTCTATTAATAAAATCCATAATAGTAAGAAACCGAAATTATAACTGAAACTGTCAAAAAGAAATTTGTTTTCCATAGCCTATTCGATAAGAAGTCGATTTTCTTCGATACATACAGCGGTTGCTACATGAAAACCAAAGTCTACTAAGATAAATATTGTTTAAAACCTCTTAAATTTTTGAATTAATTTTGAGGATACTATCGAAAGGAATGTGTACATGTATGATATCATTGAAAAGAGAAAAAAGTATCGCATTCCATTTAAAATACGAAAGTTGGAGCGACTTCCGGTTAAACAGGAAATGAATGCACGTTGATATCAGAAACATTTTAAATTCTAACATAATATGTGAAAAAAAATTAAACAATACCTTCTTTAACAACAAAGATATTTGCACTGTAGCAGGTACGCTGATTCACCCAGTATAATGAATAACCGTAAAAAGTAAAAGCAATTTCTTCAAAATTCTGTTGTACTTAAATACAAGTCTTCGATGACATAACGCTGTTTGGGCGATGTATCGCCATGCACGATATTATCCTAAGCGATAAAGGAATCGGTTTTTTGCATTTCTTTCTTGTTTTGAAGGGCTTGCGGTTTAAAGAGGATGCCAGTCGTCAACTGAGCCCTTCTTCGCATCCCATTCGATTTTATTTTGGAAAAACGAACTTTCAAAGCAAAAACCAAACACGTCACCGAGCACCGTTTTCGTGAAAGATGTATTTGTGGTGGATATTTAATCGACTAATTATTATTATTTGTAATTGTACATATATTTGGACAAAACTAAGGTTGAAATGATACAGTAATTTGCAATTTTATTTGAAATTTTGTTCAATTTCACGAGAACATTTACAGACATGCTATTTAACCAGGGTCTTTAATTTCCTATTGTACTGTGTTTTACCTAATCTATATTTCCTATTATGTGGTGTTTTACGTAATCTATCATTACTTTTCCCACAATCATTTTTAAGTAGGGTATTTGTGGAACAAGTTATTATAATTGTTGCAATACGTTCACTGCTGTGAATATGACATTTACATATATCAGTATCCAAAATGGCTACGTTCGGTGATATAATTAACATATATTGGTTATTATCGGTTGATCGATGTGCGTGTACTATTGTTCGCGCGTAATAGTACACGCACACCGATCAACCAATAACAACCGAACGTCCACTCGATTCCTTGTATGTACAGCGGGTGCAACCGTTTGTCACGCTTTATTTATTACACACATTTAAAAACATCTCTTCGTGTTCAAAAATAATTTTGTTAAATATAACCTAAGAATATAAAACTATTCGAACAATAACATCTTCACGTTTTCTGTCAAATACAACGGACAGTTAGGGAATTGAGTTGGAAAAGCATTTTTTTAAGCCTAGGATTTTTTAGACTTACAGTTATAATTTCCCCGGTCTTTGAATCTGTAGCTATTGAAAAATAAATATCTTCTTTTATTTGCAAAGTGTAACTCACGCACAAAACACCCGACGCCATATTAAATTAGGTTACCTTGTTTTCATCGTTTCAGAAAAGGTTTTATCGCTTATACAACACTAGAAAAACATTGCAGGTATCACCAACAAACTACGGAAATATCACTACACAGTATTTTTCAAAATAAAACCAATATAATTTGGATAAACCAATTAAAAACGCAAGAATCGATCTCAACATATGAAAACAACCGACACCATCTCAGGATAGGTTACCTCGTCTTTATAGTTTCAGAAAAGGTTTAATCGCTTATACAACACTAGAATAACGGATATCACCAACAAAGTACGGAAATATCACTACACAGTATTTTTTTTAATAAAACCAATATAATGTAGATAAACCAATTCAAAACGCAGAGACGGTCTCAGTGTGTAAACGCGTTTATATGGCCTATGTCAAAATACGTCACAACCTGCTGAAGTCAGAGCTGTTAGGCCTTGTGTATATTGTAGGTAACGGCTAATATCGTGCATGGCGACGCATCACCTAAACAGCGTGACGTCATCGAAGAGCGCCGAGACCTTGTGGTCTCGGTGGTAACGGCAAAGGTAGGGTACTGGTAATAGAGGTAATGGTCACATGACTTCTGCTACCCTTATTATTCGAACGCAAGTAGGTGATGATTGCTGGAGTGGGGTGAAGTATGAAATATTGTTAGTTAGGTTAGATTTCAATGTTTTGAAATTTGTTAATTGTATGTCCTCTATAATTTGATATAACATGGATTTGCAAAGAAAAAGGCAGGTTGTAATCATTGGTATATTTGTTGCACGTTTTTTCTGTTTCTATTAAAAGTTTTTTTTCTTGTATACCTCTACATTTATTGTTTTTTATTAAATACAGCGTAATGTTTATCATATTAACTATTATCATACTAACTACTTATATTCTTACATACACGTGTATATTACAACAAATACCCATCCAATACATAACCATCAAGTTTTGTTTTGGCTTTTGAAGGAATGAAGTAACAGTGCATAACGGGTAATTTTTTCTGGAGGTTGGTAACAGTGGAGCATCTACCCGTGTTCGAAAAATACGATAAACATTATCCAGTTAAATTATCCGCTATTTTTGAACGAGTAGAGGAGTACCTGGGGATTACCTACTGAATTTTCGAACGTGCCTGGGTAAGGTTGAGGAGAAACTATTGCAATCGATCAATAATGCCATTCGCTGAGGTAGCTTGTGCCGATTCGTCTGCATACACGCGGCGCGTCGTAGGCAGGGCAGCCTTACATCTAACCTGGCGCGAAGCGCTCTGTGCCAGACTTAGATATTGCCTATTATACATTTATTATCGCGTTACGTTACATTCGCGTTTTAATATGTATATTTCTATGTCCGAGTAATCGGTCAAACACAAAACAATTAAAAAAATAATTTTATTTTTTAATTTCTTTTATTAAACCATGTTCTAGTTAATGTTGATAACAATAATCAGTTAGAGAGATAAAAAAGTGAATAGAAGTTCGAATTATAGCCAACTCATTATAACACCAACACAACCACCAAATTCAACTACTTACGAATGGTTTCTCTGGAATATGTTTTATAGACAAAACTGTGCGATATTTAAAACTTATATTCTTTGACAATAATTAATTGAAGTGGGATACGTTACTATTTTTGTTTCAGAGTTACATTCATTAAGATTAGTTGGGCCTGTTTTACACGCTGCGATTTATTGGCCGATAAATTGAATAAGTTCTTGACCAAGAAATTGGTAGAAATGACGCTGTTTTATATGCTACAATAAATTGAACAATTTTTTAAGGATCGTGAATACTCGTTTAGTTTCGTTAATAGTTGAACGGGAGGATTATTAAGCAGGAAATTTTCATCTGCTTATAAAAGTAGATTGGCAGTCTGCCTTTGTCCAAATGTTTTGGCAGTTTTGGTATATGCACAGATTAGCAGATTAGTTGCTTCGGTTTCGGCTACTTAATTCAAATTATCTATTACATCATAATTGCCGAAAATTTTCGAAATTTATTCAGTTTACTTTTAAAACAGCAAAGTTAGTGAAAAATCGTCGGAAAACCGTGGCAAAAATAGAGCATGTTTTATTCAATTTAATTAATCGTACGATAAATTGTTCAAGAAATCGTACTGATTTTTGCTGTTTTATACGGTACGATAAAATTGATCAACTAGTTCTTTTAATTGACCAATAAATTGCGACATGTAAAACAGACTTTACAACTTAATACATACACTACCGGCCTTTGAAATTTGGACAACTAGTGAATTATTGCAAACGTGAATAAAAACGGTAATGCAAACAAAAATAAAAATTTATTGCTAGAAATAAAAACGTAAACAAATAAGAAGAAATAACATAAAAAACAAAACAAAATCACCTCCTTTGGTTTGTAATACTTTCCGTACCACTCGTGGCATGCGTTCTGTTAGTTTGGTTAGAGTTTCAGCGGAAATGTTCCACTCAGTTTGGAGAAGTCGCCACTGATGCTCTTTCGAAGTTGAATAGACTTTTCGTAATGTAGGTAATTTATTAATAAGATTAAAATAAGTTTAAACAAAAAGTAACTTTTTACCTCGAATTTATTTAGAAAAAGCATTTATAATGAACATAATTATTTCTAAATTATATCATTTTCACCAATTTCAGCGTCTTTCTCCTCTTTATATTTATAATGCAAATCCATACAATCGTTATTGTCAATGTGAATCCAACCACTTGGTCTCATGTGATACACTCTAACAATACCACCAGAATAAGCATCTCTATGAGTAGCATGATAAATTGATCGTCTACCCAATTCATATGCCTCTTCATCAGTTAAATCCCATTTATAACCTGAATCCAAGACACCAAATGCATAAATAGAACCAGAACCAACACTGAAAATTTTGCCAGGTGTTCGCGTACCTTCTGAGTCAACATAATATAATTGGGGACCCTAAACAATTGGATTAATAAGAACCAAACGTCTGCATGATTCACTATAACTTACTCTTTTGTCCCAACCAGCAAGCATCATTCCCATAGACAAACCCATGCCTTTGTAATTATATACCATATTTGCCATTAACTTTGAAGCTGCAGCAACTGAAATCCTTTCACGATTTCTTAATTCATACATACGACATTGTTTTGCCAATACACGATCCCAGTATACGCAATCTGCAGCACCACCAGCTAAAGTGCCTGTTATGAAACAAAATAATTTTTAGTGACTATATATTTTAGTTTTTTCATAAATTACCTAATAAGAAATCATTGATTTCAACAATTTTCTTCATTGTTTGTGACCCAATAAATGATCCGCCAGTGGCTCTTGAATCAACAGCTAGTATAACACCACCTTGATATTGAAAACCAAGAGTTGTTGTTCCGTGATCAAATTTGATCTTAATGTCACGACCAGTTTCATCTGCATTAAATTGTGCTAATGTTTCAGCCGGCTGTATCAGATAAGGTTGTAAAAACATAATTTGAATTTGCATATAAGTACTACCCAATACTTACATTGTTAAATGGGGGTACAGCTAACTCTAAGTTATTTGTAAAGTTAAAATTAATACTTGCGATATTGGTGTCGAAAATATTATTGTCTTTGTTGCACGATCCAAAATCACTAAAACCGCAAATTTCGGCTAAAGCCATTTCTTCCTTCTAGATTTACAAAACTGATGACAATTATGACAATGCAAAACAAATTTTTACTTTTTACAGCATAACCTCTATTAATCTAGTTTGTATGTTTTGCGAAAGATGTCACCAATATTAGAAAACGTTCTTAAATTTATTTTTTTGGTTTTTTTAATAATTTTTTTGCGAGCCACAATTATAATATGACTGTAATGTGCAATATATCTACTGAAAATTTTGAATCTACATTATTTTTAATTCAAAGCCTGTTTTACACGCTGCGATTTATTGGTCAATTAATTGAACAAGTTTTTGACCAAGAAATGATAGAAATATAATGCTTTGTATTATACAATAAGTTGAAAATTTTTTATTGATCGTGAATACTCGTTTAGTTTGTTAATAGTTGAACGGGGGAATTATTAGGTAGGGAATTTTCATCTACTTAGAAAAATAGATTGGCAATCTGCCTTTGTCAAATGTTTTGGCAGTTTTAGTATATACACAGATTAGCTTAGGTTGCGTCCGTTTCGATTACTTATTCCAAATTATTCATTACATAATAATCGTCGTAAATTTTCGAAATTTATCTCTATTATTTTACTCTAAAAACACTAAACAAAATTCGTAGGTAATTTTCTGTTACTAGGTTGGTATTAAAACAAAGTTAGTGAAAAATCGTGGTAAAAATAGAGCATGTTCTATTCAATTCAATTAATCGTAAGATAAATTGTTCAAGAAATCATACCGATTTTTGCTGTTTTACACGGCACGATAAAATCGAAGATCAACTTGTTCAATTAATTGCTCAATAAATCGCGCCGTGTAAAACAGGCTTAAGCTGGGTACCATACTGGAATGTATCCTGTAACCTCATTTGTCACAAATTCACTATTTAACCACAAACTTCATGTTCACCGTCTTAAAGTGGTTTTAAATTAAAACAATGATGGGAATAAGACATGTAATCTCTTGTATACAGAGAAGTAAATCTAATAATTTTATACGTAAGTGATCATAATAAATATAATTCCTTATTTGAATTTATCTAATAATTCCTCTCAATAGGGTGTATAACTACTGCGTCTGAAGAAATAACTCGACAGAGCGAACTATTTGACTTAGAGCAGAAACGACAAAGAGAACTGGTAGGAAGAATAGAGAAAATAGAAGTGCAATATGAGGGGGTCCCTGAAAACGCAATCGTAATAATGAATAAGAACCTATCTACACCTTATGATTGTGCCAAACGTTTGTTCAGCACCTCAATATTTTGTAAACCAATTCTAACAATTTGTTTGTAGATATTAACGAAACTATTAAAAATAGGTCGGTAGTGGCCTTATTGAATGGAGATACTTTATGGCACATGCATAAACCAATACCACATTCTTGCAGATTAGAATTGCTACATTTTAAAATACCACAACCTGCTTTGGTTAATAAAGCATTCTGGAGAACATGTAGCTTTTTATTAGGTGCGTTAGCTTCAGATGCTTTCAAAGACAATGTTAATGTACAACTACATAGTTTTCCAAGCCCTAATGGTATGTAATTTATTATGTTATTGCTTACATGTTTTATATTTTATATTTACAGTAAAATCAGGTAGTTTCGTTTATGATATACAACTATCATTAAATAATTGGATACCCACATTAGGAGAATTAAAAGTTTTATCAATAGAAATGATTAAATTCTGCCAACAAAACCACAAAATCAAATGTCTTGATGTGAATCCAGATTTTGCACAAGAAATGTTCAAGTACAACCCACATAAAACTAAACAAATACCTGATATTGCTGCGAATAATTCTGGCAAGATTACTCTGTTTAAAGTAGGAAAACATGTGGATATTTCAAAGGGACCTATGATTTCAAATACAAACCAAGTTGGCAGATTTACAGTGGCAAATATTATAAAGTTAGACACAGATATACCAGGTGATCCTATATATAGGTTCCAAGGTGTTGCACTGCCTAATTCTCTTATATTAAATCATTTTGCTTATGGGCTGCTGGAGGAAAGGGCAAAAAAAACGGTAAGAAAAAATAAATTTACATGGATGAGGATTTTGATAATATTTCTTGTTTAGAATTCTGCACGAATACCATGCAAACAAGGATTTGCCAGTGAAGATCATAGTTTTGTAGCACAAATGGCTGTTTAATACATTGTAATTATGAAAAATAAATATTAATTTTAATTACTTAATTCTTTTTAGATGATCCGCCCAAAAAGTTTGTAAATCGTTTATACATCGCGTGGCAAATGTGTTCAAATATCTAATTATTAATTGAAGTTACCGAATGCGCCATTAGTGCGTCGGCGGAATGAAACGTGTAAACTACAAACATGGAGAAATCAAATTTTCTGTGCGTATAGTATACCATAGCGTATTTTATTGTCATCTACAAATATACAAGGTGTTTCAAATTTGCACAACCGCATTCAATCTTGTTATTTTAAATGGATTACAATATTTATCATTTTGATAACCACTTGAATTACCTTTGCAATGATGCATGTGCATTTCTGACAATTTTAAAACCTAGCTTAAAAATGGATGTGGTGTTCGAGTTACTCTTTTGCTACCAATTTGGGGACACCTTACATGTTTCAAGGTTAAATACGTTTGTAATATTCAATGTGTGAGACATCTAATACAGCTATAGTTTTAGTATTTGTTACAATTTTATTACGGCTCATTTATTGTATATTTATATGTTCATTATTAGTAGTCTGGGCAAACAGCGGTAACAATCAGTGTAGTAGATATGTGGTGCGGAGTCGGCGATTATTTATTTCACGCGTTCACAGCGTCAGTACTAAATCGATGCTGTATGCGAGTAGTTCTGTGTATATGTAGGCTGTCGTAACTTATTTCGTAATTGTACGCTTATGTTTGCTTTAAAAACGTCGCAGTTAGGTACGTTGCGAAAACGACCAATGGCAGACACAGTTAAAAACTTTATAGCGGACATGCCGGACTTAATTTTTGATGGCGCTTCAATGTCTAGTTTGTAAAATCCCTTTAATGTGTTGGTCCAGAAGCTATTGTCGTCACATCGAAAGCAGCATTCTTATGCAAAAAGTGGCATACGAGACCATGAAAAATTTGCATTTGATTTATGTCTTACTCTTATTTTATGTAATCTATCGTTTTGTCTACTAGACAAAGAAGCATTTGTCTCCTTCTGGAATAAATATGCGAACTGTAAATTACCTAGTTGGACATCGATACGAAATGTAGTGCCATTTGCTCATGAACATATAGAAAAAAGAATGAAAACGGAATTCAAAGATAAAAAACTGTGGTTGTGTGTGGACGAAACAACAGATCGTCAAAAACATTCTGTGGTTAATGTAATGGTACGTACAATGGAACCACATCGACCGTCATCCTCCTTCTTACTTGCTTCCAAAAGAGTTATAAATTGTATTGCCGATGAGATTTTAAAGGTGGTGTTAAACTCATTGAACAAATTTGAAGTTTCAACTAAGCAACTTCTAATGTTTATGAGTGATCGTGCCGCAAACATGCGTTCTTTGGGCCGATCTCTTAAAGAACACAGTGGTAACTTCTTACATGTAACGTAAAATCCATACTCTAAATCTTGCGGCACAAACGATTCCTACATGTTTTCCACTAGTAAATGCATTGATTGCTAGTACAAAGGCAGTGTTTCTAAAGTGCCCGGAACGTACCCGACTATTTCAAAAACTGTGTCCTGATTTACCTGAACCACCACAGCCGATTGTTACACGTTGGGGAACATGGATGCAGGCTGCGTTTTACTACAACAAATATTTTGATCAAGTAAAGAAGGTAGTTTTAAAATTCAATCCGACAGAAGCTGCAGCAATCAAAAAAAGCCTGGAAATATTTCAAGATAGTCAGGTTAACAACAATTTTTTTAACAATAACATGCGTTATAATTTAAGAGTGTATAACAGATGTTTCAATAGTATTCCGTATAAAATACTTTTGCAGTACTTAAGACCAAACTAAAGACTGGTACTGGTACATCTTTTAGGTTGGTAAATGATGAGAATTAAATGACAAACAAACTAAAATAATAATTCTCTCTTATTAAACACAAGTGAAGGCTCATATCAGATTGCCCAAGCAAAAGCCTCGAAAATAAAAAATCTTGGAAGATATAAACAAAAAGAAAACTTTTTTACTATTTTTTATTAAAAATAAAAGAGAGAACTGGAAATATAGAAAAAGAACCAAAACTAAATTCTACCCAATAACGCAAAATATTAAACAGGTGTTCAACCCGATCTCTAAGTGCAAACAGACAATAGCCTAATCTATTATAAAATCTATGCCTCATTTTGAATAAATATTCTACTGGCATATTTGCAACTCGCTTTGAATTTTTGGTCACAATTCATCTAAAATATTTGCTTTGGATTTATTGTATTGGATGTGGGATTTATTGTATCGGACAGGAATACTAAATATCTGAATTTTTTAAATAACTCCAGAACAAAGAATCGTCTGGGGACAAATCCGGCGACCTTGCTGGCCAACGAATACGTCCAGGGCTACTTATTAAACGGTTTCCAAAAGTATTAAATAGATATTGGCGCACTAATAAACTATTACATCTCGGCGATATTTTACACTGTTTGGCAATAGAAAAACTAGATTGAGTAAAATCTTGTTCTGCAAGAGCACATACTCCTACTTCTCGTAATTCTTGTTGTTCAATATTAACCAATTTTGGCTCTTTCTTATGATTACGTGGGGATAAACAACCGTCTGTTTCAAAGCTTATTTTGATGCCAGTTAAGACGCATTAAGAAATAAATTTTGAATTTCCGTGATGACCTGCATAAAGCCATGTAATTCATACTTTCTCTGCAGTTTCATATACATCAATTTCTTAAAAAAAAATATCACACAGTACACTCCAAATAAGCCTTGCACACAATTAACGCTTATTGAAATTAAGTGTGATCAACTGATGAAATGTAACCGAAAGCGTCCAATATATCTCTGCTTGCCACCCAATATCGATGCGGCACGGCGTGTAGAATATTTGTTAGCATTGAAATAAAAAATGTAATGACTCTAATTTGAATAAAACGTTACAATTGAACAATTGTCATTATTACGAATTGTCAAATTCGAAACTATCCGCGTACCTACACGGAATTTGTCGATTTTCGTCGGGTGCAGTCGGATGATTTCGCAACACGAGGGTGTATCGAGTTGAGCGGACTGATCTGTATATATATATACAGGTCTTGTAAAGTGAATACGTACAGCAAAAAATAGTGAGTCACCTGCTCCCTCTCAGCTATTGGAGATCGCAAGTCAGTCACGCCGTTGCGCCCTCTCCTACTCACGCGTAAGTATGTACGCTCTCACTTGCTCGGCGTAACGCCCACATTTTTTGCTGTACACATTCGCTTTACAAGACCTGTATATCTGTACCTTGAAACAAGAACAACCAATGTCAATATTTTTAGTTTTGAGGAAAAGGCTAGAGAAAATTAACGACCATTGTTAGTTTGACTGTTCTAGCATTGACATTTCTTCATAACCATAATTGGCATTCGGGGATGGGTTTTACAACTCAGAAAATGATCAATTTACGACATCGGCTGTTCTTCATATTATACAGTCATTTTCCAGGTAATATTAATAATATCTAGGTATATTAAGTCTATTAAATCGTAATTAGATCGCAATAATTCTAAATCTTGGTTCACATTTTGAAGTTTAACACTGTAACAATGCAAGATATACGTCGTAGCAGTCAACATTTTCAGTTATACATCACACAGATCAGATTTTATAGGTTAAGTTCCCATTAACCAGTACTTAAATTTAGAAGCCTTAAGTAGAAATTAAATGGGATGTGGACCATAATAGACACTACTTTAATATTGTAAGCTTTGCTTAAAATATAAGACCGATCGGTGAGATTGGCCAAATCTCCTATATTGTCACCTGTCATCGTTGAGTTAAAACTTAATAAATGATTTATATTTTTCGGGTTTACAAATCTTCAAAATGGCGACATTCAATTTTTCCCTCTGCACACAAATTGAAGCATCCTCCCCACCTCGCCGGTTATCACTAGCATAGTATAGAAATTTTACTGTGATGTTACTAATGAAGTTGATGTGCCATAATTCTCATTTGTGCAACAAAGTGTAAACCTTTACTGACGTGAGACTTGAACCACTAAATCTATGCATGTGCAAACTCATCTTAATTCTGTAAATATTACTCATAAACGATATTAGTATCTCCGAAGAAACACTTACTAAACTAAAGATAGAAATCCTACCAACACTAGAAGATGGCCGGGGTCAATTGGACCGCCATTTACTAACCTCATTAACTTGACCTTCTTGTATTATTTTATTACATAGTGCTTAAAGACTGCTCCGATAAATCTTCGTTAAAATTGGCACGCAGAAAAATAAAACATTTTCAAAACTTATTTACATACTTTTAATTCTAATTAATATTTTACATAATTACTTAAAAAGAACTATATACAGAACAAGTACAAATAATAAGCTAACCAATTAAGGTTTTACAATATATTTTACGCCAAATTTCAGTTATATTTCCAGAAAAATTCCCCCGACGCTATTGTCAGAAGAAAAGAAAGTAAATCACCCGCGCTTTCCTTCTTCGTTTTTGCATTTTCAAGAATAGAAACAAATTTCGCCAACTTTCCCGAACAGAAAAGGAAAACTTATAATGTATTTACTAAAAGTACAATTAACTGCATTATAATGACTAGCGGAACCGACCGACGAAGTTCATTTTAGTTGTCAGAACTGGCGCTATTGTCGTCGTCAGATTCGTAAACACGTGGTCTTGAGTACCAAAGACGACATCTCTCTTTTTTAATCTTAGGTGAATTAGTACTACGATAACTCGGTCCCGCAAAAGCTGCCATCGAAAAATCCAATGGCTTATCGGAATCGTTGTTCTGCTCGTCCTTTTGACGACGAGTCTGGAAATGATTAGAGACGTCGGATGACGAAGAAGGCACGTCTGTTTTAACTTCTGGACTGTAACAGATTTCTTTTGAAGCTAGCGGTTGTTTAATATTCTCTTTGTTATCTTCGTCTTCATCGCTAGTAGAATGCCTAGCTTTATGTTTGTAATACTTTTTCAACTTATCCTTCCTCTTCGATAAACGTGAGATAGTTTCTAGCTTGGTCCGCATTTTCCGTAATTTATCGTTTAGTGGCTCGTTGTCGGTACTATCGCTCATCGAAACATATTTAGATCGACTAGATCTTTTACTTCTCTGTTTCCTTTTTCTCTTATAATATTTATAGTTACTACTGTCACTACTGGAATCACTGGATGAACTGGATTCCGTCGACGTATAGATATACCTACTACTCTTAGGTCTACGTTTCTTCCTGCTCTTCTCGTATTTATCTCTACTTTTTTTCTCCTTTTTACTTATTAAATTATACCTAGGTTTAATATCAGATTCACTGGAAGATGAAGATTCCTTCATAGCTTCCACATCATGGTTGTGAACATTCTGAGAAGTTTGTGTGGACGCCGTGTCGTCATCTGTAGTGTTGATTAAATCTACAACAACTGGAGGTGGTGGTTCATGTATTATAACATCAGAATCTCTACTACTATCGGAGTTAATCTCTATTACTTCTATCGTTGGTCTGTGAAAAGGATTTGGGTTGGGAGCACTGGAAGTGGCCACGACGGTAATATCGCTGTCGCTACTGCTCGGACTTTCTTCACTTGGGATCGTGTGTATGTAACTGGTGCGTGGGTAATAAAATGCATGTCGGTCGTAACCAACCATATCATACGGAGATTTCATGAAATTGTAGAACTCGTGGATGAAATGTTCTGTTTTGTTTCCTAAATATTCGCGGAGTAAATTCTTAAAAAAGAATCCACGTATGTGATGCCTATTTAAATGACCTAGGATAATGTCAACCAGAAGCATGACTTGTTGGGTATTCTCTTCGAGCAAGGCGTTTAATTCACGATTCAACCATGGTACCAAGCGGTTAATAGCGGCAGGGTTATCTCTGAAAATACACAATTAAATATTATGATATTTTCAAAACTACGTATCAAACTATTCTTAAAATATCCAGCAAATTATGTAAACAATTGTGGAAAACTAGCATTTTCATTTTTTACTTGGGCTTGGCTTTATATTAATGCAGCTTAAAGTATTATTTAGATTCAATTTAACTGTATGTTAAAGATGACTATTATTGTAACATCTACTACAGGTGTCTAGATGTCTCTTGTTTTACATTTCTCGTATAAATAATCAGTATATTGCTATTACTTTATAAAATAAATGTATAGTCATAGAAACATAAGTGCAGTTTTGCGGTAAAGAATGTTTTTTGCAATACATCCGAGCATTTTAGTAGTACCTCTACAAAAACTTAAATACGTTTTACATTACAAACTATGCAAACAGATTTGGCATCATTTGTATACAGTGCAACGATTTTGAAGGATGCTATATAGCGCAAATTTCCTCAAACCTAAAATTATGAGCAATGCTATTCGTTTCCTATTTCCCAATCTTACGAATTACGCTTATACTACGGCCATATTTTCTAAGTTAAATAGAGCTAGCAGTTTTAACTTTTAAAACAAATTGAGCGGGTTTCTTTACCAGAAATGAGCGAGTATGTATACATGTATTCAGACACGTTATTTTTTACTTCTTTGGTGTTTCTTAATAAAACTGCATTTAATTTAGGCATGCTATTGGGCTGTCGGTATTAGGTTAAGAATTAGTATTGTTAAATATATGTTAAATGGCATAATTCTACGGTAATTTTTTTGTTTCAATATCTTTTTTTAACTTGGCATCGATGCTTACTTGTTTTTTTTATATATAACACGGTTAGGCTTGAGCAGAAAAGAACAAACTTTGTTTCGTTTGAGCCTCGCCACGCGATTGAATACCAATTTAATTTTGCTTTTTTCTAGTTGCTTATCGCAACTTGTAATATAAAGAGATTGCAGACCGTTGGGACTCCTAACTCAACGAATAAATCTCTGCAGCTATCTTTAGAAGTTGATATTTTAAATATACATATTGCTTTCATTTATATAAGTAAAACTGATTTAAAATTCTTGTTTGGTCTCCAAAACAATAACCGACAGCTTAGATAGGAATTTGAATAAGAAAAATAAATCATTCTTAATGTAGTAATGTTACGAGTATTTCTTAGTTTCCTTGGCGTGTATTGCAACGTTATAACAAGAGTAATTGTATTCTAAATTAAATAAATTTGTTTTTAAGGTAGGTAGATCCGGAAGTGCCCTACAGACACCCTTTCGGCAATTTAAATAAAAATAAACAGGAAATAATGACCAAAAATTAATGCTAATACAGCTCAAGGTATTGGTGGAATCATTCCCGGAAATGGTTATTGTTACTAGGCATTCTTTTCATGAGCTAATAATGACGAATTAAATTGAAAGAATAAATAGTAACCTCAAACTTTGACGTTACGCAAACTCTCCATGGTAATGCGTCACGCCCTCAAAATCCCGCGTTCGTTTGAATAACCGAAACTTGGTTTACCTTGTGCCTAGTCTTGGAATATAATTTGACCACTATAACACTTGCATCTACTTGCTTGCTGCTTTTCAAATGCCGGAAAAATCACCGCTGTTAGCTGTATTTCTCGGCATCTTACGACTTACCTTCATTTTGTTAGTTAGTTAAAATTTTAAAATAACGAAAATCTAAACTACCTGAACGTTGGGCGCCAATATTTGTAGTGTTTTAACAATCAGAGAAATTATTTTCTGAACGAATCCATTAATTTTTTACGATCAGTAGGTCCAGAAGTGTCCCCTAGACACTCTTTAAAATAAAATAAACCGCAAATCCTAACGTTTTAACGAGAACTTTCTATGGCAATGCGTCACACGCTGAAATGCTGCATATTTTTGAATACTCAAAACTTGGACTAAGCTTCTAATTTAAGTGAAATTAAACACTAAAACACTTGGATTTGCTTTGGAAATAGAACACTTAACCAAATACATCTTCAGTCAACGGCGATTTGAAGTAAAGAGAAAGATTATCGTCTTTTGCCTTCACTCCTTTGTTTCCGATAGCATTTGTCACAAACTCATGCCAATTACGATACACATTCCATAATAGGCAGTATTTTATATTGTTTCCATTAGATTTCAATCAACTTAACGGATTTCCTCTCTTTAAAACTATCATACTACAGACAGCAATATCTCATGCACGTACGTTTTCGTTTCTAACAGCAGATGGCGCCAAATGAACAAAAACCAGTTATTCTCTTAGTAACTTGTTGCGTGACCAATGCGCATGTCACATGGTCTTAGAGATATATTACACAGTAGTAGCACATGCATTAACCCTCTATAGTTTTGATTTATTCCTGTGCGTTAAAGTTTTTGGAAGTGTTGCTTTGTGCGTGGGGTTCATAATGATGCTGTTATATACAAAATTGTTCACGCAACCATTTCATTATTAGTACATGTAATTACAAAGTTGGCATAACAAAAATGTCAAAAATATTGTAATTTAAAAATAAAAAATAATATCTTTAAAAAAGGCTTTAGTTTTATTTCACCTCCAATTTTATTAGACAATTAAAAAATGTGTGTATGTAGGCCTAACGTATTATGAGATTTGTTTTTCATTCCTATCACCAGATGGCGCTGAAGCCCGTATTCATCTGCTATTAGTTTAATTTCCCACCTATCATTATGGAGCATGCACAATATATGGTTACATCTGCCTAACCTATATGCCTAACGTTAGATTAGTATCAACAAATAATATAACCCAACAGAATCGACAAGAACACGATCTTAATCTTCCATTACTGAAAATACTTATGATAAATTCCTAATATTTGTAAACAAATGCAGCGAATAACATTCACGAATATAGCTGCTTCTCAAAGATTGGTGTAAAGTTACCTCGTACACACTAAAATTAAGGTCTTAAGGTAAATTCTTCCAACATTCTTAAATGTAGTGCTAATTTAATTTGTTGCATGAACGCACTTATGCTAATATTCGATTTTAATCGCTGATGTTAAATTTAATTTAATTTTAGGTGTATGAATAAACCCACCATGAAATACGTTATATGGGTCTTTATGATTTTTGATTTGCTGGCAACTTCTTGGTCAGTAACTTGTGATGGCTGAAGCAAATCTTGAGCTGGAACTTGCACTAGACACTGGTAGATATGCTCCTTCAACGCATCTCCCAAGATATAATAATGATGCCACCACATATCTTGGTCTTAAAACAGAGTACAAGGCACAACACTCTCGGAACTAAAATCTCGGATGTAAACTCGAATATGTCGCCGCTATGCATCGTCCATATTGCGCCTTGCCATTAAATTAAATTAATAAAGAACACACTCTAAATTAAACCAGCACGAATTATTCGCAACAAACAGTCAATTATTTAGAATTATTATGTTATGGAAGTCACCAAATTGCACTATCCATACAATATCAAAGATACCGCCATCTAGATTACATATTGAATTTCATCATTTCTACGAACCGTCTACGAATGGATTTCTGAAAATGTGTAAATGTTACATACAAGTACGCCTCTATAATGATTTTATGGCAATTCAAGAAAGGGTAGCATTATACATTATACCACTTTTTATAGATTAGATAGAGTTCGAAGAGGTGGTCATATATTTTAATCTCAGTGTTGTGTCTAGGGTAGTCTATAGCTCTATTTGCCAAAAGGAAAACAGCTTGTCGGCGGCTGGATTACACGTTACTATCGAAAACATAAGGCTAAACAGCTTTGACGTCAGCAGGTTGTGATGTATTTTGAAGTAGGCCGTCGATGAGCCATAAACGCGGTTACACGTTCAGATCGTCTCTACATTTTGAACTGGTTTATCCAAATTATATTGGTTTTATTTTAAAAAAATACCGTGTAGTGATATTTCCGTACTTTGTTGGTGATACCTGTAATGTTTTTCTAGTGTTGTATAAGCGATAAAACCTTTTCTGAAATGAAAAAACGAGGTAACCAAACCGAACATGGCGTCGGCTTTTTTGGATGTTTTACATGTAAGTTACACGTTGTAAATAAAAAAGATATTATATATTTTTCAACAGCTACAGATTCAAGGACCGGTGAAACTATAACCGTAAGTTTAACATGTCCTAGGCTTAAGAAAGATGCTACTCCAACTCAATTCCCTAACAGTTCGTTGTATTTGGCAAAAAACGTCAAATACAATTGTTCAAATAGTTTTATATTCTTACGTTATATTTAACAAAATTATTTTTGAACACGAAGAGATGCTTTTAAATGTGTGTAATACATAAGGTTCGACAAACGCGGGCTACGGTAGAAGCGCCGAGAGGGGATTTAGGTCGATGCGAAGCCAGTGAAGAGTTATTCGATAGGCGTGGAAGTGAACGGTCATTCGATAATTATCGGTTTATCGGTGTGCGTCTTGTAAAACATGGATCGTCGTGAGCGAGGTTTACCCTTAGCATCGCATGTGAATAAATATATTAGCCGTTTCCCTGGGTTGGAATATACAGGTACTATCATTCAGTGCAAAATTTGTAATATACGGTTGATAAGTCGCGATACATTTCACTGTAGAAGACATATTAAAAGTAAACGTCATGAAGTGAATTTATGCAACAATATTCCGTACTGGGAATCTCTGTATGATTTTATTTTTATGCTAAGTGTGTGCAATATCCCACAACACCTAGTAGACAATAAACACTTTCGTCTTTTTTAGAATAAATATATTTCCTCGTGGAAACTACCAACCAGTAGACAATTGCGATACAATTTACCACATTTGCAGGGTACATTAAAAAAACTGTATAGTAGGCGAGTTGAAAAATAAGAAAATTTGCGTAAGTGTGGATGAAACAACTGATGCACAGAAACACAGCGTGATTCATGTTGTAGCGCGACCTTTAAAACGTAACGATCCAGCAGCTTCCTTGTTATTAACCAGTAAAAGGATTGAAAAAACTGATGCTGAAACTGTAGTGAAGATAATAAAAGATTCATTAAGAGAATTTTGTATCACAGGAGCCCCAGTCACAATGTTAGTTACTGATGAAGCTGCAACAATGCTAAAAGTTGGTAGGATGTTGAAAACTATGCTTTCCGACTCTTCTTCACATAACATGTCTCATACACGCGTATCATCTCGTTGCAGAAACCATTCGAAAGAAGTATCCGATGGTGAATAATTTAATAGCATCTACCAAAAAAGTGTTTGTGAAATCTCCCAAACATATCCACGTTTTCAAAGCATTGTGGCCGAAATTATTATTATTATTATCATAAATATTGCAGCGATTCGAGAGAGTCAGCAACTTTTTTCCAATTCGTACGTTCAATTACAAATAGATTAAATTTCCATAAAAGTTGTACAAGCTATATCGCTGTTAAAAAACAGTCACTTATCTTTACAAGACTTTACAAGACAGTGAACGCATTGCAACAATTATAATAAGTTGTTCTACAAATGCCCTATTTAAAAATGATTGTGGGAAAAGTAATGATAGATCAGGTAAAACGCTACATAATAGGAAATTAAAGGCCCTGGTTAAATAGCATGTCTGTAAATTTTCTCGTGAAATTGAAGAAAATTTCGAATAAGATTGCAATTACTGTATCATTTCAACCTTAGTCTCGTTCAAATACATGTACAATTACAAATAATAATAATTAGTCAATTAAATATCAATCACAAATACATCTTTCACGAAAACGGTGCTCGGTTACGTGTTTGATTTTTGCTTTGAAACTTCGTTTTTCCAAAATAAAATTGAATGGGACGCGAAGAAGGGCTCGGTTGACGACTGGCATCTTCTTTAAACCGCAAGCCCTTCAAAACATAAGAAAGAAATGCAAAAAACCGATTCCTTTATCGCTTAGGATAATATCGTGCATGGCGATACATCGCCTAAACAGCGTGGCGTCATGGAAGAGCGTTTAGGCCTTCAAGTTTCAGTGGTAGCGGATTACGTCACACCAATCACTGGTGCGTTTTACATCGCGTAATTAAATTTTGAATTTTAAGGATTTTCAAAAGCCTTTCTCTTTTAAAATAGTGAAATTTGGATGAGCACAAAAAGTTTGATGCAACTTCCCTATTGTCTCTGCAAGTATGTGCTTATTGCAATTTATTTAAAAAAAGATAGTAAGACAAAGTTCTGATGAAGGTTAAAAGTAAACATGCAACCAGCAACAATAATTCTTGAAGAAAGGTAACTAAGGAATTAAACATGAAGATAATGTAACAATACAGCCAGAGGTAATTCCCAAGTTTTCCTCTTTGTAATAAGTCAAATATTTAGAGTAGATTACAAATATTTTTATAGGGAAGTATTTGATAAGATTAAACAGATAATATTCCCATCCTTTGAGATATATGCAGATATTGCTCAATTACTATGTAAACCCAAAACTGATTAGCATTAGAATGCTATATCTAAAGAGATAAACCATTAAAAATAAATTACCTATAAAAATGTGGACTGATTTCACGATATCTTCCTGTAATATCCGGAGGAGCTGTAACCCACATGTTCCTAGCATAAACCATTCTTCTAAAGTTTGTAGATGACATATCCCTACGATGTCTGTGTCTAAAATTTCTCAAATATAAAAAAAAGAAAGCTCCAAATATCCTCTGCAGTTATTACCTGTAGTTATAGTTGTAGTTTGGTGAATATGCAGAATTTGTTAAGCGATGCGTCAAGAGCATTTGTTGTATGGCCAACTCCCCCCTAGGGTCAACAGTAAATGTTGTCCTAAAACATAACATAATTTATTAAATCGATCTCTCTAACTATGTTATGGAAAAGACAAACCTAAATTGAAAATGTCTGGAGGGCTGCGCTGTTGTTGGTAAATACAAATATTCATCATTAAGAATATTCTCCCTTGTATGTACAATTGGTTCAACAATATGTTCATCATACTCATTATTTGATTTGACATTATGTATTATTGAGGTAAACGGCTGTTTACATAAAGGACACTCGGGTTTTACCTATTAGACCAGCAATTACAATCTCATATAGCACACAATTTAATATTAATCCTACCTTCGACCACTCCAACAAGCATGTAAAACAAAATTGATGCATACAAGAGTCAGAGAAACATTTATTTGTACAAGTGCCCAAACAAATCGCACAATTCGGCGGTGGACTATTGCTAGAACTTGTTGTAGCAAGAGGAATGCTTATTTCAGCCATGATAACGTCCTACAGCAGATTACAGTTTCTTTTTTCTCGTTCGGCACAGATGTTTTTATATTATCTACGATTCTGCGTCCA
The DNA here is from genome assembly GCA_029619315.2 of Dynastes maya. Lineage (NCBI taxonomy): Eukaryota > Metazoa > Arthropoda > Insecta > Coleoptera > Scarabaeidae > Dynastes > Dynastes maya. Next base: position 65,162,870 of record JAROYE020000003.1, on the reverse strand, counting down.
TCGTACTGTTGACCACATTATCACGAATTACACCTTCATGTTAACATTGCGACGACGGTTTACAGAAAAGTTGCATATCATTCGATCACTTCCACTAACATATGACTGAACTAAACCATAGAACTAAACACCATCTAAATACTGGAAGACATTTTCATGACATTTCTATAGCAAATTGCAATTACTTCAATGACTTCAAGTCAGATATTTACAGAATTCTTTACAGAATTTATTTTCAGAATTCTTTAGAAACTATATTATGAACTAGTCTATAGGTGGCACTGATTTGTAAATGGATAAAAATAGAATTTAAAATAAGGTTTGTTCGAACTAGTACTAGTAACAAATCCGATTTATCCAGATATCTGTAGGTTTATTTCTGCAGCCGATTTGTGATAGTTTGATCAGAGGTTAATTTGGATTAATCTACGCATGCGCAAACTAAGACTGATTTGAAACTGATTTAATAATTTAACTGCATGAACGTTTTTTTTACAATTATCAGGTGATGTATAAGTTAAAAGCGTACCTATTTAATAGACTTAAGAGAGAAAATATACTCAAATATGCAGATGAAAACAATAGATTTATCTTACATTCAAATATTACAAAAAGAGGTAAGCGAAAACAGAAATAAACGTGAAACGTTTAGACAGAATTGCAACCTTAAAGGAACTGTTAAATCCTAACAAAACCACAGACATGAATAAAACACGCGTGAAATGTGAACATATACAAAAAACCTATAACAACTTTTCACTTCACAATATAACAATGCGCATGCGTCTGATGGATCACTGCATAGAATAACTTGGATCACTGGACGATAATCTTCAAACTGGAGCAACTATCAGCAAACGGTTAGAAATTAATTTGGAGATCTGCACGAACGCGAAATTACGTCAAACTAGTAGTCAGAGTTTGGCGTTTTAACTGCACGAACACTATTTTTGTAATGCGCATGCTCTAACAATTTCAAACGATTTTAAATCGCTGCAGAAACAAACCTATAATCTTCATGAAAACACAATATTGAATATTAATAACTTTTTTTATTAATGCCTGATAAAATTTTCAATGTTATATTGTAAATTAAAATTTACTTTATAGTAAATTAAATAAATTTATTTTATGTTACTTGTTGTTTTTATTGATACATTTTTTAACAAGCTGGAAAAATATATTTAACCTTTGACAGTTTAAATATGGCGCCTTATCTTCCACTACCCTGTTCACTTCTACCACCATATCATCTCAAATTTCCCGTTATATATGAAATCATTGAAATCCTCCATAACCTGTCTATAACAAGTAACTGGAATTGTGTGAATTGTATTGGTTGTATACGGATAAATAACGTTGTTTTCAATTTTATTAACATCAAATTTATTTAATTTAAAATGTCTTTTCCGTTCGGTGCCGCCAAAACCGTAACAGGTTTCACATTACCAACAACATCTACAACAAGTTTGTATATATAAATATATGTAAATTTCCATCAAAACTTAATTTTTCCAAATTTAGATACCCCAGGCTTTCAATTTGGTGGTGCTAGTGGCGATGCTAAAACTACAAAACCACCGATAAACCTAACATTCACACCTTCAACAACTGCAATTGCACCTGTTGCTTCTACAGCCACCGGAGGTTTCAGTTTTACTACCACTACTACAACTCCCCAATTTAGTGTGGGAAGTACGACAACAACTGCAGCTACTTCGCTATCGTTTTCTCTACCTGCAACAAATGCACCAACGTCGTTAATTACGCCTACACCAAGTGTAACATTATCTACAACTACATCTACTCCTTCAGGTACAGTTTTTGTTTAATTTGTAAGCTACTATTATTGTGGAAATGTTTTAGTTGTAGGTTTGGCATTACCTACCATTTCAAAACCAACTACAACTACAGTACCAGCTGCAACTGTTGGCACTACTAGCATTATAACTAATGTGCCATCTAGGTAACCCTTTCGTATTTTCCAATATATTGAGTTTACTACTTTGTTTTGTAGCACTGGTGTTACATCTGGTCTTGGTACCACTAATGCTCTAACATTTTCTCAAATAGAAGATTCCGTTAACAAGTGGACTATTTATTTAGAGGAAGAAGGTAAACATTACACAAATCAAGCAAAACAGATAAACGCTTGGGATCGTCTCCTTATAACAAATGGGGAGAAAGTAGGCTAAACATTTTTTTCAAATCCTTATTTTTTAATTTACTTGTATTTTTAGATTTTAAATTTAAACAAGGGAATTGAGCGGGTTAAACAGCAACAAGAACAGTTAGATCAAGAACTTGACTTTGTCTTAGCTCAACAAAAAGAATTAGATGATCTAATAGATCCACTAGAGAAAGAAATTGAAAACATTCAAGTAACTGACTTAGATAGGCACCGCACCTACCAACTGGCAGAAACCTTGGATACACAATTGAAACAAATGTCTGAAGACCTCAAAGAGATTATAGAACACCTTAATGAATCAAACAAACTTCAAGAGATGGCAAATCCTGTAAGATGATAGTTTTTTTTGCAAAAGTTTAAGTGTGCTTTAACTTTATATTCTTCACTTTTGTAGATAATACAGATTGGTAGAATATTAAATGTTCACATGAATTCTTTGCAATGGGTTGACAGAAATACTACAAAGATTACCACTCACTTAGATCAAATAGCAAAGATGCATGATATGAATAAAAGAAATCACGAAATTAATCTACAGAAGACCTATGAATAATATTTTTCAATGCAAATAATTTTATACCAACTTCCTATCCTAACTTTTGTATTGTATGGAACAATAAAACTGTTAATTGAAAGTAAAAGTTTACAATGTTTAATGTATTTGATTATTTCAAATAGTTTCTACACCTTTTGTATTTGCAGACCGGTAACTCGCGAAAAACATTCGTATAACCATTAAATAGTCAGGTATCCACATATACATTTTTGTGCAAATAAGTTCACTGTGATCAGGTATTACCAGAAAATGTTTCTGCTTCAACAAGCCACTCCACAAGTCGGCAATACATATAAGGCTTCAATAAAATACATAGTAGTGTTTCATTACAATTTGCATCGCGTTAAACTATCATAGCTGAGTTCGGGTATTCGTTCGGAGCAGATCAAGAGTACAGAGCACGTGGAGGGGATTAGGAGTAAATAGTTACTCCAAATACCCTACTCGCGATCTTTCGCGTTTGGGAATGTCGTAGTTATTCCATCCATTCGTTTAAGACTATGAGTTGCTCTACTCCTAATCCCCTCCACGTGCTCTGTACTCTTGATCTGCTTCGAACAAATACCTGAACTCAGCTTTAATTGTCATATTTTACAAGACATGTTTAAAATGGTCAATGTCATAAATAATAGTATCGTTTGTCCCAGATTTTTATGAAAATTTTCGCGACGTACTCACTAGCATTTTAGCGAATGGACGCATTCAACTCGGACGCAACCGTTATGCAGTTGAGTGAATAGCCAATAGGAATCCGTGGGCTTAGAGGGGAATATGTTATGACATCATGAAATTGTCTCATGATAAGGGGTTCGTATTGCCTACCAGTTTCCCCGGGAGTCGACAAAACACGAGTCTATCTAGTCGATTTCAAAATTTTGTCAATTCTGGCTATTTCTGGCATGCATAATTATGTAACTAAAGGTGAGTTCGGATATTCATGGAATATTCGTTCAGAGTAATTTCAGTTACCCCAAGTACCCCACTCGCACTCTTTGACGTTTGGAAATGTGGTAGAGTTACTCCATCCAAGCTCGGGTATGATGGGACATTGTTAAAGGGAATATCCGAACTCAGCATAGGTATTATAATTAGTGTTGGGCATAATCGATATATTTCAATAATCGAATGAATCGAAATAATCGTTTCAAATAATCGAATGATCATTCGAAATTTACTAACGATTTCGATTATTTAACAAAATCCGAGTGACAAGTGAATTATTTCGAAACTCGACACCTCGAAGTTTCGAATACAGATCTCGAATCGTAATCCGTTTGTGTGCTCCTGCGCAGTCGAAACGAATAATGAATGATTTCTGAACCATAATCGAATGGTCGATTATTCGGGTATAATCGATACATCTCGATTATATCATTCATAATCGCCCAACACTGATTATAATATTATATATATACGTCGTGTAAAACAGTCTAGCTACATTTTATGCAATACGTTCTATTTAAAAGTAGGCAACTAATATTACACAATTGAACATAACCTATTTTTTATTTTAACTCTAAGGGTCTATCCTAATACAGCATTATCGTGATTATTTCTCTAGTTCGGTAGCCTCTTTATATTCTACAATAATGTCAACTAAACGAAAACCTGACACTCAAGTTCCAGCGGAGGAAAGCGATCAATTACTCATAAGACCTCTGTAAGTATATTACACTTTTCAGAAAGTTTAAAAAGGCATATAAAAATGATATAAATTTCAGTGGCGCCGGTCAAGAAGTAGGCAGATCGTGTATAATGATTGAATTTAAGGGAAAGAAAATAATGGTATAGTGTTACCGCATTATTAAGTTTAAAATTCATTCATAAAATAATTTTTGTTATAGTTAGATTGTGGTATACACCCTGGTTTATCCGGTATGGATGCCTTACCATTTGTTGATTTGATCGAAGCAGACGAAATTGATCTATTACTAATTTCGCAGTAAGTTTTCGTATTACTTCTTATAATGTTAACGCTGAAATATCTGTCAATAAACGTTCCCTTCTAGCTTTCACTTAGATCATTGTGGTGCACTTCCATGGTTCCTGTTAAAGACCAGTTTTAAAGGAAGATGTTTTATGACTCATGCAACTAAAGCAATTTATCGTTGGCTTCTTTCTGACTATATTAAAGTCAGGTACATAATTTAAAATGATACTTTATGAAATTTACATGCTTGTAAAATTGTAGCAATATTGCAACAGAACAAATGTTATATACCGAATCAGATTTAGAAGCTAGCATGGATAAGATAGAGACCATCAATTTTCATGAAGAGAAAGATATTCTAGGTGTAAAATTTTGGGCGTATAATGCTGGACATGTTTTAGGAGCAGCGATGTTTATGATTGAGATTGCTGGTGTTAAGGTAAGTTAATCTTGTAGCAAATGAAATAAACTTGTGATTTTAACCATTTCAAAATATTCAACACAAAATTAATTTTAGATTTTATACACCGGAGATTTTTCAAGACAGGAGGATAGGCATCTCATGGCTGCTGAAATACCAAATATACATCCAGATGTTTTAATTACTGTAAGTACTTCACCACATACCCACGTAGAATTACAGTAGAGTCTTGGTAGTTTTAGTTTAACCCCTTAGCCAATTATTATGTATACAGGCTGATTCATTTTTGACTTTCACCATGGGGATCTTACTTATTATTGGAGATAGAGGGTGGGTTTAAATTTGGCAAAGTTGCTAAATTTTGTATTTGTTATGAATTCGAAGAGAAAATGAACCTGTGACAAATAACATTTGACATTTAAAAAAAAACTAAAAAGCTGATTTTCTTCTTTTACATTTAAAAATACATTTTCAAGGCCACTTTTAATCTACTACCTAATGGTATAGTCGAAGTTGTTATATGACGTTTCGATTCTTTCTGGCGATTATAAACTTTATTTTTTATCGGCGCCATATTGGCTTTTGACACCCTTAAAAAGAACTTTTTTCTGATTTCAAACATGTATGATATGTGCACAAATGTTTTCAATATTATACTTTAATTAACGAAGAAGGCATTTGAAAATTAAATAAGGTAGCCATGAAATTTAAAACTGTCAAACATTTCAATTGTTCATTAGTAATACGAAAATGTCATACACCAACGAGGAGAAACGAAATATGATAAGTAGAAAGTATTTTCTTTCATCTAACCGACATACAACAATGGCGAGTACAATTGCATCCAAAGCGACAACAGCCACATCGTATCATTTTTGTAGATCTTGATAGAAACTTCGAGAATGGATCGTTTACCAAGTCGCGTAATGTTTATTTTGCCCGTGTACAGGGGTGGATTCTTGCAGCTCCTCTCTCCGCTACATTTATACTACTACCGTATTCACTCAGCATCACTACGATGTGTTATCGCTGCGCATCGATAGCTTTAAAGTGAGCATGTTCCCTAGCGAACCTGACGACTTGTTAAATAGCCGTATTTAGTTTGGGAATGCATTGTTTAGACCAAATAGAATTATTCTCTATTTGTTTAGCGAATGAAGTTACTTGAAATATGAAAATTGAGGAACGAAAGAATATAGAGCGAAGATGAGTTATGTTCTCGTTTTCCTAAAATTATTGTTGGAGGTATGGCTAAGTAAGCCGCTGCAACGTCGCGTTAGACGCCTGTAAAGCGTCGCCGTTATTTGAACATACCTCAATGCACGTGGCAGAACAACGCTAATCACGTTAATCATACCACGTTATTTGTTGGGTTATTGTTGGTAAAACAGAGTGTGGGTATTTTGTTGGGAAAACAGATTACATTTTAAACTAGTGTCTTCTGGTGTCGTTTTGGTCTAACACCTACCATTGTGGTTGGTGGTTTTCAGATGAACCAACAAACGCGGGCCGTACCAGCTCGTGGTCCACAACGTAAATTTTGTGAAATCTAAAGCATATTCCGCTATAGATAGCAAACCTGTTTGTAATGAAAATATGTCCATAATGGAAAAAAAAATTCCCGCGGTATTCCACTATGGAGAAGTTTCTCTTATTTACCTTTTTAAAATAACGATATTTGTAGGAGTCAACATATGGCACACACATCCATGAAAAACGAGAAGAACGTGAAAGCCGCTTCACGAATTTAGTTCACGATATTGTGAATAGAGGAGGACGTTGTTTGATACCAGTATTTGCTTTAGGACGAGCACAGGAACTATTGCTGATATTAGGTATATTCTAAACATATTTTAATCGGTGCAATGTTAAATTTAGGTTTGCTTTTTGATTGTCATAGATGAATATTGGAGTCAGCATCCTGAACTGCATGATATTCCCATATATTATGCTTCTTCCTTGGCAAAGAAGTGCATGGCTGTCTATCAAACTTACATAAATGCAATGAATGACAAGATACGAAGACAGATTGCTATCAATAATCCGTTTGTATTTAAGCATATAAGTAACTTGAAGGTAAGTGCTTTTAAAAATCTGTAAAATAAGCAAATTATGAGTCAAAAAATAAAAAAGGAAACTAGTGCCAATAAGAAAGATATGATGTATGATTGGTTTGCTTCAATAGGTCAAAAATCGCAGAATAGTCAGGACGAAAGGGCTTGCAAATTTTCTTCAAGCTCGCTTTAGGAATTTAAAAAACTGCAGTACATGCAGCATAGGTTGACTGGTTAAGATTCCAACACTAGCAGAAGCACTATTAAATTTATAGGTAAAAGCATAGCAACAAAAGATAGACTACATCGCCATTGCAAATTCACAAGAATATGTAGGAGGCGTTCTACTTATAGCTTATTATTGAACTATCTTTAGGGGAAGTTATTTAAATAAGATGCACATGCTTCTGTACATACCACACCCCTGCCGTCTAAACGAATGTAAATAGTCTGAAGAAATTGAAAGCAATTTATATATTTCTACAGTATGTGAGTTTTGAAAATTCAGTTACTGATTCGCTGCATAGAAAACAGAAAAGATTTAAGGAAAACGCAAAATTTTACCCTCATTTAGCGAGAAGGTTAAATTTGGCGGCCCTTACACAAGTATACACTATTCCTAGAAATACAGCGCTTTCAATTTATTTGTTTACACTTTGTATATCCGTTGAAACTATGGAATGCCCGAAGGGACTGTGATTTTTTACTTCATTTTGCCAACGTTATATCTGAATCTAATCCAGCGAAATAGTAGGAGAGCAATAAGACATGCAACTACAACATGTGTATTTTAAAACTTGGGACCGAACTGGCGATCTAACATTAGTCTTTTAGTGTCGTGAAATGGCATTTATATAGTTTTTAATATAATAAAAGCTTATTGGCGGGATCCTTCCCGCATTACGGGAAGTCTTCGCGAACGGGAAGAACAAAAATTCAAGCGGGATAGAAGAAAAATAAGATAAACGGATCGCAAATAAACGTCTACAGGGAAAGTTATCCACGTGCTAGACTGATACCAACCGCGAGGGTGTTCTCGCCCGTTTAGGTGGTATGATCGGCCTCGAAGCGATACCCCGGCAATTATTTTTTGTCGAAGACTGCGCGACGAACGGCGTGAAACTTTGACGTGAAGGAAATCGCGAATCTTACCGCCGAAACGCGACGCCGACTAGGATAGTATTCACTACTCTCCATCTAGGAAATCAGGACGTGACGTGTAATTTAAGTAGAATGAGAATTAAAAGACGTATTTGATTCCCTATCAAACAATTAGAGTTTGGATAACCATCTGGTAATATGTAATAAATTCTACCAATATGCGTTGTATAGGATTATTCACAAACTGGGAACTTACCAGTTTGAAAGGGCTCTATCTTTTGTACGTACTAACAGTTCGATTCCACATAGATTTCATTTTTTTAGAAGGGTTGGGATTTTTAATATATATAGTTGTTTAATTTTTGCTGTTATGCATTATGAGCTGAAAGCATACAAATTTTGGCCAAAATCGAAGTATTGCTATTCTTCACATTAGAGAAGTAATTATTTTAAAAACGTTGTTTTATAAATAAAACTTATTTATTCTAACGAAAATGTTCAAATATTTAACATCACCAACATTGTAAAAGTACATTGAAGTAAAGTTTAAAATATATAATACCGAACATTTATTATACCCATTCTAAATGTGATTCTAGGTCATTCAGTGGTTCTAAATCTATATTTACAAAGTTCCTGCGGTCCTATTTCTAGTGTTAGTAGTAACCAATTTGACAGAGCGCTTTGAGCTTTTTGATACTTCTTTTAATACCGCAGCAAGATGCTGATCTCTTTTTCAGCAGTGTTTTTTAACAATTTTTTTTGCGAATGACAGTTCTTCCATTTTAAAGAAAGGTGGCAACAAATGTTACGTTTTTTTTTTTTAAGTTTGAGCTAAAATAGATGGTGATGTGATAGCTGTTTATTTTCGAAACTATTTAACACGAAATTTAGCACAGCAGGGTTTTTCTTATTGCTTTTCTTCGTACCAAATTCGAAATAATTCTTGATTGTAGACAGACTACCCTTAAAAGAAAATTAAATTACTGGTAGAATTAGACGTGGATGGATGTACAAGTAGTACTTTATACTGTATGCTTCTATCTATCGAACATTGCTGGAACTTCCCGGCAATTTGTTAAAAGCTTACTATTATTAGTAGTTTACGGTATTTTATTAGCAAACGAACTTTCACAGATAAATTAAATAATATTCAACGTAACAAATTGCGATTTTAGGTATGTTTGTAGGGTTTTAATATCTACATACCTGTGTCTGATGATTGCATTTTGAATTAAACAAAAGACCACTGCTTATTTCAACGCTAAAATAAAAAGAAACACACGAGTTACCGGACGGTTGGGAACGTTAACGCTATTACTGTATACACTTGGCTTATTGCTCGTACCACCGACAAATGATTCAACGAAGGATGCCGAGAAGGGTGGTTTGGTAAAATATGGAAGTTTTTCTTTATGACGTGTATATATTACCTAGAATTTTAAACTTTATAAAATGAGTTTTGGGCAAATATTTAATGACTTCAGACCGTAGTGCTATGGTGAGTTATTTAAATTTCAAAGTAGGTGTCACTGCGGTTTTGAGTACTGATAACAATTTTCAATCAATACTCGATAAAATGTTTTTTTTTCGTTACGGGCTCTTATTGTATTCATTCAGTGCTACTATGAATCCAACAGACAATATGCCAACGCATTAACGAACAATGCATTGATTGAGAAAGGGGCATTGCTTAGTAAAATCATTTCATAAGCTCGTGCAAAATTTGAGGAAAGCTGGTGCAGTTACACATAAAAAGCGATTGGGTAGACCAAAATTAGTAGAAAACAAAATCGGCGCAGTTCAAGTTTTACAAGAAGTTCTGGACGTCCGTTAAAATTCTGCATGTGTTTTTAGTGCTAATAAAGTTGAAAAAATGATTTAAGATGAGTTATTCAACGGTATGACGAATTCTGAGAAGGCAGCTTCCCCAATACATATTTAGTTAATAGGGTAAAAGGAGGACGCTTCAGAATACCGCTAAATGGCTAGACAAAATCTTTTGGACAGACGAGGCACTTTTTGAATTAAATAGCAGTGTTAACAGACACAGCATCAGGAAATTAACAGAAAATAGTCCCAATTCATACATAATAAATATACAGTGCGGTTCTAAAGTGTCCCCACAAGCTAACTTTCGAACGACAGAAGCTAGCGTTTTTAGAAGAAATAGGTCGATATCTATTTTTTGTGAGCTAAATTCTGTCGTTAGATCAGTCTGGCGTCACAAGAAACAATTTGGCGCTCTCTCCTAGCCAACTTTGCGTAACAACAAAATCAGATTACCAAAACCATTATTACTGCATATCGTCACATTTCTTCAATTGAAGTATAACATGTGCGGTATCGTTGGATTCGCCTTTCGATTACCTCTCCAAAAATGTAAAAATATACAGGGTATTCTATTTAAAATAAGAAAGTTGATGCCACTTCCGGTGACACTCAAAATACAATTGAACTGCCGAAAAAATAGAAATCCATCTATTTTCTCTAATAACGCTGGCTTCTGTCGTTCAATAGTTAGCGGGGGGGTGGGGGGGGGGGGGATTACTTTAGGACAGTGTGTATATTCTGTTATAAATGGCAATGTACGTACAAATTTTATTAGTCACTAAGGTAACAAGAAGGGCGCAGCGTTAATTCGTTGGAAAAATTACGAGTGAGAGATTTGACGTACCTTTTAAATCATTTTTGAAATATGCATATAGTATTATACATTTTTAAGCAAATTGTAAACAATATTACATAAGCCAAATAATTTTGGGCAGCAATTCTTTAACTTTTCGTTTGATGATTTCGGAAATAGAATTCTTTGCAATACATTGTGTTAATGACTTGACAATAATATGTAGATATGATATTCCTAAATACATACAAAAAGTATGTTGTGGAATAAGACAAAAATGTCGTGGCTCAATAATAGAACATACAGGACTTTTTTCTTCAATTGTGAGTTCATTTCTGCATGTCTTACACGATTTTGTCATAATTATTCTTCTTTACAAATTTACAATTTACCTACGCAATATTCTTCTTTTTTATTAAGATTCAAGAGTAATTAGTAACTATAAACGTGTTGACAGTTATTTGACAATTGTCAAATTTGACAAAGTTGACAATCATAGCTAATGTAATTTTTCCTTATGCGACGGCAACACTAGTGCCAAGCCAACCAAGCCAATCAAGCCAACTAACAAAGTGAGTAGGTTTTGCTATACAAACACTAATAATAGGGCTGGCCCAAATATGATTGTTCAACAAAGATAACATATTGTCACAGTTACTGTTCGGTACGGCTTTACGTCAATTCTCTAACAGGACCATATTTCTATAAAGGAATGGAACATGGACAAACGAAAACAATAACAATAAATGAGCAACGATTTTTTAAAATGTTACAAGATTTTGTACTACCAGCACTACAGAGTTATGATATTTACAACATTATTTTTATGCAACCCTGAGCCCCAGCCCATATAGACAATAATGTCAAGATACTATTACGAAACACATTTGGCGATGGTGCAATTAGTAGGCATTTTCCGAACATTTGGTGACCAAATATGATTCCGGCTGACTAGTGATTGTAGGGTTACCTTAAAGGAAGGATATTTCTTAGTAGACCTACTGAGGAACTGAAGCAATAGATATCACATTCCATCAAGAACATTCCTTAGAAGAAAGACTGTGAACGACTATTTTTAATTGAATATCACAGTGTTTTGTTTCTGGCATTAAAAATAAAGCCCCATTTTATTATGAATACTTTGGTATCTTTATTTTTGCAGTATCTAAAAATTTGGCAAAGTTACGGCCAATTCACTGGGAACTTACTTTTGAATAACCCTATACTTAGAAAATCTCAACCTCAAGCTTTATCCCTTATTTTCTCCTTTACATCTCGTTGCAAGTACAATCGTGGTACAATACTTTGACTACATTAGTCTTTTGGATAATCCTATCATCAATTTGTATAAATTATAAAATGTATATAAAGTACACAAAAATATTGTAAATTTTATTGCATATTTTCGGATAAGAATATAAAACAGAAATACCACCTAATATACCTCAGGATTGTACATCTCTTATTCAATCTTATACTTTTCACCGATTTTAAATACATCGATTTCAGGTTTCACTTTCTGATATAGATGCGGAAATGCCCCTTCGGCGTGAAACTTTTCCCTGACTTTCTCGTAGAGTGTCAAATCAAACATCTCTTCGAATTCTTCCCTGGTCATGAAAATGTCGGCATAAAGAAACGAATAGCCGCCAACATCTCTCGTAAACTTTTCCATGTCTCTCATAGCCTGAACGGGATTATATTTCTCTTTATTTTTTACATAGCCAGGAACCCCATAGACGCCTAGATCGTTGTACATTGCGTAATCGGTGTTCGGCACCAGATATTTGAGAGCAGGTCGTTTTAGTTGACCACTGTTATCGCCATGATCGTAAATTCTACATGGATATACTAAAAGTGGATATGTTTTGAATAGTTTTTCCGAAATATTAATTTGTTGTTCTAGTTCTTTTATTGGTAATACTATATCTTGGAACACTTGATGTGTAAAGGTAAATGCCCTAATTCCCGGTGTTGTGGTGAACTTTAGAAATGCGGGTTTGGGCGGAAGTAGCCATCCGAAAAATAATCTGCAAATAAAGAATACAAGTAATGAAAAGAAAAAGTAATCATAAAGCAACAATCTCTGAATTGCGTTGTGAATGTGATACAATTTTCTGTATCCTACGGGATCTTATAGAAAGCGGTAGAGCAGATACGTTAAATGTATCCAACGAAAGTTTATATTAACAATTGCAATTTATTGAAATTAATTAGCACATTTAGATGCAGATCTAAATTTATTTATTTTGAACCTAACACTGTATATTAATTCATGTTTTTAATTCATCGTTGGATTTTAGATCATATTCGTATAATGGGTAATACGACCCGTCCTTTAATCTAACACGTTTGAATGATGGATTTCACCTATGATAGTTTTACAATGACCTGTCAACATCAGAAATTCATCACTTCAAATTCAACCAAACTAAACAATTTAGAAACGGTATGGTGCGTATGGTGGAAATGGAGTTACATATATCTGACACATTAGTTTTATTAATTCATTTTTCATTAATAATGGTTGATAAAATGATTGGTGTATTCATTCTAGCAATGAAACTAATTCATTTATTCGAATCAGATATGAGGTCGCCAGCCAATCTACCACAGATATACGAGGTAGGCGCCATAAATTCTCAGCCTGATATAGAAAAAAATAAACCTTTCAATAAATATTTTTCAATATAATCTCCTCTAACTTCAATACATTTATTACAACAATTAATTAATAATTCTATAAGCTTGTAAAGCTTTTCCCTCAAAATGTTTACTATCGTCCTTAAAACGATTCCTTTTTGGATAGAGGATCATAATACCGAACCATCGTTTCATCTCCTGTGACAATAAACTCCAAAATCGGTTTCGGGTCGTCTCCATACATGTTTAAAAATGAGCACACACATTCGACTCGACGTTTACGTTGCGCGGTACCCATCTTGCACTAATCTCATTCATGCCCAAATGGTTATGGAAAATTCGACGAATATTTGTTTCAGAAATGTTAGACATCACTGCTAATTCTTTCACAATAGTAATAATAATAACAATAATAATAATAACAATAATAATAATAATAACAATAATAATAATAATAACAATAATAATAATAATCCAATTGACATCTGACAATTTCATCACATATCCACCGACTTTAAATACAGGTGCAACATTTTGATGATTGATGGACTTACCATCAATCCATTAATACGAATAAAAACTATAACTGATGGATCCATCACAAGTCCAATTATCAAGTAAAAACGTATTGGTGGATAGTTGATATAATCTTTCATTAAATTAGACCAGCTTTCATTAAATTAGACTTCGTGGTAATTTTTGCCAGGTGTATCGAATATTAAAATTGCCCTCGAGTTCAATCTGACATAGTTCATGCGTGGAAGATCGAACAACTCGATAACTGGATAAGAGATTGATGAATATTGTGCCAACACACAGGGATCTTCTTTCTATAGCGAATACTACGTTACTGGCAAAGATGGTATAACTTGGTGGTGCAAGGTATCTAAATCAGCAGGTACACAAATAAGGAAAGAAAATATAATTATACATATACCCGGAGTAAAACGATCAGGGAAAGATTTAAGACACCTATTGAATGTTGGGCATATTTTATTAGTAATAAAATGATTACGAATACCACAGAATATATTAATCCAAAACACAATTCAAAAATATGTAAACTATACAGAAAGGTAAAAAGGGAAAGAAACAAGACTACTAAAGTAAAGGTTCGTTATATCTTGTTGGTGTAATGAAAGCAAACATGCAGAATTTGAAAGATCTTTGGGTAACAGCTGAGGCAGGTGTTGATATTTTTAGAGCGACAGTGGTGTTAGAACGATCTACATTTTTAATACGGTGTCTTCGGTTCGATAACAGTGAAACTAGAAGCGAAAAATTGAAGGTAGCTTGCACCAGTACTATCAATATTTAACGAGTTTGTTTCCCACTCATTAGCATCGTAGACTCTAAGTGAATATGGAACATGAAATGCAGTTCATACCAAATAAACCTTCCAAGTACGGCATCCAGATATTCGCGTTAATAGGTGTGAGAACATTTTATGTCCTTTGATAGAAGCGTTCATGTTTTGCGGCGTGTCATTCGTTTGAATCAACGTTTCGCTGCTTATACTGCCTGGCTTCTTCAGGATCTTTCTGTAAACTCTAGAGGAATATCTTGAAGTCAGTCTACGGGAAAGTTCTGAATAAGCTAGCAGTATGAACAGAAAAATGAACAGCGGTGTCACACAAAAGTAAGCAGAATGATGCCGGATTAAACAAACGTTATTAGTTAACTGCAATAAAATTCGATAAACAACAAAACATGTCAAAATAAGGCAAAATAATAAGGAAAACGGAGAACTAAAATATGAAAGACGCCGATTTAAGCACAATAAATAACAAGAATAATTTGCGGTTTTAAAATTGAGATTTGAGTTGTTGTGATTACGTTACCCAGCAACGAGCTCTTTGGACAAACTTCGCGTCACAGGAGAAAATTTTGTGCGTTTTTAAAAAAAAACAAGAATAGACTTCCAAAACTTTTACTGCTGCATATCATATTGTTTCAAGTTATCATTGGATTCGTGTTTCCATTTAAGTTAGAATTTGTATTACTTTCGACATCGGAAATATAATTGAGCTGCCAACAACAACAAAAGCTAGTTCATAAAAAATAGAAATCGACCGTTTTTTTCTGTAAAAATTGCAGTTTCTGTTGTTAATGTGTTAATAGGACCTTACTGTATAATTTTCTGTTTTTAATTAAGCAACTTAAACTGCTCAAATTGCGGAAAGATCGAATGAATGAAATCTAGTTATTTACTACTGCTGCTACCGTTACGAATACTTTATATCTTGGTGGATAAAGATTTGCATTTTCACATAATTAGTTCAATAACCTGTACATATTTTTAAACTTACCTAAACCAAGGATTATTTCCAAAGGGTATCATTGATTCTACAACCCAAAAAATAGCCCTATTGTGCCTTAGTAGGTACTCTCGCAGGGGTATCAATTCGGTAAACTGTCCATTTTCCAGCGCTGTTTCCGCATGTTTATAGAACCACGGTTTATACCATCTGGTTATATAATTCACGGGTATTTCGCCGTCGTAGTCAGAAAATTCTCCAGACATTACGACCGCTCTATCTCTAGTGTAAATCGTAGCTTCTACGTAATCAGGTACTTTCTGGTTTTTGTCCTTAGCTCCCGATAGTTTTCTAATCATATCACAATAATTTTTTTGCCCTTCAATCGAAGTGTAAGTCATTTTCACATAGGGTTTTATTTTAACGAGTTTTAGGGTGAGTGCAACTAAAAACCCCAGACTACCATGGGACCATGGTAAAGTTTGGTAGAGTTCGTAATTTTCCTCCTTCGATGCTCTCACTAGACTACCATCTCCAAGAATTACTTCATAAGAAATTACGTTTTCGTGGTACAGCCCCACTTTATGAGAGTATGTAGTCATTCCAGTGCCCATAGCTAAACCTCCCAACGTAGCATCGGCGATTTCTAAAGTTACAGCAAGAGTATAACCTTTCGGTATTAAATATTCAGTGATATCGCAGACGGTAACCATAGGCTCAACCCTAACCGTCAGCTTTTCTTCGTCCAACTCTAAAATATTAAATAGATCGACGGATATTCGATGGCATTCATGTTTTTTGAAGAATTTCGTCGATAAGCTTAACCAATTTGGTCTTGACGTACAGAGCAATTTTCTGTTAGATGAACTTTGTTTGTTCCAGTTGGTTACTTGCTTTTGAATCCTGCGAACTTCTACGTTGTGATTTTGTGCATTTCCGTATATTGTTTTGTATAACCAATTCCGAAATTGTAGTAGGAGATTAAATATAAAACTTGCCGGTAGGCAGAAGAATAGAATTACTAGACCGCGATTATCTTCCAAAAATTTTACCCACGCCGATTCCGCCATCTGAAATAATTAATCAATCAATACACTTTTAATAATTTTTTGATTCTGACATGTTATCATTCTCAGCGCCAACCTGTTCAGAATGTATTAAGTTCAGACGATGTAATCAAGGTTGTAAAGGTATATACTAAGAATGTTAACAATATTCTATTAAATATTACGACAGCAGTTAAAACTGTGCTAATTATTCTACAAATTTAATGTTGTTTATATAATGGATTTCTTCTTCACTTCTGGCTAAATAGTAATATCCTTGTAGTACAATCGCCCTAAAATGAAAAACAAAAGAGATACGATGAAATTTATATTGGACAGTTGAAACTGTAATAACTTAATTATTAGAACAGCTATTGTGATAGTCGAAACATGAAAAGTATGTAATTTATTCCGCCCAATAAAATGGTGTAATCAAAGAAAATTACGCATCGTATTTCAGCGTTTGGTTAAATAACTCGCTTTCTTATTAAACACCCTGTATATTTTTTCACATAATGAGAGACAAAAGAGATTTGATAGATTTTAGGATAAAAGACTTAAAATATAAATCAAAGCAAGCAAGCGTTGCTTTTTTTTGATCCTTTGCAAATCTTGTTCTGCATTGCGATCAATTAGACAATTTATTAGTGTGAATAATTGCCTTTTGTCTCCGGTTTTTGGATTGTTTTTACTTTTGTCTTGATTATGTATTTTATAGTTGTTATTATTGTTATTAAGTTGTTATTATTGTTACTAAGTTGTTATTATTGTTACTAAGTTGTTATTATTGTTACTAAGTTGTTATTATTGTTACTAAGTTTTTATTATTGTTACTAAGTGCAACATGATAAATTTCACCTTTTTATAAACATTAATATTTTAGATCCTTCACATCCAGGTGCATCACGAGTAACATCCCGAGCCGGTGATGAGCGCACTAAGTTACTTATAAATAAGCGAAATCGAAGGCCAATAGCATCTCAAGTCATGTCAGAAATGTACCGTAGTCACGACCAACAGATGTGGTGAGTACGGTGAAGCGACGATTGAGAGCTGCCGGTCTTCGTGATTACGTTGCTGTAGGAAAGCCGCTGCTGCGGTGTGCTAACAGGTTAAAAGAGCTTCAGTGAGCTAAAGCGCATAGAAATTAGAGCGTGGAAGATTGAAAATGGGTACTTTGGGCTAGCGAATGACGGTTATAAGTATTTGGATAATCGAGGCTTGTTTTTGTTAGAAAAACTAAGAGTGGAAAAATCTTAAGTGAATAGTGTTCACCATAAAACAAGCAGAGAGCTATGTACTTGCTTGCGGAAGCTTCTGTTATGAAAGCACAGAAGATTGAAAGGAATCGAAGGAATTATGAGGAAAGACAATCATTTGAATGTAGTGCAAGACAATGCAATACCGTCTGGACTTCGTTTGATTGACGATAACTTCGTTTTAACGCATGATAACGACCCCAAGTACACAATGATAGTGTGTTAACATTTAACTGATTAGTACGAAAGGAATGTATTGAAAAATCATGATATGGCCATCGCAATCTCCGGACTTCAATTCTATGAAGGTTTCGTGGAATTACTTGGATCGAAGAATGCAGGAAGGGTTTCCTGTATTAACCCAACATTTATGGTACATTTTGCAATTAACCAAGTTTTACAAAATTTGATTGAATTTTTATGACTCCGAGAAGACGTTGACAGCGCTTTGCTGAAGTGGTTTCAAACGCAGAGATCAGTAAACAGTTGCACTAGACTGAATATTTTGCATGTTCATCGGGGTGGTTAGAAAGGTTCAAAGTACGTAATGGCATCGTATCTGGAAAAGTGTCAGGAGAGGCAGCTGATGTGATTCAAAATACAATTTCTGATTGGGTGCGCAATGTTTGGAGCAATTTGAGACTAAGCTACAGCGATGAAGACATTTTTAATTGTGATAAGACTGGACTCTTTTATAAATTAAAACCAGAGAGAAAAATTTAAGGGCGAAAAGTGTTTTGGTGGCAAGCAATCTAAATTACGTGTGACAGTTTTGGTCTGTGCTAATATGAGTGGTGAAGTAAAACGCAAATTACTTGTAATCGGTAAATATCAAACAACATACAAAGATTGCCAGCCCGGTATACTGCTAATAAACGGGCCTGGATGACTGCAAAAATATTCGAAGAGGAACTACGACTATGGAATGCAGAACTGCGTTGGAATAATAGAAAAATATTGCTTCGCAACTGTGCCACTCATCCTAAGCTACAATTTTCAAATATCAGTCTCATATTTCTACCACCAAATTACTACCCATGGACCAGGGGATTATTAAATGTCTCAAATCACATTACCGTAGTCAAACTGCTAGGAGAGGCTGATTGTGGTGACAATTCCCAATTGTCTCTGTTGGATGCGATACATATGTTGGCGCAATCTTGGGACATGGTATCCAGTGAAGCCATTATAAACTGCTTTAAACATTCAGGTATTGCCTGTAGAAACTATGATTTTGAAGAGGAAGATGAATTACCTATAGCAGAATGGTTGCTAGTGAACAAGGAAGGTGACGTGGATGAAATAAATCTACCCCTGATCGTTTTGCTGAAAAAGTACGTGTCAGAAAATACCCCAGATACTTTCCCACACCTGGATAATTTTGTTGATGTAGATGATGACTTAACGACGTCTGAAACTCCTACAGACTTGGAAATCGTCAGCGAAGTTATGCAGCAGAATCAAGATGAACAGAAAAGTGATAGCGGGAACGATTCGGAACCTGAAAATTCAATTCCAGATCACAGTGACGCATCTCGAGCAATGAAACTTACGCTTCGTTATTTAGAGTCGCTTGAAAATGTTGATGACAAAGTTTATAATGCTGGGTTACAAGTTTCTAACTTTTTAGAACGTTAAAAACTAGTGGCAAAAAGACAAACAACAATTACTGAGTTTTTTAGGTAATTTAATTTTTAATTTACAGTTAACCTTCTTCGAAGTTCATTTATTTTAGAATTGTATTTTTTTATTCATTTATTTTAGAAGTTTAATTTAGTTATCAATTTACAGTTAGCCTTTTTAGAAGTTTAATTCAGTTATTAAACATTTTTTCAACTGTCTTGATTTTATGTTTACCTACTAATTACCTACTCATATAAAGGACACCTTTGTTATAACAGACTCAAATAAGGTTCCCTATAAAGTCCGTTATAAGCGGAGTCTACTGTATTAATACAATAATATTAGTGAAAAAGATGCAATTGATTATGAGAAAGAACTTTGTCAAAACACGCCACTAAATTAGATAAACAAAGACTACCATACGTAATCGTTCCCGTTTTTTGATCTCATTTCCATATGCGCCGAGAAACCTAATTCCGTAAAGATACGGTAATTCAAAGGGTAATAGAGATTTAACGGCTGTAGTAGGCAATCGAGGATATTGGCTTCAAAGCGAGTTTTAACTGTGGAACAGGAAA
This sequence comes from Dynastes maya, assembly GCA_029619315.2. NCBI lineage: Eukaryota > Metazoa > Arthropoda > Insecta > Coleoptera > Scarabaeidae > Dynastes > Dynastes maya. Next base: position 65,142,584 of record JAROYE020000003.1, on the reverse strand, counting down.
CTGTACACAGTTTTAACTGAAAGACTGGTGACTGAAAGACTGGTGAAAGACTTCCTTTCCAATAAGAGGGCATTAATTTTTGCCCTGTGATAGAGCATTTCGGATTCTAAAAGGAACCTTGAATGCTGTGATACAGTTTTCATTACACACGAATTCACTGAAATCGTTATTAAATCCAGCACAAAGAGGCACACGGTGAAAGAGATCATAGCGAAGGATATTTTGAATTTTAAGCAATAGTGACAAAAAATACTATAAAAAAATCAATTTATCACCGTCATATTCAGCACGCAAAGATAAAATTTCCTTTTCGTTTCCAACATTTGGCCATTTTGTGTATAAGCAACGTTACACTAGGATATGTTGCAGTCTTCAAATTTATTAATGGATTTACTTTTATACATTTCAAACCTTTTCTATCTAAATAGGAGAATAGCATAATACAACTTCCAAAGAGCTCACCTTTCGCTGGTGGACAAATGCCTATTTGGTAACAAAAATTCAACATTTACGCAATCTGATTCAATGGATTCTAGGAGTCATTCATTTTATATACATGGATATCATAAACAACTGGAAGGCAAGGTGCACAGACAATTTAGGAACTGACACCATAGAATTCGAAATTTTTGTGCATACAATGTTTCATTAAATTATGTTTCTCATGAATGTATTTTTTTCAATTAACTTCTACGAACGGCAATTGCAGAAAGGACACAAGTCACTTTTTTTTCTATGTTCATTATTAGAAAACTACATGCTTTGGAGAAGAAATTCCGCGTATCATCAACTTCACAATTACACGAGAATCATAAGAAAAATAGTAGAACGAAAAAATATAAAAGTTTTTCCTAATTGGAGGGGCAAGTAGATGAAGGGGTTAAGTCACATTTTTAAAAAAAATCTTTTTATTATAATGAATAAATTTCATGAAAACTCAAATGATCGACTAATCCACAACCCCTTCTTACTAATCGAACAAATTGCATTTGAAAATAATCATTCAATAAAAGGTACCAACTCGTCCTCTTAAAACCTAATTTTTCAGAAATAGTTTTTTGCAACATAGCTCCTTCATCCAGTTGTCCCTTCAATTATCTTAGGACTTAGTCCTTTTCTTCTTTGTAAACATATTACATTTATATTTAGAACAAGTTATTATTGTTCATGTCTGTTGCTTTATTTGGATAAATTGAACAGTTTTTTTTATTATTTTTATTTTGATCCGGATAATCGAATATACATTAAGGTCCAGATAATTAAAGCTCTCCTGTACTCAGTTTCAATTGTATGTCGAATTTATTAAGCTTAATGGTAATTTGAATAAATTCGGATTTACATTTCGCGTATCTCAAGTAGCCGTAAACGCTCTTGACCGTTATTTCCTCCTTATATTTCACTTTTTTTAAGACAGTAAATTCTTTGGGAAGAAAGCGAGATTATTCAAAGAATGGAACTTTACTGGATAGATATGTAGGTAGTTCTAGTATTTTACGTTTTTTTTTTTAATTAGTTAAATTCTTACTTTATAATTTCAATAACTTACTAAAATAAAATAAAAATAGACACAATGCTTTTAAGTTATTTATAAACTGCTGACATATACATATGGGAACATGTAAATGTAATATTACCTCTCTTTATCCGACATAAAATGCAAAAATAGACATACTTACTTTAAAATAAATCTATAAGTTCCACTCGTACGCCTAGCTATATACTAATTATCAAAAGCATATTTGGAGACAACTACCATTTTCAATATCATCGATAAATGAAATCAGTGAATTTATCATCGCATGACCTTGAAATTTCAGTATAACGAATGTATTTATGTAATCAGACGGTATTCAATTCTTATTCACATTGTAAAATCTGTATAGGTTAAATAAATATTATCTAATACTTGTTGCAATGTGAAATATGAACAGAATGCTTTTACTTAGCATAAATGCAGTTTCGTCTAATAAATGTAGGTATGTTTAATGCACCAAGTTATATCCAGCTGTGACCAATAAAAACTAATGAAATAAATGGAGAAAACCTTAATAAATTAAGGCGTTCTCTCTTGCACTCAAAGAATTCCCTATACAGTATGTACTAAATTGAGTTACCAATCGATGCAAGCTCGGTTTTTTAAATGGAACACGTTGTATATTACTACATTTTTGAATCATTTGTTCTACAATTGTTTTTAAGAGAATTTACATAATTTGAAATGTTTTCAAAGTGCAGTTATTTTTTTAACGGCAAATATCAGGCCTATAATTCTTCGTCGCAGCTCTTCGTGTTTTTTGAACGAAAAATATATCTTATCTGCATAGCTTCATATTTAGTTTACTAAAGAAGGGTATAGTTTTAGGTATAGATAATGATTATAAAAAAAGTTCTAGAACAGTTTTTCTATCAGATTGTATAAAAGTATACTGAGTGTTCTAATAAAAAAAATTGAACAATTTCGATGGCCATCTCGTAGACGCTAGTTGCTATAAAAAAAAATTGTCGACATATTTCCGAAATACTCAATCGAATAAAATTTAAATCACTGCTCTCCCGTGTAAAGCGCGTAAGATATCGGTCGTTAACCCTCTTACTACCTTAGAGCCGATACATCGGCTTCATGACTTTTGCGAGAAATACCTCGAGCCGATATATCGGCTTTTAATTTTCAAAACAATTATAACCTGACGCTATCTTTATTTTTAAGAAAAATATGTTAATTTTAAAAAATTTCGTTCAAATTGCATATTTTCCAAGGTATTTTTGGCCGGTACATAAAAAATTGTAAGCTAGTGAAAGGGTTAAAGAAAAAATCGGAATTTCTCAAAAATCTCAAATTACCTTAAAACATACAAATGAATTTCTTTTCATCTGGGATTGCACATATAACATCATTTTAAGTGGAATTTATTTTAAATATCTTCAAATAATGTAATTCTGTGGGACACCATTTCTAAGTTTATTGTATAATTTATATAATAAAAAAAATATGAAAATTCTGTATCTATATTCTTAATAATCATTACGTACAATTTCTGAAGCAGATAAAACTCTACTATTCGCTATAGTGAATTCGATAATTTTATTCGTACTATAATTCTCAATATTTCGTTTAACCCATAAGTGTCATCTTAACAGTATTTACCATTTCCACCACTACAGTTAAACTGACAGTGGATGCTAATGAGTGAAATATTGGTTCTTCTAAGAAATATGTATGTAATTTTCTTATATTGCAGGGAATAGATCATTTTGAAGATATTGGACCCTGCGTTATAATGGCTTCGCCAGGTATGATGCAAAGTGGCCTGTCGAGAGAGCTTTTTGAGTCGTGGTGTACAGATGCAAAAAATGGTGTAATTATAGCTGGTAATATTTTTGTTCAATAACGTTCTATTTTTGAAAACAATTGTTTTGTTTTACTAGGTTACTGCGTTGAAGGAACTTTAGCAAAAACCATCCTCTCGGAACCCGAAGAAATTACCACAATGGTCGGACAAAAGCTTCCATTGAAAATGTCCGTGGACTATATTTCATTCTCTGCCCATACAGACTATCAACAGACCAGCGAATTTATTAGGGTTCTCAAACCGCCGCATGTAGTAAGTTTTTTCCCCTTCTAATTTTTCATGTGAGCTTCGTAAATTATACACAAACGAGATAGAAACTAGAATAGCAATTACAGACTCTAGTTTCTACCGCCTCATTTTAGAAACTACTGACTAGGTTGTCATTACCAGCCTAAAGGGTAACTCCTTGATAGTATTTGAAAAGTTCTCTTGTGTCAATTGGTAAGATAATAACAGAAATACGAATTGATGTTCTAACGCTTACTTTCATAGTAACACTGCTTTCGTTTTAGCACAGCAATTTTGTTATTCTATCTTTAATTTATTAGGTATTGGTTCATGGCGAACAGAACGAAATGAGCCGGTTGAAAGCGGCTTTACAAAGGGAATACGAAGACGATCCTAATACTACCATACATCTTTATAATCCTCGAAATACACATGCCGTGGAATTATATTTCCGAGGTGAGAAAACAGCGAAAGTCATGGGTTCCTTAGCAGTCGATCGTCCGAAACCGGGAAATATGATTTCTGGCATTTTGGTAAAGAGAAACTTTAATTACCACGTTTTAGCGGCTGTAGATTTGTCAAGTAAGCTTTTATATATTTAACAATTAGATAGAGTACCTGTTTTAAAATTATGATAAAACTGTTCTCTAAATTTCAGAATATACCGATATGAGTATGACGCAAGTAATGCAAAGGCAAAGTATCCATTATGGGGGTTCTTTATCTGTTTTGAGACATTTAATAACTCAGGTGGCTGGGATAGTGGAACCAATTGAAGGTGATAAGAAAATGCGTGCGTTCAATGCCATCGATATCTCTGTTGAAAATAAAATAATCAGTTTAGAGGTATATACGCTTTAATATTTTAAAATATTTACTCGATTTCTTTGTCTAAATTAAAAATACAGTTGTATGTACCTAATTAGCACACTATATTTCTAATGTTACCAAAATATCATTTTTCGTTATGATAACTAATGCCACCATGGCCATAACTTTTATAATGATGGGCCAGACAGTGTCAAAAGTGGTTTGTCATTTACTTTAACTCTTGGTACATAAGTCTCCCTAGTGGAGATTCTCAGCAACATCGCGTTTGCGAACGACAGTTCTAAAAATGGCGACCGACATGGACGTGCGGTTAAAGCAACGAGCTGTCATCGAATTTCTTACTGCGGGGGGTGTAGCGCCCATTAACATCCATTGAAGGTTGAATGCCGTGTACTGTGATGCGTGTGTTGATGTGAGTACTGTTAGGAGGTGGGTAAGGACTGTGAAAGACGAAAATCCTGCTAAAACGGATCTCCAAGCTCAGGCACGCAGAGGCCGACCAGTGTCTGCGTGTGGTGAAAGGCAGGTGGCTCTCGTGGATGAACTGGTTCGTGAGAATCGACGGTGTAAACAAACTGACATTGCCAATAGGGTGGGCATTTCACAAGAAAGAGTACATCACATTATCTGCAATGTACTAAAGTACAGGGGAATATGCGCACGTTGGGTGCCCCGAATGTTTACTGATGAAATGAAAGCTAATCGAAAACAACTCTTGACTCGATATGAGGCAGAAGGTGATGCTTTTCTCCACAGAATTGTTACCGGCGACGAGTCGTGGGCACATCATTACGACCCTGAAATGAAACGTAAGTCCATGGAGTACAGACATAAGGGTTCGCCACAACCGAAAAAATTCAAAGCAGTTCCATCTGCCGGGAAAGTCATGATTACCATTTTCTGGGATTGCGATGGCATCGTTCATATTGAATTTTTGGAACGTGGCTGTACTGTTAACTCCGAAGGATATGTTAACATCCTAACAAATCTGAAGCGACGGTTGCGTAGGGTTCGTCCAGACACAGTGTCAATTCTGCATCATGACAACGCTCGGCCTCACACAAGTCAGAGAACACGTATAGCACTGGAGAAGCTTGGGTTTCATGACGTTTTACCTCATCCACCTTATAGCCCAGATCTTGCGCCTTGTGACTTTTTCCTCTTTCCGAACCTTAAGAAACATCTCAAGGGCAAACGTTTCTCTTCGGATGCAGACGTGATAACGGAGGTATGGAAATGATGCCGTGCGAAGACTTCAGATTTTTTCCGTGACGGCTTTGTGCAACTCGTAGTACGTTGGCGTAAATGTATTGCTGTCAGTGGCGATTATGTGGAAAAGTGATTATATCAGTGGGTAGAGGACAGTTTATACCATCATTTCACACTTATATGTAAACAATATATCTATTACTAATAAAGTTATAACCATGGAGGCATTAGTTTTCAATACGCCCTCGTATATATAATATCTTTATTTAACTCTACAAAAAATCTGATAAAGAAAATTTGTATTTATATCGACTAGTAACTATATTTTAAATAACTACTGCTATTTATCTTTGAGTTATTGCAGCAACTAATTATCGCGGTAGGCTTTGGCGAATAAAGCCTGTTTTACACGCGGCGATTTATTAGCCAGTAAATCGTACAAGTTGATTTTCGATTTTATCGTACCGCGTAAAACAACAAAAATCAGTACCATTTCTTGAACAATTTATCGTCCGATTAATTGAATTGAATAGAACATGCTCTATTTTTGCCAGGATTTTTCCGACAATTTTACACTAACTTTGCTGTTTTAATACCAACTTAGTAACAGAAAAGCACCTACGAATTTTGTTTAGCGTTTCTAAAGTAAAGTGTGGATGAATTTCGAAAATTTACGACGATTATGATGTAATGGATAATTTGAATTAACTAATCGAAACCGAAGTAACCCATGCTAATCTGTGCCTGTACCAAAACTGCCACAATATTTGACAAAGACAGATTGCCAATCTATTTTTATAAGCCATTCAACTATTAACGAAACTAAACGAGTATTTACGATCGTTAAAAAATTGTCCAATTTATTATAGCATGTAAAACAGCATATTTCTGCCGGTTTCTTGGTCAATAACTTGTTCAATTGGCTAATAAATCGCGGCCTGTAAAATAGGCTTAGTAGCGCCATGTTAAGGATACCAGTTGTCACTGTAACTTTGTGCTTGTTGATGTTTATATTAACGATCACATGTTTTTCTAAGTACGTAAAATGATATAGTATATGTATAATAGCATGAGCATACAGGGAAATATAATACGAATATGGACCGAGATTGATTGATTGATTGATTGATTTTTTACCAAAGCAGGGCTGGTCTTTACATCCCTAACACTGAAGCTTAGTAGCTTGTTGTATTATTCCTGCTTCGGTTTTGTTTTACTCGAACAGGTTAGTTCCCACAATCAGGTTTAAGAGCCTATGTAGTAGATCTTCCTCCATTGGTAGTTCAATTGTGCTTCGCATAGCGAATCTGCGTTGAGCTAACGCTGCACATTCGAAAATAATATGAGGGGCTGTTTCCTCCTCCTCATTGCAAAGTCTACATAAGGGCTCATCTTTGTAGATCCCCATCTTATGCAAGTGGCCTCTCAAACAGCCATGTCCTGTTGTTATAATCCACTCATTAATTGCACCACGCACTGCACTCTTGGTAATACCTAGACCCGGTTCAGGGCCTATATAATTCATTTTTGAACCTTCCCTCGCTAGCTGGTCTGCAATTTCATTGCCCGCTATGCCCCAATATGGACCGAGAAAACTAAGACTAATTCAAAGATAATCCCTTTACGAGTGCTTTCAAATAAAAAACGATATTTCGGAATATCATGAAATTAATGTGAATGTAGACACAACTGGAAGACGTGAATTAGGACTGAAAGGTTGTATAGTTAGAAAGAAGCTTAAAAAATAGAAAACTAAGAGTTCGCTCGAGTACACATTAATAAGCTTCTGTCATTTTGGAAAAACGTGTTGTGGTCAGAAAGAGAAAGTAAATTTAATAGAGTGGGGTCAATTCAAAATACACAATTAAAAGGGTATAGCATGGCAGCGGTAATGTTAAAGTGTGGGGATGTATTTCATGACACGGTGCTGGACTAATAACCAGAATTCAAGGGACGCTGGATCAGTGAATGAAGCCATATGCTGACAACATTTTATCTGTAACTTATATATCTATGCACGACAATGATCCATAACACGCAGTTATAAGAATGTGGTTAAATGAAGCAAAAATAAATGCGTTAAAATGGCCAGCGCAAAGTCTATTTAAATCCGTTCGAAAACCTGTAGAATGACGATAAAGTATTGCAAACCAAAAAACCAACAAACTTCTTCTTTGAGTACGTGGAGAAGATATGGAAAACAATATCGAATCAGAGATGAGAAAAATTAATTGAAAATGTCTGCAAGATGTAGTGCAATAATAAAAATAGAAAATTTCCAAAAAAATATTAATACTTTAAGCAAAAAAGAAGAATGTGCTAATTAGTTGCTTTGTAATTTATGGAATACAGTTGTTTTATTTTTATTAAATAAATATAGTTACTATTTTTCTACTTTCCAATTGGTACAATTTCTAAAGATGGTACAATTACTTAAGATGTAATATGCTTCTAATTATAAATAATTGCTTTTTATGTTACTGATTTAAAGGTTTAATACGCATTGCCTTCTACAATGCTACGTGTATTAATCGTCTGTATGCAGCCTGTATACCTATAGTATCTTTAAATGCATGTCATCGAACAAATCTATCATTTTTAACCAAACTAAAATGCACTAGGTTCCATATTTAATTAACCGCTTAATTGGTGTAGCCGCTTATTTAGTAATTTTTTTCAAAAACAAACAGGTGCAATCTTAATTTACTCTTTTCATCGCATATTAGGGGACCCAATCGCTAAAATACCCGGATACTTTACCCGGATTAAAAAAAAAAATTTACAATTCTTATTAATAAAATGCTAATTTTATATATTAAATCTCATTATTAACACAATAGTTTAACCAAAAGGGTGAATAAACAACGTTGCTATTGACAGCGTGAATAAAGTAAAAAAAATAAAATTCGCACTACCTTTGAAATTGTTGTTGTGTGTAGGTAGATTATGTATCCTGGATCACGTTATACAGCCAATTGGCATTTTATTTGTGATTTCTGGGTCCCCTAATTTTTCTTATATTCGCGAACGATTTGCCTGAATTTTTTACCTCTGCGCATGTTGTGGCATATGCGGATGATACTTCCGTTGCTGTCTCCGCCAAGTCCTTGACCGAGCTAGAATTTAAGATAGCTCGTGCTGTGGATGAGTTCTCTAACTGGTGCTGTAAAAACAGATTGATTATGAATCGCGATAAAACGGTGTTTGTGCATTTCAATCAGCGACGACTTGTCCTTCCTCAGTTCGGTATTAATCTTGGCTATGTCTTTTCAAACAGTGTCAAATTGCTCGGTTTTTGCGTATAATATTCTAGTATGGGACCGTGCTGATTATCAACGCGTGCTGATTTGTCAAAAAAGAATTCTTAGGTTGATTTTTTGGCAAATCCTACAGAGAATCATGTAGTTGTTCATCGAAAAGAACTTATTAACCGTTCCATGTTTGTACATATACCGCGCGGTAGTGTACGTCAGGAGCAATGTGAACCGGTTCAAAATCCTCCAAATATATACAACACCCGCAGGGTGGACTTATACCTTCAACCGCACAAAGCATCTCTATTTGAAAGATCGCCCTTATATTCATTTGCAAAAATGTATTCTGCACTGCCCGTTGTTTTGAAAAATATTCCTGAACTAAATGCATTTAAAAGTGCAGTAAAAAAGTTCTTGACTTCTAAAAGTTATTACTCTTACCAGGAATATTTTACTGACAATTCCGCTGGGCATTCCTAATTGTTTCGCTGTTCTAAATGTTTTTTATATTGTGCTGTCCGTTTTATTACCGTTATTTTAATTTTAATTAAGCCTGACGTTGTCAACACTTATTGTGATAGACAATAAAACATTATTGTTATTATACGATTGGTACAAACACTACTGAAAATCTTCGCTATTTTTCAAAAAATTTAAACTCGGACGAGTCGATTAAAAATGAATTATAGGAATTTTTACGACAATTTCTCAGATAATTGCAGAACAAAATGTGATACGAACGTAAAGAAAACAATTCGAAGATAAATTACATTTTTTTATATTTTATGCAAATGCTTCATTGCGCAAATTCAGTTATTTAGACAATTAATCGGTCAAAATTTGTTGCCTTTTTTGATATCGAGTACTGACACAAAGGAAGTATGACTTAGAAGAACATTTATGCAAAATAGAAATATCTACGTTTTTCTTTTTCTTACAGTGGGTTGCCAATCCAATAAATGATATGTATGCAGACGCGATTGTAGCAGCCGTTCTGCAAGCGGACCTTTTAGATACGCCGATAAAATCATCGACGATGAATGCTAAAATTGATAGAATGCATTTTAAAGTACGTTACAACATTCTTGTACGCGTTGCTAATTATGTGAGATTGATTGGAAAAGAATTTAATGATAACGTCCTAAAAAATAAATGTAACAGTAAGAAATTTATGTTTTTCTTCTATTTATAGGAATGTTTGATAGAAATGTTACAAGACATGTTCGGTGAAGATTCAGTACCTAAAATATTTAAAGGTGAAAAATTATACGTCGCTGTTAAAGAAAATAGGGCGGACATAGACCTGGTTAACCTTGTAAGTTTCATAATAAAATATAATATGAAATATTTAATGGGACTTTTCTTATTTTTATTTTAGGAGGTGTCTTGTCCTACTGATGAAACATTCCAACAAATCGTTCAAACTGCTGTCACAAAACTATATCAATCTTTAGCACCGCCACAAATCGAATTGAATTAAATGTTCTTTTTATATGTAAAATATATATGCAAAAAAATAACTTGATTGTATTTCTTAAAACTTATGGCCGGCTTTCTCTATAATTGATGCAAGGTATTGGGCAATTTATAGGTATGAATTATTTACTGCGTACTATACATAATAAGACATGACACACTGGTACTCAAAATATCCTTTAGTTAATTCCCTAATGTAATGTTACTAATTTATGCCCTGCTAGATGTTTTTAATGGCATGATTGCACTGTCAGTAGATATGTATGAACGCAACATTGGCCGCATTCAGGAAAAAAACTTTGATTCGGTACCGCTATTTACCACTACTTCAACTACAGTTGAGAACATATCGCTCTTCTGCTATATACACCGGTGTTGTACGGGTTAGATACACTATTTTTTTCAACGTGCAGATCGCATCTGTTGTAACAAAAGTCCGTTACAAAACATAGCCGACCGCTTCCAAAAGTTACGCACCTACCAGATACGTTGCAAACTGTTTGTCTAACAGCCGATGTAATGAAGGAAATTGTTACAGTTATGTTCAATTATCCATTTCGGGCATTTTCAAACTACTTAGATTTTTCAGGAGTAAATAAAAAAAACTAACAAACGAGTCCAGTGAGTTGAGACTTTCCCGTCTAGCATAAGGCGTTAACAAAATTCACTGCCAATTTTTCTGAGTTTAGTTCGGATCCTATTCCTTAACCTTCTCAGTTAATAAAACCCAAAATGTTTCAACAGGCCTAGCTTAAGGCATGTTTGGTAGATTATGCGCGCAAGACACAAATGGTATGTATGTTGTGCACTTCCAAATATTGTCTGGCCAAAACATAATTTCGTCATTTTGGTGATGCACATTGATAAATTTCGGCAACGTTCACAGTAAAGTTTGGTGGTTACTCCATTTCCTCTCACATGCCCAGAAACGCCTCCCTCCGAAATAGCGCACTAGACAATTACTTTTTGTGGGTTTGGTTGTGGTCTTGTATTTTACTTTGTTGGGTGTCTTTTTTGTGTAAAAATTTATCAGCCAAAAGGATTGTGTTTTCAGCAAAATTAATATCTTTCAGAAATCAGCAACATCGAGAAATTCCCTCAATTTGAGCTTGAATCCATTTTGGGCACGTTTGTCTGTTTCCGTTTTACGCTTTCTTTTAATCCTTCGAACAATAGTGGTGTGAGAAACGTAAAAACGAGCAAGTTTATGAGTACACGCTTCAACGATTTGCAGCAAAGTACAAAGGCCTTTCTTGGATCCCGGCTGCAGCTGACTGCCACTGCAGACCACTTTTCTGTAGGTTTTGACAAGATATACCTTTCTTTCGTTCTCGAATTGTTCGATATACGATAGACCGGAAAATATTTTCGTGCGCAACTGGCGTACAATTTGCCGTTTAGGCATTTTGCAACAAGTTCAAAGAAGTTGAAGAAAAAGAATGATAAGTAACATAAATAAATAAGGTAACCACGGTAACGTATCGCCATAGTTCACTCTTCTATGTCATTTCTCAAATAGGTACTTGATAAAAAAATTTGTCAAAACTTTCGTTCAACGCGTTATATGAGTGAGGCTTTCGTAAAAAATGTTAATAAACCCATGAATAGACCCTTATTATGTCAAACAGGCACATACTAATATCACCACGATTTTGAAAAACAAAGTGCAGCCACATACATAACGCGACTAACAAAGGGTTAATGATGCTTCATTATCAAGCCACGAATGATTTTTTTCACTTCCATAGACGTACGATGCAATAGGTTTTATCGTTCTGGTATTAGAATCTGTGGGTACTTATTTACAATATTAATTAGAAACTTCTTTTAATAAAGTCATCATCTAAGATTACGCGGTATTATGCTTTGGGAACATAGATGAACTACGTAAAATAGTACTAACATTTTTAATTTATAGAAATAAGAGTTGAATTAACCTTTACCAGAAGTTTTCAACTGTAAAGTTGGTTCTTCTTGATGTCGGTATTTCTTTAAATGCAGGAAATGTTCTTTCAACATCGCAACCAGTTAGTGGAAATTTCAAATATGGATTAAAACTACGGTATTTTGTGAGTATATCGGTATTTAGATTTGCATTAATGCGCAGTTCATTTAGTATATACAGAGAGCGAAATAAGTCTTCGTACACCAACATAAATCACAAAGTATAAATAAGCGTTAATATATTAGTAATGCTTGAAAATTGAACAAAATAATTGTAAGTTGTACACTGAAATGTTGTAAAGTGTAGTTACTTTCAAGAAATATTAGTATTTCTCTTAAAATTAAAACAATATTTATAACAAAAACATATATGTATATGTCTACCACTAACAAATGGTACCGGGAAGAAAGTGTTCGTACAGTCTGCATATTCTCATAACTAAACAATACAAAAAATAAACTGATATTTTGTGGGATACCCTTTAGAGTCTATAACGGCTTGTAATCGCCTAGGCATCGAATATACTAAGTTATTTGTAAAAGACATATCAGTTTTGAACCATTCTGCAATTAAAATACGCTTCAGTTCTTGACTTGTTATTTCGAATACGACGATCCAGTTCGTCCGAAATATGTTCTATGGGATTCATGTCTGGGGACTGTGGTGGAGTTTTCAGCGAATTATGGGGCAGCCATTCTCTGACCAAATAGGAAGTGTGCTTAGGGTGGTTATCTTGTTGGAAATAATAACGACGCCCCAAATTCTGAGCATTTACTCCCAAGTTAAGTTTTAAAATGGCTAAGTAAACTTCCTTCGTCATTATACCTTCAATGATGTTCAAATTTCCGACGCCATTAGTCGCCACGGATCCCCACACCATTATACACCGTCCACCGTGCTTCACGGGGAGTCTTAAATTTTTTGGATTTTGAGCTTTTCCTCGCTTTCTCCATACCAACTTTCGACCATCAGATCCCCAGACATTAAACTTATGTAAGTTTAATGTCTGGGTATGGGGAAAGCGAGGAGAAGCTCTGAATCCCAAAAATTGTTATGTTTAAAACATAACTTGGGAATAAGTGCTCAGAATTTGGGGCTAGAAGGTCGCTATTATTTCCAAGATAATGACCCTAAGCACATTTCCTATTTGGTCAGAGAATGGCTGCTCTATAATACGCCGCATACGCTGAACACTCCACAACGGTGCTCAGACATTAATCCCATAGAACATATTTGGGATGAGCTGGATCGTCGTATTCGAAAATTCGAAATAACAAGTCGAGAACTGAAGCGTATTTTAATTGCAGAGTGGTATATTCGATGCCCAGGCGATTACAAGCCGTTACGGACTAAAGGGTATCCCACAAAATATTAGTTTTTTTGTACTTTTTAGTTATGAGAATATGCAGACTGTACGAACACTTTCTTCCCGCTACCTTTTGTTAGTGGTAGACATATATATAGTATGTTTTTGTTACAAGTATTGTTTTAATTTTAAGAGAAATACTAACATTTCTTGAAAGTAACTATACTTTACAACATTAGTATAACTTACAATTATTTTGTTCAATTTTCAAGCATTACTAACATATTAAGGCTTATACTTATGTTGGTGTGCGAAGACTTATTTCGCTCACTGTACATATGTAAATCTGTGTTTCTGTTGAGTAATTTTCTAATTTAACTTGTGTCCAAATTTTCTAGGAGTAACTTTTAATTGATTTATTGCATCATTTAATTAATCATTGCTCTTCTCAAAATATTTTATTATTATGTTTGTAAAATGGTTATTTATAAATTGTAATTCGTTTAGTAAGTTATTTACTAAAATTAATTTACATTCAACAATCGGGGACAACTCTGGGACGAAAAATTAAATGCAAACGTGTTTGCATATGCAATGACGTGTTTTCGTACGGATTCACAAGCCTTGTTCATTGTACATTATACAATACAACCTCTTCTAGCATTGTTTTAATATGACGGCTATTTTTGCAAAATACAAATATGAAGACTAAATGTAGATATAAAAATAGGACAAACTTTTAACGACAAAATACAATACGATTTTTAATATTCACATATCACAGGGTATAAGCAATCAATGCGAAACTATTACGTATATTTTGAATTTCTTTTTAATAATATTAATAATATATCTTTATTTCAACACCTTACATGCGTATAACAGCAGTAAATACAACATATAAGAAAATAGATTCGTAAATAAAAGATACTGTTTATTTATGAAGTTAAATGATCAGACATAATAATTTAAACTGGAATTTTTCATCATACCCACTACGCCACCGCACTCGCGTTTCTTTTACATTACACTTCTACACTAATTCTAAAATAATTTTCAAAAAATCAAAAAGAAATCAATTTTTTTCCGATTTTATTAACATTCTAACAATTCTATTTTTTCCATATTTCAAAGATACAGTTTCTTTATAATTACAATTACATAAAATTATAGCACAATTGTTGCGATATCAATTAAACATTTGAATATTTCAATCTTTAAAGTATATTTATAACGAAAATAATGGAAGAATGTGTATATCTAAAATAAATTGCACTTATCGTGTAATATTTTCAATAGACAACAAATTATTTATATTAAACATATTTACAATTATTTAGGAATGCATAACATATAATACTATATTCCATCATATGATAGCAAATACACAATAGATGTAATTTTTAGAATATTGGGATGTAGTTATCAATTTTAGCTCTGTGTTTTTGAGCAACACATTCAGCAATCCATACAATATTACGGCATTCTTGCTCCTTCAGCTTTAAGTAAGAATAGAAAACTCCAAAATGGAATTGCTGCAAGAATGCAAGGACATTTAGACGAACTTCATACTCAAAGAATTTATCTTCGAGCGTTTTGTCTCCTGGATTATTTCCAGCTCCTTCAAATAACTTGGCATATTCAGCATAGTATTCCGCAACAGCCTTTACTTGGTCATAATCTTCAGCTCGAGCCAATGCGGCTAAACCATCTGGATATAATCTTCCACATGTTGGGAATAACTTTGCGCGATCGTCTTTGCTCAACTCAGTTCCAAATGAGTTGATTGTAATAATAATAGCTCGACGATCTGCCTCGAATGCCAAAATTTCACACATGCAATCAGCAGTAGATCCTCCAATCTCCTTGCACAGTTTATAGAAGGATTCCAAGTATGCCTTGTACAAAGTGTTACGGATAATTTCAATATTCATCTCGTCCAGGTCCTGTTCGCTAATGCAGTCAACAAAGAACGGGGCCAATGGTGTATCCACAAGTACAGCATTATATAACTCAGCTGGTGTTGCAGCTACATGAATAGCTTCCATTTGTTCAAAACTTCCAAGAGGATGACATTTTGGAATCAATTCAGTAATGGGTCTTTGATGCAAGGTACCGGTGATCAGTAAAATAATATTATCGATCATATAACTGTATGTCATATAATCCAAAAATGTAGCCAAAGGTTCAACACAATGATTCCGAAGGTGTTGGAACTCGATAACTAGTTTTTCACGTAGCCTATCATCCATTGTGGAAACGGATAGGGGCGAGGGCTCATTTGCTAAAAACGTACCGTAATCCGTTCCTTGAAGATGTAGTTTCAAATCTTCCAAAGTGTCGCATTGTACTAAATTCAAGTAGTCTGATTGTTTGAGTATTCCACATT
This sequence comes from Dynastes maya, assembly GCA_029619315.2. Taxonomy (NCBI): domain Eukaryota; kingdom Metazoa; phylum Arthropoda; class Insecta; order Coleoptera; family Scarabaeidae; genus Dynastes; species Dynastes maya. The sequence continues at coordinate 65,126,596 of JAROYE020000003.1, read as the reverse complement.
TGAATCCTCTGCACAGGCCTTCCAAATACCCAGCGTCAATATTGAAAATACAACCCTTCATCTTGTTTAAATTTTAAAATCGCTAAATTGAATACGAATCTACGAAAACTGAGACTGATCCGCTCACAAAATATTTAAACCTCACACCCAACTTGTCACATGATATTTGAATGTGTGATACGATGTCACGATGTGCTCATTTTCCATTAACTTGAAGGCTGTTCAATATACAGCGTGCTTCTAAAATATTGGTCAATGTCAGCTGATCTATTTTTTCTATTTCTTAATATATAAATATAATAAAATGCAAAAAACTACTGGTCTGTGAATTGATATATTAGATCACAAAAAAGAGTTCTATTGTACTGTCGTTATATTATAGGTTCGTTCCAACATACATTAATTCATGAATCGTTTTCTACGCATACGTTAAAAATGTATTACTTTCCGACCGATTCGGCAGTGGCGTAACTACCAAATTTGGGTTCCCACGCAAGATCTTTCAAAGATTTATTTATCATAACAGGAGTAAAAACATAAAAGATCGGAAGGCCCTTTGGACCCCCTTGCGTCTAGGGCCCCTACGCATTGCGTGGGTGCAGCTACGCCACTGCGATTCCGTATCATAACGTATTGGGACAGCTTACGGACATTTACTGAATTTGGATCTGTCTGACACTTTAAGTTTACCTATAACTATATAGGTTCCCAAAAGAAATAATGAAAACTATTTCATTATTTCTTCTGGGAACCACTAACTAAACGTTTAAATTGTCATCACTGGAAGAAGTATTTAAGAAATCGGAGAATCCTTCTAAATCCCTCATTTTAACAGATTTGTTAAATAAATACTGATAATAAGCAATTACGTCATTTGCAGGTTATAAACTGCAGTCATTTATTGCACGTAAGAAAATCAAATAAACTAACTACATTCTGCGCATGCCCCTGCCTAGTGGTTCAACAAAAATCTGCGGATCGATTCGACAGTTTAGTGAACGATTCGGTCATCGTCAAATTTTATGTTGGAACATCCCACTGTTCGTACACATTTCAGTCAGAAGTCATGTTGGAACGTCAAATTTGCTTTGCGCATGTACCCGGCGATTCACAAACTGGTTTGCTGGTGTGTTGGAACGAACCTTATACATTACCTATCCTTGACAAATAGAATAACAAAAGTCAGAAATATCCATTATATCGACGCGTTACTAAGCAACATTCGAGATAAAAAACAGATTAATTGAGGCTTTTCAGGGTTATAAGCTAAGGGTTTTTTTATTATTTTTAATCATTATTACTCCTCAAATTTGATTCATACTAATTTAATTTTTTTTTAATAGAATATCTGTACAATTTTCGACGATCTGATAGAGAAGCTGTTATAGGTTTTTTTCTCATAAACATTTCCCTATACTTAGAACGTATCGTTTTTTAGTATACCTATGCAGATAAGTTTTTTGCTAAAATGCATAGAATGCTGCGACGAAGTACTACTATAAACCTTAGTTTTTCTAAAAACATTAATTAAAAATAAACTGTAACATTTAATTTACGCATACAATTTCAACATCTATTCGAGGCGAACACCATATTCCTTTCTTGTATTTTATTGAACATTTACTAACGTCTCTGGAGTATTATTTTATGCAGTGTCCACGTTATCCACTGCCTTAAGAAATTTATCCAGGAAGTTTTTTCATAAACATATTCTATTGAACTAAATTGCCACATTTTTTAGACGTCTTTCGGTATGTCCTTATTATATTTTTTACTGTTGAAAAAACTTAGCGTGTGACGCTTTAAACAAACCTATTGGTTTTATGTTAAACTCTAATCAACATTTATCTATTCATATCCGTTATTTATTATTTACACGTGCTGGTTAACTAGCAGACAATGTAGAAAAGTAATCTAATTACTTCGAGATACTTTCAGTATCAAAAACGTTTATTCAACTTCACAACTTCTAAGCGGAATAAAATTAAAATGTGATATAAGAGAGTTATATTTTATACATATACAGTGGTAGAAACCTTGGTTTATGATAGTATCTTATTACGGAATTTTCGGGTTACGGAAGAAAATTTGGTTGAATTTTTGTTTCCAAAACAGAAAGGTACTCCCGGATACGTAACGCGGCTTAGAGTTTTTACAGATTCAGCAGAATTTCCGCGCGACTCGTGTGAATGCTAGAAAGAGTTAGTTATATACAATATAATGCGATTGTTTGCGTGGTTGACTTCCCACTATTCCACCGCTTCGTATCTGACTTGAATTTGTAATTAATATTATTCTTACTTTATCCGAAATTGCTTTTATCTTCGTGTAAAATCTTTTTCAAAGAACAAAGCCGAAAGTTCTACGGTCAAACAACTTCTTATCTGTCGCATCGCTAATTTTGTAATATATATGAAAAAGCCACCTCATACTCATTGTCTTCCATACACTGGAAAGAGTCCTTATTAAAAATAGCGTATGTAAGTGAAGTTATTTCTTTTTAATTTCAAACTTAGAGTTTTTATTGATTTTTCTATGTGATTTTATTTTCTCTATGTTCTATTGCATTTCAAATACATAAAATGAATTTCTAATTGTTTTTTTGATTATGGGAACGGATTATCTTTATTTTCTTTATTTTTTATAAGAACATTTGATTTCAGTTACGAAATTTCGGATTACGAAATGTTTTTGGAAAAAATTAATTCCGTATTTGAATTTTGTATTTCTCGTGCAGACAATTGGTTTCGTGTATTTAAATCGGGGTTTCTGCTGAACACTACATCAACTTAATCAGTTTATTTTTAATATCACCCGGAATTTATTGAATGTGTCGTTTAATGTGTTGAAGACGTTTCTCAATTTTATATTTCGACTTTCGAAATATTGTATCGTCCCTGCTAAGTGTTTAAAATAAATACATTAAAAACCCAATAACGAAATAAAGAATAGATATAGTAAATATCTGAAGAATCATTTGAGGAGAAAGTTCAGTGCAAATACTACGACTGCATACTATTCACTGATTCCTTGATCTTGAAATAATCACTAGAGCAACGCAAACTGCGCTGAAAGCCAGTGGCTGACGCATAAAAGTTTACACAAAATAAACACGGCCCGGACAATGTTGTGTACGCATCTACGCTGTCGTATACTATATCGTAGTTCTACATTTGTTTTGAAAATGTTTCCTACGTCGCGAAAACGACCAAAGTTGGACACAATAAGAGAATTTATTGCAGAAATGCCTGATTTAAAGTGTTATGGCGCTAAAATTCAATGTGTAGTTTAAATAGATTTAATATGTTAGTCGAAAAGTGATGGTCTACGGCACGTAAATAGTGCAGGGCATGTTTCAAAAAAAATTCCACATGAGATTATGACAAATTTAAATTTAATTTATGTGTTACCTTTATTGCATGTAATTTACCATTTCATTTACTAAGGAAGAAAGCATACGTCTCGTTTTGGAATGAATATTCGGACTTTAAGTTACCAAGTGAGAGAACATTACAGAGAGTTGTGCCGTCTGCTCGTGAGCATGTCGAGAAAAGAATTAAATCGGAGTTGCAAGATAAAAAACTGTGGTTATGTGTGGACGAAACAACAGATCGTAAAAAACATTCTGTGGTTAATGTAATGGTACGCACAATGGAACCACATCGACCGTCACCCTCAATTTTACTAGCTTCCAGACGAATACAACAATGCACTGCCGAAGTAATTTCAATGTTGGTGTTAAATACATTGGAAAAGTTTGAACTTTCAACAAATCAACTGTTGATGTTTATGAGTGATGGTGCCGCAAACATGCTTGCTGTAGGTCGATCTCTTAAAAAACATTGTGCTAACTTGTTGCATATTACATGTAAAATTCATACTCTCAGTCTCGTAGCAGATAGTATCAGAAAATGTTATCCCGAGGTAGACGCTCTAATAGCACATACAAAAGCTGTGTTTGCAAAATCCCCAAAACGTATTCGGGAATTTCATAGACTATGCCCCGGTATTCCTGAACCACCACAACCTATTCTTACTCGTTGGGGAACATGGTTAGAGGCTGCATTTTATTATCTTAAATATGTTGAGAATATAAAGAACGTGAAATTTCAGTCAGTTAAAACAGATTTAGAAATTATTCAGAACAATTACGTGGGACTAGCGGATGCGATAGAAAAACTACAAAATTCTTTGGTGTCGTTAGTGGAATCTTTGCAAATAGTACAACATGTTCACGCACAGTTATGCGCGATAGAAGACGCAAGAAATGTTTGTGTTTTAGAAAGGTTTGAAAGTATTTTAGATAAAGACTCTGATTTTGGCACATTAAGACAAATTTGTGAAGGTGCGTCAACGGAACCGTTAAGTTATTTGAAAGATTATTTTACTTGCGCAAATATAACGTCACTAGATGTAGAACGTTCGTTTTCGGCATACAAAAACACTTTTTCTTCACGCCGCACTCACTTTGTCGAAACAACTTTGGAAACATATCTAATGTTACAAATATTAAATAGACATTATCCACTTTGTGATTTCACGGGGGACTCTTAAAACGGTAAGTGTTTGAGCACGTATCACAATTAATTTATTTTGTGTAAACTTTTAAGCGTCCGCCAGTGGCTTTCAGCGCAGTTCCGTTGCTCTAATAATCACGGCCTACATCATATGCTTTCCTGCGGCTGACGTCATCCCATAAAATTTTGCCGTTCTCTGGTTATATTTACCATCAGCTGATTCTGATATACTTGATACAGTGCAAGCAATAATGTTCGAAGTTTGTTTGCAAATATCTATAGGAATACTGACTTCAAAACAAAACAAACCTAAAATGATTCTATTTTACGTACATTACAAACTTCCTTAAAAACGGCTACCAGGGGCTATTCTGGTAAGGATCGAGTGTTGCGTTGAATCAGAAAAGTACTTTTGAAAATTTGGTGTTTCTGCACGACACTGTGAGAAGCAATACTCTTGATCCTTACACAATAAGATGGCACTTTGTCGCATATCTCCGAAAAAACTAGCCAGTTTTTCAGACAAGTGCGACAAGATGCCTTGTTATAAAACGTTTTCTATAACTAAAATATATTTTGCATACATATGGTAAAGAAAATATTTTATTTTGTAATGAAATTTGCGTATAGTCAACTTTATATAACGATGTATTAAGGCAATTAATTTAGATGATGTACTATGAAGCAAAAGAGCATCTACATACTCAAGGAGGTTTAATGAAATCGACCCGTAATAATTATTAATAAAATAAGTAAAACAATAAGTTAGTTATTTATATTTATTCAATAATGATGGTATATAGATAGAGAAATTAATACGCTTTCCCAATAAAAACAGAATATTTTGGAAAAAGTAATTTCATGATAAATAAATCAAAATTATAATATTTCCATTTAGTACATATTATATCTATTCTTGTAATTGTAAGTTGCTTTTTCTAGGTCTTATTTGGATAGTGAAGCAAGATCTGCAATACATTTATCAATATTTTGTTTTTCTTGATCAGGAGTGATCGAGCTCTTAACTCTTGTAACAACCCAATCGACAAGGTTTCTTTGCCCAATTCGTTTTTCAATATTCTGAATCTCTACTTGATAATCTAACCTCTTCTTTACTTCTTGGTATGCATTCTGGATTCTTGCACGATAGGCTGCTTCTAGCTGGAGTGCAACATTTTCTCGTTTAGCTTCAATTAATATGTTTTGACCTTCACTGCTCCATTGCAGCTGTTCTTCATTTTGAATCTGCTCCTGAAGTATTTTCTTCTCAGATTCCCTACCTTCATTCCATTGCGCTTCATATTCCTGGTAATTAAATATTTATTATTGATAAAAATATTTTTTTATATGTACTTAGCTTACATCAATTTGTTTATCCATTGCTTTTGAAAGGACTGGTCCTAGCTTCTTCACAGCAACAATACACATAATTAACACAGAAAGGCCAGAATAATATTCATGTTCCATTACATAAAACTCTTTGCTAACTAAATACGTGCCTAGAGTTACACCAAATACATAAGGTCCAGTGACGCCCGTTTTCTTGTAGAACAAAGTAAACCATTCTTCAGGTATAAAACCAAGTCTCACTTTGCCAGGATCTTGTCTTACCTATAATAATAATGTTTTCATATACGTAATAGAAATAATATAAAAAAATATCTTACAGGTCGCTTTATGGCACTACATTCATCAGAAGTAGCAGCAGCAGATGAAACAGGGCTTGTGGCTGTTGCCCTTGCACTTAATGCTAATAAGTTCTTATACTGTCCTAGAATGAAAAAAATGTCAAAAACAATCGACGATCTATTACATAAACTTTTTGATAGATCACGGCTAACTAGATACCACATGCTAAAATTCGATTTCAAATTAATAATGTTTATACCTGATAGAAGGGACGCTCTGGACATCATTTTAACTAAAATGTTAAATAAAGTCGTTGGAGGTATATGGCTGCAACAGCCTCGTTGAATAAATACGACCTTGAGACAGTGTACAGCTTCTCACATATCAGAAGAGGATAGCGAGTATTACATAAGCACTACTCTCTCGTTGCCAACTTAATAATTTCAAGAAATAGGCGGGTAATTCAAAATCAGTATTTTTTTATTAAGTCTTACAGTATATTCTTTTATTGCAAATTAATATCTCATGCTTTGAGACAGAGGCGAATTATCCTGTATGCAGTTGTTTAACATCTTATTCAATTTGCCTTTCCATACAGATCTATGCAAATTTATGATGTGGACAAATTGCTGTTCAAAATGGCAAACGCTTCCCTTGCAGTTTGATAATATATTCAGTAAAAGTTTTCCAAATATTCTATCGTTACTAAAAGCACTTGAAATTGCCATAAGCAGCTCAATTAGTTTTTGTATTGATTCAACATCAATTTCATTTGAAAGCAAGCAGTCGATAATTGCAAAGTGTTTTTTCTCCAATTTTGCGCAATAAAGTATAATTTCTCTGAAATTGTTAATGAATTAATATTGAAATACATAAGAAATATACAGCTATTTTTGAATCGCTTATACAAAATAACAATGTTTTAAAGTTCTAACAAAAATACTTACTTTAGTATTAATTGTTTGTGCGTACTGTTCAATTCGCTTAAATTATCTTGAGCATATTTAGTATTATCTACAATTTCAGATAATTTATAATTGAACTCCTCACAGACAGTTTTTGGATAATTATTTAAAAAATTAAAAAATAATGAATGGATTTGAGTGTTGTGCTCCAAGAATAGCTGAAATATACGAGGTATTATTAATAAGGTACAAGAATTCGTAGTAACAAACCTTGGGCACTAAAATGTACTTCACAAAATACGTTATAATCCTAATACATGCCGTGTTATTATAAGATATAATACTATTGCCAAATTTATGTGCAATATCTTTGTCTAGATCCTTCGAAAGTAAGATAAAAGCCTGATTTAATTGTTCTCTACCAAAACATAGTAATTTTGTTATAATTTCATCACTTAACTTATTTTGAATTTGTAGGTGTTCTTTAATAGCGGCGACAACATCATTTATTGCGTATTCGCTTGCATTTAGAACAGGTTTTATATTATCTTCACTTAAAATACTAGTATTTTCATTTATGCATATAACATCATTAGTTAAATCTATTACTTCTTCATCTTGCAGCACTTTCAACTTCTCGACTAACAATTCATTCTGTAATGCACAACACTAGTTGAGATTTAGATCTGATATGTCACATTTAACCTTCGGTAATAATAATTTCCATGTTTCCAAATTCTTATTATATGGTGCTTGACTTTCAGCAATATTGTAAAATTCTAATAGATTTAGTTTGCATTCGTTACTAAATGTGTAATGTTTATAATTCATTGCTTTAAATTCACTAGCTTGTACTTCGTAAATATTACTATATGATTACTATAAATACAGAGTTTTATAACATAACCTAGTTAAAACCCGCACATATAAGTAATAAATATTACTCACAAGTTGGCCAACATTTTCTGAAAATTACCTATTAGGAAAATAAAGTTATAAAAAAAAGTAATTACCCAAAGCGCTTCATATTTTATACAGATTCAAACTACATCTTCATATAAATCATTAAGTTAAAAATATAAACCTATATAAATATAGAATTCTTATAGGGAAGTCAACGTATTAACGTTGGCATCACACAGTAATCAGTACGTTACCATAGTAACGATTGATTACAAATATTTTAGATCATCCACAATTTGTTCCTTTATTATTGTGAAGCTATTTCTATAATTTTAGTGTAAAAAAGAGTAAGAAAAAGTTAAAACTTATATGGATGAATACAAAATCTTGGGTCGTGTTGGACAAGGAGCGCACGGTTATGTAATGAAGGGTTTACATAGAGCGACAAAGAAAGAAGTCGCTTTAAAAAAGGTGATTGCCAAATCACTGCGAGAGGGCATACCGAAGAATATTATGCGCGAAATATTGACATTGCGCGTTTTAAAATTTAAATATGTAAGTTTTATTGAGTATTGCTTCCCTTATTTGAACTGTCTTAGATGGCTTATAGATTGTGGAACTGCTAGATGTTGTACCTCATGGAATGGGCCTTGTTTTAGTAATGGAATATCTACCGTCAAGTTTGTTCAGTTTACTGAAGGACAGTAATTGTGTACTAGATATTGCCCAGATAAAATGTTACGCGAAGATGTTATTGTTGGGTATAAGCTTTATGCATGAGAACTGTGTAATGCATAGGGTACATCCATTATATTACATTATTCTTGTTTCTGCAGAAATCACAAACTAGTCAGAGCCAATCAATTGTCGTGTAATCAGTCAGAAAATAAATTCGGATTTTTTTTTTGGTTAATCAAATCACGTCTGACTAGTTTGTGAAACAAGCCTATTATTGCACGTTATTACTTTGTCAAAATTTTACGTATTATCTATAGGGTGTATGCGATCGTTTGTGTGGTAAGCCGTTATTCTACCGCTTTGCATCTGACTTGAATATTATTTTTAGTTTGGATGCTTTTATCTTTTTAAAAATCTTTTTGAAAGAAGAAAGCCGGAAACTCTACAATTACTACTAAACAATTTTTTATTTGTCGCGTCGCTATTGCAGCATAATGAAAAAAGCCATAAATTAAAATAAAAACCCATTGAATGCATTGCTCGCTCCTAAGCAGTTCTACATACAGCGAGCCTCTTTATTCCACACAGGGGATACGGCTGTTGCAAGTTTTGTCCGCCAAATCTGCACATTCTATATCTTATGGAGTTGTGGTTTTCTCTTCAGATCTTGTCCAATAATTAAAATATTTAATTCAGCGCTAACTATATACCTATGATCGTACTATATTTCATTAAGTACATTCTCTTTGCTCTTATATACTATTGTAGAACTATTTCTTTTAGTGTAATACGTTACAAAAACAAATAAACTTGCAGTATCAATCAATGTCGAAATCTCTTCATCATTCAGCTTTAATTTGAATTATCTTTATCATTATATTTATTAACACTGTCAATTTCTGTAATTTCTTCTATTTCAAGATTTTTCAAAATGTTTCTTTGAAAGTTTAAGTTTAGTAACATTTTTAAAAACAATCCGGGCATCTATAAAAAATGGAAAAAAAATAGAACATGTTTTCATTAGTAGAGGTTTGTTAGCAACCGTAGTAATGACGAAGAACAAGAAATAAAATGTAGGCAAATATCATGAAATAGAGACGTGACAACAGTGTTAAGGTTGTGTCTAGCAAACGCATTTTCTATTGTATCGATTCTATACGGAATGTAATCCATTATACTTTCTGGTACCGATTCTGCAGATTAATCCAGACTAAGTATAGATATCACTTCTCTGGGTTTATCATGATAAGCTGATGTTAGTTGCATAACTTTCTAATAGATAATTCTAAGAAACCGTTGTGTATAGCTAATATCGAAGGTGTACAAAAAACATTTAAACCGTTTTGCAACAAGAAAATATAAAATCCAAAGAAACGTTTGTTTATGTAGAAAGTATGATGGCTTGTTACATGGCACTCTGTGTGGTATTAACAACATGCGTCCATCGTATGTCTTTGTTGTATGAAAGGTGCATTTGATTAACTAATGGGCTTATGAGTTCGGTATATACAACGGGTTTTTAGAACTATTGAAAATTATGCAACCAAGCATATGTATCTAGGCCCCTTAACTTATTGTTTACTTCACAAAAATTGAAAAACATATCCCTCATTTGCGCGTACTCCAGGTCAGCCTTCTTGTGACCAGAGACGGCAGAAAAAGTTTAAAACGTTAAAAAGCTATAGTAATTAAACTAGTCGTCACTACACTATAAGCAAGGTATACCTTAAATTCCATGGATTCTTTGGTCAGCACTTGGTGAAACATAGTAAATAGAAAAATAAAACACACAAAAATTTTTGTGAAACAGTTACTAAGTGTTTTCTTGTGTTTTATTTTTCAAAGTATACCTTATTTCATTAGTAAAGTATCTATGTGGATTATATAGTATTGGAGCAGGGATCTTCTGCGGCTAATTTGTTGTCAATCAAATGACGTCACACTAATCGTCGGCGTTTCTAAAAGCACGTGATTTAAGTTAGAATCATAAAAATTTTTACATAAATGCATTTTTTTTTTCTCAAAAGCAGTGAATTTGGAATCAAGATTTCTTAAAAATTCCCTACCATGTTACTAAATGAATATATAGGGGAAGTAGTTCTTTTTTCAATTAATAAGGATGATTTGTAACGGTGCCTGATCGAAATTTGGTAAAGTGGAGACGAGATAGTTATAAACAATTTAATAGATATGATGTCTATAGATAATTAAACACTGCAAAAAGTTTGAAAATAACAGCGAATAATAAAATAAAACTCCTGGACAAAATTAACGCACCACTAAAATTTTTTTTTAACATTCAGAGATAATGATAACTTTGAATCTACTAACTGTCTTAGAAGTAGGCTTTAGACTTCTTCCGACATTTCAAGCACATGCTGCTTTGTTTTAAAATTGCAAATGTTAATTAGTCACGTTTGACCACAATTGATTTAAAAACCGTTCGGAAACTGCTGATTAAGACAGGTTATTAAGCTAATTTCTGTTATCGATTGCATCACATATGTGGTTTAATGTTCATCTACGTGTGTTTCAAAGGAGAAAAATGAATCACCAAGGAAATTTATCGGTGGAGGAGGCAGTACGGGCATCAATTCTGCTGGATGAGATGTACTCGATGCCTTATGTTGCCAGTGCGTTAGAAAAAAATCATTCCAGTATAAGTCGCATGGTTAGATGATCTAACGAAACAGGATCTCACATCCGAAGGTCAAGCTAAGGGCGAAAACGATGCATACAAATCAAAGGGATGACCGTTTTCTGAGGCAATCCGCTTTTAGAAACCGGAGAATTACTAGTAATGTGTTAAAAAATGAGTTATCAGCGGTTCGTAATGTTGTAATATCGTCTCGAACAATCAGAAGACGTTTAAATGAAGCCGAATTAAGGAGAGAGCACAAAATTCAAAGAATGCGTTTTGCCTGAAATCATCAATATTGGTCTGTTAATGATTGGAAAACGGTTTTATTCTATGACGAAACGAGGGCTAGCTTTAAATCTCCTGGTGGACGTGATCGTGTCTGGCGAAGGGAAGGAGAGACATTTGCAAGTTCCAAGGGTCTCGTTTGGTGGCGGCTCTGTAATGTGTTGGGGGACATTTGCTTCGGTGCTCACGCAGTGTTGCTCCCTATACGAGCGAGGTCTATGGATGCGGATTATTACCTGGAAAATAAAGTACTTGAACACGTAATGCCATTTGCTCCCTTTGTTGATCTTAGTTTTTTATTCATGCAAGACAATGTACGTCCCAACGTGGCTGGACAGCCTACTGACTACCTGCATGCTGTTGATATTCCGTTAATGTAATAGCCACCTAACAGACCCGACCTCAACCCCATTGAGTATTGATGGGACAATCTTAAAAAAAATGTCCGAACTCGTAGACTCCCACCTGCCAATCACAATGCAGTAATTGAAGAATGGGAGAATGTTCCCTAGGATACCATTGAAAATGTAATCACTAGCATGTTAAGGCCTATGAATGCGGTAATTAGAAGTAGAGGAGGACCTATAAGGTACTAACATCACATTGGATCCATTAATTCTATTGCTTTCGATTTTTTAAATATTTTTCATTTTGATTTTCGTTTTCATATCTCACTCATTTTCAACAAAAGAAGTGTTTAATGATTTAAAATCAGGTTGTGTTTTGCAGATTTCTTTCTCAAATGATTGTACAAACCCAATTTGTAGGTTTTCATTATAATTGACTTTCATTTTATTTTCATTAATGTAATTATTTAAGTTTAATAAAGTGGTGCGTTAATTTTGTCCAGGAGCTTATGTTTCTATAAAGGATTTTTGTTTAAAGTTTCGGCAATATTTGAACATATTCTCATTTTACTTATCTTTGCCTACTGTAGATATGACATTCTTGGATTCTCTATGAAATGTTAAATTAATTTTATGCGATATTTCTATATGGAACTGCTTTGAGTTATTTAAAGTTTTGGAAATGACGAATGAAGCACGGATCAAAAACCTTAACTTGTCACCAAGGGCGGTGTGATCGTAAGGCCGCAAGATCGCGAGCCCTCCCTGATGTATCGTTTAAAAATTCAAATCAATTCATAAATAAAATTATTCAAATTTATATTACGTAATTATTACGAAAATACAGTTTGAATGTTTCCAACTTGGTCCGTGGTCAATATTGTGAAATGAATTGTATCCCATACCACATTCATACAACGTACAATAAGTTGGAATTAAATATTTGGGACGCGATAAAATCGCGGCCCCGGTTGCTATGGCAACGGTTGGACGCGTGATCAAACAACCAATCATAGTCTAGCCGGCATATATGCGCTTGGGATGCACAATTTTCGCGGCCCAGTCTTCTTTTAGCTATTAGACGGAGTGTTGTTTGGCATAGATTTTTCTCGCGCTTTTTATGTAGTGACAAATACCTGTGTTTATAATAACTAAAAATGAACAGAATTATAGTGTAATTTTAAAAAGCGACTTTAATAGACCTTCTCTGGAAGAAAAAATTAAAATGAAAGGGTTAGGTGGGCTATAATCTCCACTAAAATTGGAAAAATAACGGAAAGAAGAGTTGAAAATAGAACGTCCACACGACGCTAGAACTGATGACAAAGATCTACATCGTTTAACTTCTAAAATAAAGAAACAGGAATCTCGTGGTTATTCTGTCCGATTTGATATATTCAGATTTCAGAAATATTTATATTTAACTATTAATACATTGACTTAAAAGTTTTCTCGATTTTGTATACAAGTGGCGTTTTTTGTACCAAAGCAGCGATAGTTTTATCTATAACTTAGAAATATGTATACTTTAGAAAATACGAGGTGAATTCAAGTTGTAACACCTCCGATTTTTTTTCTCACTAACTAATCACACGAAAACTATGAAACTTGTGTCACTTCTCGAAGTAACCTCCCTGCAGCCGTACACATTTTCCACAACGTCGACGCCATGATTCCATGGGCGTTGCGAACGCTTCTTTAGGAGTCTGTTTTGACCACTGGAAACTCGCTGATGCAATAGCGGCACGACTGGTGAATGTGCGGCCACGGAGGGTGTCTTTCATCGTTGGAAACAGCCAAAAGTCGCTAGGAGCAAGGTCAGGTGAGTAGGGAGCATGAGAAATCACTTCAAAGTTGTTTGTCTGTCAGCATTCATGGCACCCACATGGAGGACACTTTTCGCATTTTCAGGTCGTCATGCAGGATTGTGTGCGCAGATCCCACGGAAATACCAACTTTGGAGGCGACCTGTTCCACAGTTATTCGGCGATCCCCCAAAACAATTGTCTCCACTCGCTCGATCATGTCGTCTTGGTTTGTTGTCACACGACGTTCTGCCTTCTTTGATGAATTTTTTTCGGTGTCACACCACGCAAATGGAGAAAACGAATGATTACACGCTGATCTTGTAATGAAAACGTCGCCATTTGAAGTATCAAAGACAGTTCTCACTCTCGTCGCTGCTGCTAAAGGTTCTGTGTGCCGTACAGTGCTGCCATCTCTGTCACGCGTTGACAAAGAGTGCCCGTTTATTTTAAAATAAACCGCATGTTTCTATCTATTTCCAGTTCTGAGAAAAAAAATTGGAGGTGTTATAACTTGAATGCACCTCGTATTTATAAAAAAGTTTCTAGAAGAATTTTTCTATCAGATTCTGGAAAAATATGCAAGGTGTTCCACTTAAAAAAATGAAATAACTTGAATCAAACTTGGCTATGATTTTGATGGTCATCAACTATCTGCTATTTTATTTAAATTTCTAAATATAGGTAACCATATTAGCAAAAATAAAAAAAAATATCCTCTTTCAAAGATAATTATTTATCTTAGCGCATTGTAAATAAGCTGAATATCATTGTTTTAGCAATTTCAACTTGAAATAAACAATAAACATTTGACTAACCTAGTAAGGGAATTCTAAAAAATGAGTAGGCTTTGAATAATAAAAATTGCAGAATAAGAAAAAAATACGCGTTATGTGACAACGTTGAAGAGGCTCATGTCTTCATTTAGACCATTTTGTTAATGCTTTTAATTTTCTTTTTTCGCCTTTTTAATGATCAAAATATGTGTCCTACAAACGAAGCATTTGATATGATAGGGGTTTATTTTGAATGTATGAGAAATTCAACTGTCACCGCCAGGGTATATGCAATGCAGTTTCTTAACAGACGACACCATAGGATCGAGAAATACTATCGCGGATTTTGTGGACAGATGAGACCACCTTTAATAGTATCGCTGGCAATTCGCCGTCAGATGTTTTTTTCAGCATGACGGGTGCCTGGCGCATTTTGCGGTAAATGTTCGGGACTTTTTAGATAATGCTTAAACTAGCAGGTGGATAGGACGAAGAAGTGTATAAGAACCTCGTTTTGCTACCAGGCCCATTACAAGAGAAGACATGATTTTTCAAGTAAGAAATGCGATTCGAAGCATTTCATAGGTAGAAGTCAAGACAGCTGTTTTGTCCATTTGATAGAAAATAGAATCGTGCATAGAAAATGATAGAAGACAGTTCGAACATCTAGGAAACTACTGATAATTCATTTATGTTATATTCTACAAAGGGGCATCACAGTGTTAATTAAATAATAATATTGTTTTTTGAAATTCTCATAATAAGCTAATCAAATTTTTATTGTTTGTTTCAAGTTGAAATCGTTAGAAGAATGAGATAGAGTTTATTGATGAGGCATTAAAATAAATAATTATCTTTGAAGTAGCATATATTTTTTTATTTTTACTATGGTTATATTTAGAAATTTAAGAAAATAGTGATAGCCGGCAAAACCAGATCGTCTAGGTGCAACTAATATATACATTTTTCCGTTAATATCTCCGGTTAGAGAAAAGGTATCGAAATGCGGTTTTCACTGACGTCTTGAATTTTTAATTCCCTACTTTTTCGCCTGAAAAGAAACATATCGTTATATTTAAAATTTTTGCGAAAAGCCGCTTTATTTGTTATAAAGTCAGATAGCGCCTTCTAGTGGTGAAGGTACAATTCATAAGAAATAGACCAAAACTGCATTTGATAGATCAAATGCTCTTTTAAACGAGGCCAAGAGGTTAAAATCGGTTAAACCTAACCGGAGTAACCAATATTTATTTAAAAAAGCAATTGACGTCTCCCCACCACTTTACTTTAGAAGATACGACAAAATATGTCTAACGTAAAAGAAAGGGAATTGGATTGGGAATAAAATGCATATATTTTCGATAACTCTTAATTAGACAAAACACGATGAAAACTTTAATTTTATACTTAGTCGTGACCGTTACGCCATTTTCTGGTCATCTTACAAACCCCAAAATAATGTCCAATGTTTTCTTTTAGCCACATTTATTAAAAGAGATTTTACCCGAAATTTTTGCGATTACACTGATTACTAGTTTCTGAGATATAGCCGGCTGCCATTCTTATTTGGCCACCTGGTACATTTAACAAATCAAACTTGCAGTGGAAACTGAACAGCCTGTATACCTGAACATAATTTAAGTCATGCAGAACTTATTTCTACATAATTTTTATTTGACGTTTTTTCTGAATTGCTCAGGGAGGAAGCAAGTGGATACGCTGTACGTATTTAGACAAATCTAAAATATTCTGAATATTTATAATTAGATGTCAATTAAACTTGTAGGATGATGATGATATTAAAAATAATACTTTTGCAGTTTTTAGTATTATCATGAGACGACGTTCAGTACAACATTTAAAATAACTTCTACTCATAAGTAAAAGTTACTTTAATACAGTGGGCCGCATTATGAAATTAGCAGAATCTTACAAATATGCAGTTTGTCAAGTGGGTTGTAATTAATTTAATACTCTTTTATAGGATTTGAAACCAGCAAATTTATTGATCGGTGATACTGGGATTTTGAAAATAGCAGATTTGGGATTAGCTAGGATATACGTTAAAGGGGAAAGCACTAGACAATATACACATCAAGTAGCTACCAGATGGTACAGAGCGCCAGAGTTGTTATATGGATCACGAAATTATACGCCTGCCATTGATATATGGGCTGTTGGGTGTATAATTGCAGAAATGTTAACGAAAAAACCTCTATTTCCGGTATAGTATTTTCATTTTTATTTTAACATTTTAAATGAGAAATTTTGAAGGGGGAGACTGATATTGAACAGCTCGCAATTGTCTTGCATATGTTAGGTACGCCTACTGAAAATACTTGGCCTGGCTTAAAAGAATTACCGGATTACAATAAGATAACCTTTGCCAAAACAGCTGGCTTAAGCTGGAATGAAATTCTGCCCGATGTTGATGAAGATACGATTAATTTCATTAAAGGTTTTATTGAATATGATCATGGGAAGCGACTTACTCCAAAACAAGTCTGTTTCAATTGTACACACTTTTCGAAGTAATTAACAAACTTTATTTTGTAGGCACTAAACCATACCTACTTTTCCATATTACCTCTCGCTAGTAGCTTGGAGGATATGCCTAAACCACAAGATATTCAAGACAATTCGCCGGAGAATAGTGAAATCTTCGAAAATTTTTACAGTGAAGTCGATTGTAATTTATCATAATAAATAATGTCTACCACAGAACATTTTTATTTTAATACGTATACTGAATGTATTTGATAATCAATAAGATAGCTTTAGTTACATTCAGTGCCACGCCAAGGCTTTCAAGCGCCTCGGGACGAGAAAATTTAGGCGCCCCCTCCCTCTATGGGTAGTTTATTGCAACTTTAATGAAGCGGTACACAAACTATTTCTTAAGGGTTAGGATAATAATTATGTAAAGAAAAACACTGTTTTGAAATGAAACTTTTATTCACAGACAGGTAGGAACATAAACATTAAATAATAATATACGATTTTTAAAGTAGTAGATAATAATCAAATTAATATTAATTATTATCTAAAAACAACATCACATAATTATCAATTATTATTGTTAATAATTGAAATTTATCACATCTTGTGTGTCTAAATTATTTAATAAATCTGATTCAATTGAAATAATAGCCAAATTTTCAAGCCGTTCTTGTGACATTGTAGATCTTAAATAGTTTTTAATAATTTTTAATTTTGAAAAAGACCTTTCAGCTGTAGCCACTGAAACAGGCATTGTTAATAATATTCGCAATGCTATAGTAGTGTTAGGAAATGCATCATTTAATTTATTTTTAATAATATAATTTAATGTCTCAATTGGGGATGATATCATCTCTGATTTTAACTCAAAATTTAGCAAAAGCTCTAATTCATACAATAATTCTTTACACTTTCAAGATGTGCAAAATTTTTATTGCTCTTCTCCTGAATGTTGCAAAAACTTTGAAAGGTTACTTAAAAAATTTAAGTTATGTGAAAATTCTACAGATTGAATGCTCAAATCTAGCACTGCAAAAAAGCAATTCACCTTGAAACGTAATTCTCTATTTTCTATTACCTCATCGTCATGCTCCTAAGTGAACTGCTTTTTTTGTTGTTGTTTTTGGCCTTAATACTTCTTTAGTCTCAAATTTTGCCTCAACATCGAGTGAAGAAGCAACTTCTTTGGCATCGACTAATAAATCAGAAAACCCTTTGTCTGATCTGTACTTTTTTAAAAAATCGATTAATGCGTTTAAACTTGAACAAGCATGGGAAATGTCAAAATCTTTGGTTTGTAATATTTTACTTGAAATATGTACGTTGCTCAAAATATTATACCATAAAGTTAATAAGCATATGAATTCAAAATTCTTAATTCTGTTTCCTAAAGTGGTTGCTAATTTTTTGCATTATTATCAAGTAAATTATTAGAGTCGCTGGCTATTTCAAATAGAGAATCATATATTTCTCCAAGTTGATACCTTAAAGGAGTTACAGCATCAATTCTGCTAAACCATTTAGTATCTGGTAGAGGTTTTACAGTTAAGTTTAATACATATTTTTTAAAAATTGACCACCGATTTGTCAAAGCTGAGAAAAAATTATAAATTTCTTGAATGGTTGAAAAAAAAATTAACACACGAAATATTACATTTTAAAGCGTCGCTCACCACAAGGCTTAATGTGTGGTTGCAACAAGGCACAAAGAAAGCTCTTGAATTTATGTCAAGGATTTTTTTTTGTACTCCATTATGCTTTCCCCGCATGTTAGCACCATTGTCGTACGCTTGTCCGCGTAAATCGTCGATATTTAAACCATATTGTTACAATGTCGATAATAAGAATGTTGATAACCCTTTCCCTGTCGTATCTGCCGTAGGGCAAAAAGTTTAAAAATGTTCTTCGACGCAGCACTGCGTTTCTGTTAAATAATAATTTAAATCTACGAAACGAATGCAAACTGAAATTTGCTCCTGGTGACTAACATCAGGTGTACAGTCAAGTATAATAGAAAAATATTTACACTTTTTAACCCTATTTAAAATTTCTGCTCTTAAGTTGGTGCCTATTAAATTTATTATTTCGTTTTGAATTTTCTCGCCTAAATAATGAGGCATGTTTTTATGGTCATTCGGATTCCTTTGCACTTTTTTAGTATGTTCAGCCATTATCAGATCAAATTTGGATATCATTTCAATACATTTTAAAAAATTACCATTATTTTTTTTTAAATAATTTATTATTTATACCACAAAAACCTAGATTTTGTTCAGACAAAAATTGTATTGTGTAAAATATTCTTTCAATAACCGCAGACCAATATTTTGTTTCTGAATTCAATAAACTTTGCTTTCTAGAGTCAATGGTTGTATTAGATTTTAAACGACTGTCTAAATAAGACCATTTTTTAAGTTTTCAAAATGTGATTTGCTGTTTTCATGAATATTCAATCGTCCACCTATATGTTTCCAATCATTAAAACCAGCCGTATCACCAAACCTTGTCATTTTTAATGAGCTAGAAAATAATTTGCAGCAGAAACAAAATACTGCATTTTTTGATTTATAAAAGTCACTGACGTTCAATTTTTTCTAAATTTGGTAGAATTCGAGTAAAATGGACCGGGGAAAACTTTCGATCTGATGTATCCCTAGGATAATCATCACATTCGCTTTGATACCGAGAACGTCCATTTTGTACCAAAGTTTCGATTTGGAATGGAGTTAAATTATTTGGCCACAAACCAGGCTCTTCAGGAATAACAGAGCTTTGGGTTTGGACATTACCTATTTCTATGTCTCCTGCTGATTCCGAGGCTGGCTCTAAGTTTGACGTATCTTCATTAAAAATAGCATTTTCAGGATCTATTATATTTGATGTAGATAGCTGCGACTGCGATGTATCCATCTGTGCATCATTAGCTGCCATGAACGTCGATGGTTCCTCTTGATGTGTTTTTCCGAAAAATTGTGTTATTTTCCCATAGTTTTTCTCTAAATTTTCTTCGTGTTTTCTTTTATTAATGAGATTTTGATGTCCCGAAAGTTTTTTCTTTCCCGTTTCTGAAGACAACTATCAAAATAACGAGTAATTTAAAAGGGTAGGAGCAATTAATTATTTTTTTTTTAGTTTAAGCCCTTGTTCACAATGAACGTAAGATAACCGTTAACACGTACATAAAACGTAAAGTGGAATCATGGGAAATCAACGGAAGTGTTCACAATGGCCTTAAGTAATTTTTACGGTTATCTTACGTACTGATTACGTTCGCCTGTAAGATGAACGTAATGTTGGAAATATTTCAATTTTATGTATATTTTACGTAAATTTTTAGTGATATTTAAGTCATTATGTTGAAGTAACAGATAGATTGGCAATGCACAATGAATTTGTTGACGGCAATAATTTAATTTTAATTAAAAAAGGATTGCTATCATCAGAATTCTAAAATCCAATTCAAATTTTATTTAACTTTGGTTAGGTTACGGTTTGTACGTAATGCGCAACAGATAAAATTATACGTTTTTCTTACGTTCGTTGTGAACACTTGCGTTTACGTTTATGTTATGTTATGATTACGATTTACGATTTATGTATCTATTACGCTTACGTTCATTGTGTACAGGGGCTAAAACGTTAAGTATTTTTCTTATTGTTTTTACTACCTCTTAGTTGAATTTTGAATACTCAAAACTCATAAAAAAAAAAAATTCCGGAAAAAATAATTTTATTTTTCTTACCTTATTTAACTTTAATGTTAACGTTGCACTTTGTTGACTGCTATAATTGGTATCGTTTGATACTTGTATTGTATTTAATTTTAATTTAATTTACCACATACACACGCGCGCGCACGTATGAATAGTGGTTGTAATCTGTGAGAAGTTCATGATAACGCGCTTTTATATAAGGTTTTAAAATGATGAAAATTTGCAGGAATAAACATGAACACGAACAGCAATAAACTTGAAATTTCAAGCCGGGACGAAAACGTCTCGCGGTTTTATTGCAGCATCGCACGTTGCGTTAGAACAAACTTAGTGTAGGTACATCTACATATAACATATTCGATATATTTTTTGTTACGGCGCCTTTTTGGTTATGGTGCCTTTTTGGTTATGGTGCCGGGGGGCACAGCCCCTCCTCGCCCTATAGGACGGCGCGGGCCTGGTTATATTAAGAGGAATTCAAAACGTGATTGGGTAAATTGCCATAAGCATAATAATTAAATCGGGCACAATCGGTCTTCGCAACAGAATCGGATCAGTCGTATGGGCCGCGGATTGTAAATAGTGTATGTGCGACTCAGCCGACATAAGTGATATTTTGAAATCAGTACCCTAGTGTAAAAAATAAAAGCTGACGCAATAAAAATGTTTGGTAAATAAAGCGAATATATGCACACGTTGGTGTTTTTATTGTCATTATTAGTTTTTTTTTGGTTTGAAAACGGCATTTGTTGTATATATGTAATGTAATAACCGTAAAAAGTACACCGAGAGAAATGCATAGTAAATTATACCACAATTGCAGCGTATCCTACCAGAATCGACGGTTACTATAGTGACAGGTATCGAAGTAAGTAGAAAATACCCTATTACTGCAGTTTTTGAAGTGGCTGCTTGTATTCCATATTTATAGTAACAATACTTCAAAATTATATTTAAAAAGGTACTACAAAATTGTAAGTAAATTACCATACACTTGTAGTAAAGTTGTCGTTAAAGTAGAAAATTTGAAGAAAAGGATTCTTAGTACAGTAGATGCCACTTATTTGAATCACTGGTTAATTGAATCAGCCGCTTATAAGACTCCAAATAAGAAAACCAAAACCAGTTACATATTATTAAATTTTCCGCTTATTTGAATCATTAAAAACAGCGTCCGCCGTTTATTTGAATCATTTCTTACCGATACGTCATTCAATACTCAGGGAATTAACTACTAAAATAGTGCTGTGAAAACAAGCGGGTCAGAGAACGCACCGTCAGTTTCAATTTATATCTCTCACATACAACATTTAAAATGCCTAAAGTAACAAAACGACAGGATATGAGTGCTTCTCAAAAGAAAGAAATTAAAAAAAATACGATGCTATGCCATTATGTAACCAGCGTGCTGCAGCGATAAAATTAGGAACTTCGCAATCTACACTTAGTAGACTGCCACGTGATCGAAAAAAAATTCACGAATCTAGTGTTAACAATGAAACTTCAGATCGTAAAAGAAAACGGCATGGAAAAGATGTTACAGTAGAAACAGCGCTTTTACGATGGTTTACAAACGCGCGAATGCAAAATGCACCAATCAGTCGGGGAATTCTAATGGAAAAAACTGCGTATTTTGCATTAAATTTGGGCCATGAACATTTTAAGCCTAAGGGTGGTTGGTTAAGTCGTTGGAAAGAAAGAAACAATATCGTTTTTAAGAAACTTCACGGAAAAAAGAAAGATGCCGATAAACCAGCTGCTGAAAATTGGGTAAAAGATTGTTTACCGGGACTTCTGAAAGATTACCAACTAGATGAAATTTACAATACTGACGAAATAAGATTGTACTTCATAGCGATTCCGGATTATTTCTTAGTTTTCAAAAAAGGAACCGATGCCGCTGGTAAGAAGCAAAAAGAGCGTATTATAGTGTTGGTCACGTGTAACATGTCTGGAACAGATAAAAATAAGTTATTGGTGATTGGAAAATCTAAAAACCCACGATGTTTCCGAGGAAAGTCGTTACCAATAACATACGAAAATAATTCGAATGCATGGATGACAAGCGCAATATTTTGTGAGTTTTTAACAGAATGGAATCGGGAGCTTAGTGCACAAAATAAAAGAATTTGACTGATCTTGGACAATTGTACCGCTCATCCAAATGTGTTGAGCAACATAAAATTCTGCCAAGTAATACAACATCGTTGATCCAACCACTTGATCAGGGAATAATAAAAACTTTTTCAACAATTGTGAATTATTTTAGAAAAGGTCTACACAACGAAAATGAGACCCGCTCAGAAGAGAATAATGAGCTTTTAAAAACTGATTTGGATAGCATGCATTGAGTAATTGGGTGGATATAGATGATACTGTGCCGATTGTTGAAAATGATTCCGAAGAAAATATAGTGGGAAGTTTTTTGGAAAGGGAGGAGTTGCAAGAGGGTGAAGATCTAGAGAAAACAATTGATAACCTTGAAGGTGGTCCGGCTCCAACATCAAAAGAAATTCGTGCACCTTTGCTAGTCCTGAGAAGAAATTTGGAACTAAGAAGAGGATCCACAGAAGACTTTAGATGGTTCTATAAGGTTGAAGAAAGCGCAATTTCCAAGATACCCAATCGTCAAACCACAATTAAATCGTATTTTAATCAAGTATAGTTACCCTTGTTATTTATTTACATAAAACTACTTCTTAATATGTAGTACATATGTATATACATATATTAAAATCCAAATTAAATGCTTATGTATTTATTATAAATAAATTATCACCTACGTATTACTTAACAGACATCATCTGTAGAACCTTTAGTATGATTTTTCTGCAAAGGCCGCTTATTTGAATCGCCGCTTAATTGACTCATATATGCTCTGCATCAACGTGATTCTAATAAGCGGCGTCTACTGTATAAGTAAATGGACATTATAACTATTATTTACTCAGAATTCTTAAAATGCATATTGTTTATAACCACATTATTAATTGCACTTACCTTGTTTAAAATAGTACGACCTATCCGTATATAATGCAGCAAATTATATGTAGAAGTAGACATGAGAAAAGTACTTAGAAACAATAACCAAAATAATGCTGATACGTATACAGTGATGGGCAGATGTGTGGAACCAAGTAAATATCTATGGAATTTTTAGAGATATCGAAATAAAATTTGGTAGGAAGATGTTATAGTAAATTGCGTATTTGATTTCAATGTTTTTCACAAATTTGAATTTTCAGTTTGACCGGAAGTAAATTCGGTTTTTTATTTTGTAATGGAACATCCTGTATATTGTTTTAATTTTTAATAAAACATTTTGTTACATTTACAAAAATATGGATTCAATATCTTTAATTTCAAAGCCAACCGAGATATTAACAAAGAAAGGACTTGGCGGAATCACATTAGTAACCAAAACTAAATTTAAACAAAACAATAAAATTAAACAGGAGTACTGGGGAAAGTGAAAATAAACTAAGTGTATTAAATGTTCAAACTGACCATCGTTTACTTTTTGACAATAGGCTAGTTTGTCTGTAAATTCCCTTGTAACATTGGCAATTAGTTCTGGTGTAATTTTTTGAATTTTTTCAGTTATTCTTTCACGTAGTTCTTGAAAATTGTTTGGCTTGTTAAAATCAACTTTAGACTTCAAATAACCCTATAGAAAATAGTCCAATGGAGTAAGGTTGGAAGATGCGCTGGCCATTCAATGGTACCTCTTCTGCAAATCCATCTATTATGAAAGGTCCTGTCTAATTGAACTCCTGCCGAAACCAGATATCATTTGGTAGTTGTCCATTTTCCTCCAGCGCCGGAATCACTTGTGTATTTAAAAGGTCTAAATACCTGTCTCCCTTTAAGGTTTCTTCTAAAAAGTAAGGTCCTACAATTGTGTTGTTGTAAATATCGGCCCAAACGTTCAATTTTTGAGGATGTTGCGTATGAGCCTCTTGTACCCAGTGAGGATTAGTTTGCGAACAGTAGCGGCAGTTATGTCGATTAATTTTACAGTTCAAACAAAACGTGGCGTCGTCTGAAAACACTATCTTTCTTACAAAATTATTATCACCGTTATAAATATCCATCATTGTTTCACAAAATTCTAAACGTCTGTTGAAATCGTCGTCGGAGAGTTCTTGGGCAAGCTGAATTTTATATGAATGATATTTTTCACGTTTTAATATTCTTCCTACTGAACGACGGCTAATTTCGTGCATATTGGCGAGTTCGGTAGTAGGCAAATGAGGATTTTCCTCTAAAAATATAGCAATATTTTGAGATACATCTTCATTTGTGGCAGTTTTCGACCTGCCACCTTTTTATAAATTGGCGACTGTGCCACTTCTGTTATACCTTTGTAACTAATGAACGTGATATTTGTTGATTCGGATGAATATCATTAAAAAGATGACACACTTCTTGATGCGTTCTTTTTCTGTCACCAAACCCAATCATCATTAGCATTTCTATTCTTTCACTTTCACTTAAATCGGGCATTTTGCTTACAATTTAAAATAATAAATTATTTTGACAATTACTGTCGCTGTTACAGAAAGTTTCATAGACTATATAGTATAATACAAAGCTGACAGTACGAAGGTCGCGCATGCGTAGTTACATCCATCAACTAAAAATAAATTAAATTTTAATGTAATTCCTACGCTTAGTTCTTTCTTTGTTAATATCTCGGTTGGCTTTAAAGTAAAAGATATTGAATTCCACATTTTTGTAATTGTAACAAAATGTTTTATTGAAAATTAAAATAATATACAGGATGTTCCATTACAAAATAAAAAACCGAATTTATTTCCGGTCAAACTGGAAATTCAAATTTGTTAAAAACATTGAAATCAAATACACAATTTACTATAATATCTACCTACCAAATTTTATTTCGATATCTCTAAAAATTCCATAGATATTTACGTGGTTCCACACATTTGCCCATTACTGTATAAAAGCTCATGGTATTGATGGAATCACGGTCGGGAAACACAATGTGAAAAGAAAAAAGCACTAACGCTTTTTTCTCATGCCTTCATTTCTATTCGCGTCTCAATTTATGCCCCTAATCTCCAAAAACAGCACTGAAATATTTCCCAACGTCACCTAGTACCAAGAGGTATAGTGATGCCGTCCTAGAGAGTGGCGAATATAGAAAGCGAAATATAGATGCCATACATTCCCATACAATGATATAACCTTTAACCTACGTTTCATAAACATTTTCGAAAGATACCGGTTAATGTAATATTGTTTTCTCTTTATTACTATTTATCATGTGTACTAATTTAACTATACTTATTAAAAATATATAATAATAATAATAATAATAATAATGATAATGATAATGATAATGATAATGATAATGATAATGATAATGATAATGATAATGATAATGATAATGATAATGATAATGATAATGATAATGATAATGATAATGATAATGATAATGATAATGATAATGATAATGATAATGATAATGATAATGATAATGATAATGATAATGATAATGATAATGATAATGATAATGATAATGATAATGATAATGAATAAATGATAATGATAATGATAATGATAATGATAATGATAATGATAATGAAATGATAATGATAATGATAATGATAATGATAATGATAATGATAATGATAATGATAATGATAATGATAATGATAATGATAATGATAATGATATGATATGATAATGATAATGATAATGATAATGATAATGATAATGATAATGATAATGATAATGATAATGATAATGATAATGATAATGATAATGATAATGATAATGATAATGATAATGATAATGATAGAATGATAATGATAATGATAATGATAATGATAATGATAATGATAATGATAATGATAATATGATAATGATAATGATAATGATAATGATAATGATAATGATAATGATAATGATAATGATAATGATAATGATAATGATAATGATAATGATAATGATAATGATAATGATATTAATGATAATGATAATGATAATGATAATGATAATGATAATGATAATGATAATGATAATGATAATGATAATGATAATGATAATGATAATGATAATGATAATGATAATGATAATGATAATGATAATGATAATAATAAACCCGTTTATTTCAAATACAAATACAACAAAGTAAATGTTCGAAACAAGTCATGGAGAAAAAAGGTAAAAGGTAAAAGGTAGTCATTCGTACGAGTATGGTATTCATGAGTGTAATTATATCGGGAGAATTCGTCCCTGTATTTGAAAACAAATAGCAGTGTTTCATAAACAAACAGATCGTAAACCGTGAAGATGGAGTTACTTTTAAAAATGTTCCTACACGACTCTCTATAGCCCAAACCAAAGATTGTCCTAAGAGCCCGTTTTTGAATTTTAAAAACTCTATCAATGTCAGATGACATGCCCCAATTGATTATACTGTAACGCATGCAAGCTACAAAATTAGCATAATAAAATGTTTTTAAGGTATCTACATTGCAGCAGGTTACTTTCAATTGTCTCAGAATAAAACAAGTTTTCGAGAGCGTTTTACATAAATGATCTATATGTAGGGACCAATTTAAATTTTTTTTATAATATTATATATATATATATATATATATATGTAATATTATATATAATAAATAATAATAAAAAAAGTGATTATTAAAGAAATAATTTAATTATATTGTAGCACTTTTTCATTAGTTCATTCATTTGCTTCAGATTTTAATTATTAACTTGGGTTTTTTTTTCATTATTGTATTTTTTCTTTTATTGGATGTCCTTTTAGCTTGATGTGTTTTCTGAACACGAAACCGGTCGCCTAATTTCCCAATAGAACTTTGTGAGATCTGGACCATTTTTTCATTCTTACCTTTAATATGAATATTTTCTAAACTTAAAACTAAATGATTTACTTGGAAGAAACATTTTGCTTAATAAAAAGCAGGAAACATACAAATGTGATAGATTATTAATAGAGCACTAAAAATATCATATATCTCTTTTATTTTTCATGCCTAGCGTATTTATTACATTTAAAAAGAGAGCTAATCACTACAGATATAATGCAACGTAATTCTACAGTAATTACTGCCATAGATACTTCTCAATTTGTAGGTCTTTTCTTATTCCAAGTGAGCTCTAGCTTGTCAACAGCTGTTGATGTGCCCGGTTTTCCACTTGAAGCTAAACAGAATGAAAACTAGTAAGAATTAATAAAAGGTACGACATAAGATTACCTTTATTTGAATCTAGACACTTTGATTGAACCCTATGCAGCCCTCTAAACATCTCACCGGTATGCTTCAGTTCGTAGATTACTTCTATGCAATCCGAAATATCTTCGAGGGAAAATGAGTAAAGTTCCTCATCTCTGGATGCTAGTTTCGCTTTGATGTTATTTTTCTCATCGATGTAATCGCTTAACATTGATTTATAATGGTTTACTAGTTCTTCGTCTGGTCCATATCTAGTCTCTCTATAAGGTAAAATTAAATAGAGTTGGTATAGATATTATAGCTGTGTTTTATGGAATTCTTTCTGTATATAAAAATAAACGAATAGTATGAGATAATCTTCCGTTTTACGATTTTAGATAATGTTAAAAAAGCGATAGCAATAGTTAAATGTGGTTTGATTTAATATCAAGTAGATTTTGATATATATTTGGGGTATTTTCTTTGAAATTATCTTCACAATGTTTGTGCGCTTAAAACTAAATAGCTAGAGATAAAATCTTGCCATTGGCAGATAAGTTGAATATGTCAGTGGTAATAATAATTACCAGTTATTTAATTATTTATTTAATAATGACCACCTCTTTTTGGTCAATGTGATACGAAATAATAACATTTACCAGTAAGTATTGATAACTACTAGTGAAAGTTGGTAAATTTAATAAGAATGTATTTAATAATATCACCGGCGCTTAACGAGATTTTTGCCGATAGGAGGAAATTAATTTTATTCTGAAGAAATGCAGGGAACCACGGAATTATCCAAAGGTTTTAAAGCTACTCTAGCTTCCTTGTAACTAATAATTTTTTAATTTGCTTTTTTTTATTGCAAGTAAGATTTAGTAAGTTTAACTATCGATAGGTTTACGATTTTTCAGCGGACTAAAATATTACGCCGTTTCTAGAAAATAATCTGTCAAATTTGCCAAAATTAATAAAAATATCCACTAGAATGAATTTTGAAGAAATATTTCCATCTCTTGCCCATTGGAATTCAATTGCCTTAAACCGTTTCCTACCGCAAAGACTTTTGTTTGCAGTGACTTATGACTTTTTTAATCTCATCGAAAATGATCATAACTTAATCGCAAATTTGATAACGAGCTACCAACAAAATTGTCAATTATCTGGATTTAACTCCTCCAGGTTCCTTTCTTTGGAGCCATCCAATGTACAACGTTTACATTAACAAACTACAAGTCATTCAAGAACCAAAATAAACTATCAGAAATGGGAGCTGTTACGGTTTTCCGCTCTTAATATATAAAAACTTCAAGAATACAATTTAGATTTTCCGTATGAATGTCTAAACCTAAAACTCTTCTATTTTATGTTATTCAAAATGAACGAGGTGGCGAGTATATTAAGTATGTGTAACATACATACGTTGTTATTCCTTTTTCACTTATAAATAGACTTATTTTAATATCAAAATGTGGTTATAAGTTGTAAAATATATAAAGTTTAAAAATTATATTATATTACAGAAGAATTTTCCTCACTTTATAATTTTTATTTCATGTATTCTGTATTCTGTATGTAAGAAGGTATTGGAGATGTACGAATACTAAAGGCTTCTATTTTAAGTTAATTAAGGTACAGTAAAATTAATAATAGTAATAATGACAATGATAGTGATAACGATAACGATAGTGATAATGATAAGGATAGTGATAGTGATAATGATAGTGATAATGATGCATGCAATGAATGCCAATCAAGACAGGGAAGAACTTCTTATTTTTAACAAATCCCTCAAGAGTGACATGGTTTTCCATTTTATTTTGACAAATATTTATGGTTATGGATGGCTTTTAGCAAGCTGAATGTTTTGAATATTAATAAACTCACTGTTGGCAGCTATGAATTATAACTAATAATCAGTTAATGTGATAAATTTTTATAAATTATTCACTTTAACTTTCCTTAACTTTTGTTAATTACTTGAACATATACATACACTGCGTTCACGATGAAAGGAATAAAATTCTAGCAACTTTTACTTCTTTTATTATGAATAGTTTTAATAAAACAGACGAAAACATATGATAACTTGACTAAGTTGGAAAATACTTCTTAAATCAAATACTCAAACTGTCGCCCATCTACCTCATAACTAAAGCCCGGACTTATGGCATTATAAAATTATAGAAATAGGCAGCAAAAAGGCAATAAAAAAGACAAAAAAAAGGCGCAACAAATAGGCATTTATTAGTTATTTATTATTTATTACACTTATTACAGTTATTAAGTTATTAGTTATTACATTACATTATATTACAAGAAAGCGTTATTGATTTACCATTATTATTAACAATTTTTTTTAAGTTTTTAATCTATCAGATAAAACATGTTCATATACCGAAAACGATCTTTCGACATCAACCGACGTCATAGGTGTATACTTAATACAAGAAATTTAAACTACTATTACTCTGTACCACTTTTCTTTGACTTAT
Organism: Dynastes maya; assembly: GCA_029619315.2. Taxonomy (NCBI): domain Eukaryota; kingdom Metazoa; phylum Arthropoda; class Insecta; order Coleoptera; family Scarabaeidae; genus Dynastes; species Dynastes maya. The sequence continues at coordinate 65,096,189 of JAROYE020000003.1, read as the reverse complement.
CAAAGGAAAATTGGGACTGCCGTTGCGAAGTTACAGCAAAATGTTGTAGTAGACATGTTTTCTTACCGCCGGGAACTTTATTAGCGCCAGGTTTGTGCTTTGCTGTCACAAGATGTTGCGTTATAAAGTACTTTTTTTCAAAATTCACTTTTGTATCACACACTTTACAAAATAATACGGTACCATCAGTATTAAAAATGTCTTTACCGAATTCGCGAATAAGTTTATTTAATTTTGTTTGAGCAGAAGCACGTTCTTTCGGTATTATGCGATGATATACAATCGGGAATTATTATTTATCTAATATTTCTTAGAAAACTAATGAACACAAGCAAAATGACCGATATTTTATTTAATGTTACTTAGAATTATAATTTATAGTTCTAAATAACATTGAATAGAATAACGGTAATTGGTAATTTATGGCCTTTAGTCTTGAGCATAGGCAGAATTACGTGAAATAGCCATTTATGGCATTTTATGGCATTTTGCCAAACATCAGGGCTTTATTTATAGCATTTCCGAAGCCGAGAAATTATTGCTTCTTGGATATTTTCCAAAATTCCTGGGGAAATTAAACGAATCTTGTTACGTATCTCGTTTTGGCTTGTTTAAGTAAACCTTGGATATTAAATAACCCCAAGAAAAAGTCTAATGAGGTTATGTCAGGTGATCTAGGCGACCATTCGATAGTTCCCCTCCTTCCGACCCATCTGTTAGGGAAAGTCCCATCTAAAAGCTTTCGAATATTGAGTGCATAGCGTGGAGGTGCACCATCTTGCTGGAACCAAATAAGGTTATTTAATAGGTGAGCATCCTCTTCATTGGGAAAGGTGACAGCTTAAGGGGGAATCAACGAGAACTGAAGAAACTCTAAGTAGCGGTCCCCGATCAACGTTCCTTCAATAAAATAACGTCCCAGAATTCGAGTACCAGCAATTCCCACCCACACTAATTTCCTGTGCTACTGACTATGTTCTACCTGCATCTAACGCAGATTATCTGTCACCCACTACTTACAATTTTGTCTGTGGACGGAACCATGAAGGGAAAACATCGCCTGGTTAGAAAAAGCGATATGTTCAATGAAATTTGCATTGTTGTCTTCTATTCTAATTTTCCTCGTGTAATTGAATTCTTCGGTCAAAGAGTCGCCTTATGACAACTCTTACACCAAATGTATTTTGCAACGGTGGTGTTTTGCTATTCGAAACATATTTAAAATAGTTCCAAATCTAACACTATATGTAGTCGCTTGATATTTATCTCACAGTGACGCGAGGATTTTCAGCTGCTAAGATGTTTAATTTAGTACCTTTAGGTACATTGGATGGTCGATCTTTAGGTAGATGTCTAACGTGACCAAACTCGCCGAATTTGCTTTCAATCTTATTTCAATGGTTAATTGGCGGACGATCAGGATAAGTTTCGTTAAATAAATTAACAACTTCTGCTTGAGTACGTATACGATCTCCGAAGCTAATCATGTTTGTTTTTCAGCCAAATGTATTTTGTACATAATTAGTTGTGCAAATAGAGGAAAGTTACCTAATTTCGGATACTACCATATCTGGCACCATCTATGTAAGGTATTCACAATCTCTTTGCTACTCTAAATCCAGGTAAAATACACATCCCCACCAATTTATTTACGGATTAAACGCGGTTAGACGTATACAGTTACAATTTTCTCAGGTTAGGCGACTCGAGTTTTTCAAATTATCCTGTTTGGTTTGTGATTGCAATGCTATTTTTAAAGCAATTTTTTTAAAATTATACGTACATGTAAGACAGATTATTCTACTTTTTGTTGGCTTTAATAGAATTTAATTTTATTTTAAAATAAGGCATTTTTTCTACTAAATTCCATATTGTGTGTTGCCAAACTTCGGATATATGGTATGTGCTCAAAATCAGATATCTGAAATTGGGAAATCATGGTTTAAATACAATTCTAGTCGCAATATAACCTCTTTCCAAACATGCAAATTGATGTGTGGGGCATATCTAAAATGTGCAAATGCGGAGATAGCTGTAAACGGATTCCGAAAATCCGGTCTTTATCCTTTCAATAGACAATGTTTTTCGGATGTAGACTTTATGACAGAAAGGTAAAGGGAAAGAAGTCCACCGCAAGAAAAAAAATTCTGAGAAACTAAATGAATTTAATGAAAGGATAGAAAGAACTCTAGAAAAAACAAGAGAAAGCAAATATTTGGAAAGTTTACCTCAACAAGAGAGAGGGACGTCTGAAAAAACAAATGAAGTATAAAATAAGCTTGTAAGGGCTCAAAAAATAAGTCTACTTCCGTCATGCAGTGGAACAACAAATTTAGGTCTGGGTAATAGGAAAAAGAGGCAAGGTTCAAGTTATGTCATCACTAACCTGTGCAAATATGCGGTAACAGCCAGAGGCGTGGCGAGCGCATAGAAGTTTACACATAAAATAGGAGGTAAGAAATAAATTATAAAACGTGCTGAAACACTTACCGTTTTAAGTCTTCCGTGAAATCACAAACTGGGTAACATTTGTTAAATATTTGAATCATTAGATATGTTTCCACAGCTGTTTTAGTCAAGTGAGTACGACGTTCGGAATAAACGTTTTTTAATGCCGAAAACGGCCGTTCGACATCTAGCGATGTTATATTTGCGTATTTAAAATAATCTTTGAAACAACTTAATGCATCTTCACACGCACCTTCACAAATTTGTCTTAATATAAGAAAATCGGAGTCTTTCTCTAAAACTCTTTCAAATTTTCGTATTACACACCAATTTGTTTCGCCTTCTACAGCACATAACTGTGCGTGAACATCATTCACAATTTGAACAGAATCCACTAGCTACATCGAAACATTTTGTAATTTTTCTATTCCCCCCGCTAGTCCGAAGTAATTGTTGTGAATAGTTTGTAAATCTCTTTTAACCTGACTATCTTGAAATATTTCCTGACTTTTCTTGACTGCTGCAGCTTCTGTCGGATTGAATTTTAAAACTACCATCTTTGCTTGATTAAAATATTTGTTGTAGTAAAACGCAGTCTGCGATCATGTTCCCTAACGTGTAACAGGCTGTGGTGGTTCAGGTAAATCAGGACACAGTTTGTGAAATAGTCGGGTACGTTTCGGGGACTTTAGAAACACTGCCTTTGTACTAGCAATCAATGCATTTACTAGTGGAAAACATGTAGGAATCGTTTGAGCCGCAAGATTTAGAGTATGGATTTTACGTTACATGTAAGAAGTTACCACTGTGTTCTTTAAGAGATCGGCCCAAAGAACGCATATTTGCGGCACCATCATTCATAAACATTAAAAGTTGCTTAGTTGAAACTTCAAATTTGTTCAATGAGTTCAATACCACCTTTAAAATCTCATCGGCAGTACAATTTATAACTCTTTTGGAAGCAAGTAAGAAGGGGGATGACGGTCGATGTGGTTCCATTGTACGTACCATTACATTAACCACAGAATGTTTTTGACGACCTGTTGTTTCGTCCACACACAACTACAGTTTTTTATCTTTCAATTCCGTTTTCATTCTTTTTTTATATGTTCACGAGCAAATGGCACTACATTTCGTATCGATGTCCGACTAGGTAATTTATAGTCTCCATATTTATTCCAGAAGAAGACAAATGCTTCTTTGTCTAGTAAACGAAACGATAGATTACATAAAATAAGAGTAACACATAAACCAAATGTAAATTTTTCTTGGTTTCGTATGCCACTTTTTGCAAAAGAATGCTGTTTGCTTTCGATGTGACGTTGACAATGGCTTCTGAACCAACACATTAAAGGGATTTTACAAACTAGACATTGAATTTTATCGCCATCAAAAATTAAGTCCGGCATGTCCACTATAAAGTTTTTAACTGTGTCTGTCATTGGTTGTTTTCGCGACATACCTAACTGCGACATTTTTAAAGCAAACATAAGCGTACAATTATGAAATAAGTTACGACAACCTACATATACACAGAACTACTTGCATACAGCATCGATTTAGTACTGACGCTGTGAACGCGTGAAATAAATAATCGCCGACTCCGCACCACATATCTATTACTCTGACTGTTACTGCTGTTTGCCCAGACTAGTCATCACCATCACTCCTTATAAGAATGAACTGGAAATAGTTTGAAACAAAAAGAAAGCAAGGGGTCATTAGGAAAGAAAAAAAGTGTGAAAAAAAATGTAAGCCAGCCTAAAAATAAGGGCAATGTTACATTGAAAGGCACTAAGTCAGTCAAACGAAAAGTTTTAGACGAGGATTCGACAAGTGGTTCTGAAGAGGATTCTATTATTCTCGATGATGACTGACATGGACGGTAGTGATGATGGAGACGCGGAATTTATATTTTGTAGTGGTTTTTTTCTCCGAGAATACCAGCGGAGAAACATGGATCAAGTGCCAGGCTTGTCACCGATGGGCACACGAAGAATGTACCAAAAATTCCAAGAAGGAGTATATATACGATTTTTGTTTAGAAAAATGAATGTATTTTTTATATTACAAATAGAGACATTTTTGTGTATGTTTGCCTTTTATTTTTCACTTAAATCGCTATCTGAAATTGGGAGGCTTGGGTATCCAAAATTAGGCAACCAATTTTTAATACGGCAAATTTACATAGTTCCGATTTTCTTAATTTTATGTGCTCGTTTTTTAAAAAATAGCCAAATTGTTCATTTTCTTTTATATTATCTACCTTGAAGTGCCGCCATGTGTAAATCAACTTATAATATGCAGTTGTTTAAAATATACAAGCAAAAACAAAAAGATATTCGAAATTAGGCAACTTTCCTCTAAACACTGCAAGCTCTTGAAACAGTTTTGACATATGGTTACTATAATTTTTTGAATTGTTGAGTTTATTTATCGCTTGTCAGGCCATTGTTTGTGTTAATTAAATTTTTTGCAACATATTCTTGGCACACTCCGCACCACACAAATTATTAATTAACTCGGAAAGGCCGTTTCGAAGACGTCTTCATCTTCAGCCGCGTACCGATTGAATTCGGAAAGGCCGTTTCGAAGACACATGGATCTTCGAAACGGCCTTTCCAAGTTAATTAATAATTTCTTTTTATTTAAAGGTGGTTGAAAGAAAAGTCCACTGTCTCACAATAACTCGATTTAATGAAAATTGAGCGACCGGTTTCGGAACTGCTGTTCCATCCTCAGGCTCGAGTTATGGGACAGTAGCCCCGAAACCGGTCGCTCAATTTTCATTAAATCGAGTTATTGTGAGACAGTGGACTTTTCTTTCAACCACCTTTAAATATGTATACCTCACACAGTGTCGCATTAGATTAATTAATAATTTGTGTGGTGCGGAGTGTCTCGAGAATATTGTTGTTTGCCATACTACCCCACAGTCCTTGCTACCATTATTTAACAAAGTTACTATTACTCCCGCTCAAACTGGAAGTGACATTAAATTGTGGTATAAGTAAAAAAAACACAAATCAAAAATATGCAAGTATTTTTGTCGAAAAAAGGTTGTTAGAATGTTATCGAATTTATTCATTTCACAGTGAGCGAAGCATATATGTATGTATGCCATATTTTATTTTTATCAGAAAGTCTTACCTAGCAATAAGGTATTTCAAATACTTTTGGTAAGCGTCTTCTGTCAACGGTGATCCATTTTGCGCCAAAAAGTACGAAAATTTAGCCATAATCCTTACGACTATCTCCCTCTCTTGTTTATATTCTGATTCTGTTACTCTTAGTTTCTCTAATAATTCTTTTAAGACCACTTCTAGGGCATTCCGGGTCTTTACTTTCAGTTCGGCTTGATCCTCATCCCGTACCTGCTCCTCCACTTTCCTAACTAGATAGAATACGTGCATGTGCTTCGAATAATGACACGAGCATTTCTTGCAGTAGTATTGATTGTTCATGGTGGCACAGTACATGAGATCGGACGATCCTATCATGTCCTCCGGTATATTATTCAAGAAGCAAGGATCGTGACATCGTTGCTTATAGTAGTGTTGCTTTTTGTTATTCTCCTAAAAGAAAAGACGGATAAAAAGAAAACTGAAAAAAAAGTTACGCAAAAACAGCTAGCCAAATGGTCAAGTGTACCTCTTGTATATGAAGAACAGATCATTGACGCATTTCGTAGCGAAAAGTGAGTGAATAGTAGTAGTTTGTAAATTACTAATAAATCATTACGAGATTAGAAAGTGAGTAGTACATTAAAGAAAATTTTGCTATGAAATTTGCATTCATTAATATTATGAAATCTGCATTCATTAGAAGTATAAAAAGAAAATTCAATATGGCTGTAATTATCTCACGTCAGAGCACTGCACGGGTTAGGAAAAGCCCGGCCCGCTCGGGCGGTCCTCGTCTCTTTTCATTGCGGGCCGGGCCGGGCCAGGCCTAAAATTGTACGGGCCTGACGGGCCGAGAATGTCCTATTAAATACATCGAATGGATATAAAGTATGCAGTAAGTGCTGTTTAGTTCTTACGCTATCATTTACATTAACAATTTTAATGTATGCAATGTTATGTTACGTTTTCTTTTTTGGTTTCATACAATATAATATACAAAAACAAACAAAATAAATGCTTCATTCTACTCATTATAATGTAGTAATTAAAGAATATTTAGAAATAGACGGCGCAGATATAATTACTTAAACAGGCTAAAATAATTTAGATGGGCTAAACGGGCCTAAATTTCCTAACGGGCCGGGCCAGGTGGGCCTTGTGCCGAGGTAATGAACGCAACGGGCGGGCCGGGCGGGCTTACTCCATGCTGCAACGGGCCACGGGCGGGTCGGGCCGTGAAAAATAGGCCCGTGCAGTGCTCTATCTCACGTACTCGGGGTAATACCAATGAGTATAAAAGTGAAATATAAATAGTAATACACATAATTGTGATAGCTGGAAGTGAAAATCAATTAATCAGCATGATAAGAGGATCTACTAATACTTTTTCAGTAACTTCTTTGTTTCTTTTTTAACACAGTTTGGCCGTTACCACCGAGAGGACAAGGTCTCAGCGCTCTTCGATGACGTCACGCTGGGTTGGTGATGTATCGTCATGCACGACATTAGCCTAAGCGGTAAAGGAATCGTTTTTTTGCATTTCTTTTTTAAGTTTTAAAGGGCTTCCGGTTTAAAGAGGATGACAGTCGTCAACTGAGTTATTTTTCGCATCCCATTTGATTTTATTTTGGAAAAACGAAGTTTCAAAGCAAGAACCAAACATGTAACCGATCACCGTTTTTGTGAAAGTTGTATTTGTGATGGATATTTAATTGACTAATTATTATTATTTGTAATTGTACATGTATTTGGGCTCAACTAAGGTTGAAATGATACAGTAATTGCAATTTTATTCGAAATTTTCTTCAATTCCACGAGAAAATTTCCTATTATGTGGTGTTTTACCTAATCTCTCATTATTTTTCCCACAATAATTTTTAAGGAGGGTATTTGTAGAACAAGTTATTACAAGTTTATTGTTGCAATACGTTCCCTGCTGTGAATATGACACTTACGTATATCAGTATTGTATTAAAACAGAACATTTGTGATACATATCTAAAAACATTTTTTCGTGTTCAAAAATAATTCTGCTAAATACAACGTAAGAATATAAAACTATATGAACAATAAAATCTTCACGTTCTTTTGTCAAATACAACGAACAGTTAGGTAATTGAGTTAGAATAGCATCTTTTTTAAGCGTAGGATTTTTTAAACTTACGGTTATAGTTTCACCGGTCCTTGAATCTGTAGCTGTTGAGAAATAAATAATATTTTCTTTTACAAAGTGTAACTCATAAACAAAACATGCAAAACAACCGACGCGCTTTTAGGTTAGCCCGTTTGTATCGTTTCAGAAAAGGTTTTATCGCTTATATAACATTAGAAAAACATTACAGGTATCACCAACAAAGTACGGAAATATCACTACACAGTCTTTTTAAAAATAAAACTAATACAATTTAGATAAGCCAATTCAAAACGCAGGGACGGTCTAAATGTGTAAACGCGTTTATGGCTGATCGTTCACCTAAGACAATATATGTCACAGCCTGCTGACGTCAAAGCGCTTAGGCCTTGTTATATATCGGAGGTAACGGTTTGGTTCTGCGGAAATTGAACTCAACACACGCACACGCCATGCCCATCCGACGTGTGGGAGAAATCGGCGATACAATGCTGCATGGGCTGGCCGTGGAATGGGTATTTGTAACAACGTTTCACAGATTGGTCCCACGTGTGGGGTGGGCATGGCGTGCGTATGTGCTGGATTCAGTTTGCACCGGGCTTTTGTATTGTACATTACTTTTTAAACCGCCTTCAGTTACAATCTGCGCAAAGTATGTTGCATCTGCATATAATTTACCTAGTAAGTAACTTTAAATTTTAATTTGGAAAGTTGTAACATTTTCCTTTTTTGTTCTTGCAACTGAATGTTAAACAACACTTCATCTTGGCGTTTTCAATATGACATATATAAGATACGAAAAAACTGATGAAACAAACGAACAAGGCATAAGAGAAACGTTATACCAAGCTAATATACAGTGGCGAGCATTTTTTAAAATTCAAACAATGCATACGTTTACGCCAAAAGTGTCCTATTTATTATATTTGTGGATGAGACTAGTTTCAACCATATACAATGTGTCCCCGGAAGAGTGGTGTACCCCACTCTTGTAAATTTTCTTATTTTCTATTTATTGTTTTTTATTACAAGTTTGAGATCTTGAGTTTGAGCAAAGTTATTGATTCATTAAAAAAATAATCAAAAATAGGAAATTAATATACAGGTTGTTCAAAGTTATTGGGCCAGTGTTGCTAACTTTGTATATCCTGTATATTTTTCAAGTACTCGACTTGGAAACTTGGCGTAAAATATCATTACGGTACTATGGTACTAAAATAAAAAACAAAAGATATACGATGAAATTTACATTGGTCAATTGAAACTGTAGAAATTTCATTAGCAGCTATTGAGATAATCGAAACATGAAAAATATGTAATTTATTTTGCCAAATAAAATGATGCAATCAAAAAAAAAATTACGCATCACATTTCAGCGATTGGCCTTTTTGTATATTTTCTCATAAATCGATAGAGAGTGACATTTTAAATACATTATTCTAATAACGCCAAGGCCCCAAAAATGAGAGACAAAACAGATTTGATAGATTTTAAGATGAAAGATTTAAAATATAAAATATATAATAAAAGTGATCAATTAGAGAATAATTACTTTGTGCTTCGGGGATTTTTTTTTACTTTTGTGTTGATTATGTGTTTTATAATTGTAATTTTTGTTACTAAGTGTGACATACGTAAGGCATATTTTGTATGCAGTAGAGACTGCGAAAACACCCTGTAATGTTACAACGAAACATTTTCGGCTGGCTATTAAAACCTACTTTGTACGTCTCTTCCGAAAATTTCGCGAAAATCTTTAAAGCTAAGCGATCTAATAAAAGCGTAGTCATAAATGAGGAAGCAGAAATAAGCGTTCTAACCTACTTCGAAGCTAAGCCTACTAGCTCCATTCGTGATGCAGCGACATGCGTGTCACATCTGGTAACAATAATAACAACTAATGCGTGTTTTTTAAGTCCGATAGAATTTAACATTATAAAAAATAATACGAAAAATTAAATGTTGATTAAATTTTTGGAACTATTCAAAAGATTTATTCATAGCACTAACATTCTAATTTTAGGTAACTTTTTCGAGCACTGCTGGCTATATGTCATGAATAACACGAACAATGTTGGCTTCCAAGGTGTCAATTGTTGCTGGTTTATTGACATAAACTAGTGACCTCACGTAGCCCCACAGGAAATAATCGAGAGGTGTCAAATCGTAAGGCCTTGGAGGCTAATTGACAGGTTCATTCCTCGAAATTAACATCGTCAAATTTTGATTGCAATAAATCGATGATTGCCGTCACCGTGTGGTATCTAGCGGCATCCTGTTGAAACCACATCTTGTCTGGATCAATGTCCTCCATATTTTCAAACAAAAAATCATTAATCATGGTGCGGTAACGATCTCCATTGACGGTAACGCGAACTCTGTCCTTATTTTTGAAGAAATAAGGACCAATAGTGCCACCGGCATGTATACCTCACCAAACAGTGAATTTTTCTGGATGTAGAGTCTTTTGTGGATTGATCCTACTCTATATGTGGCAATTTTGTTTATTCACAAACCCGTTAAGCCAAAAATAAGCCTCACCGCTGAACACAATTTTGTAATAAGACAACAGGTCAGTTTCCCACTGCTCTTGAGCCCAATTGGCGAAAGAACGACGCAGGTGATGGCCTCGCATTAATTCCTATACCAGCTGAATCTTATGCGGATATAGGTTAAGATCTGTTCGCAAAATTTTCCATGTAATGGACGGACAGAGCCTCGATAATTGTGACCGATGACAAATGGATAAATTGGGATCTTCTTCCACACTTTCGTTTACAGCAACGATATTCTCTTCATTAGGCACATTCCTTCGACGTGTTGGTGTTATCGCATCACGTAGAGAGTGTGTGCTACGAAATCTAGCCACCGTTTGAGGGATGGCTTGCTCAGAAGGACGATTATGTGGGCTATAAAAATTATGAAGTCGCGCGAATCGATGACCGATTTTCAAAATAAATTTGAATAATTTGGTAGCGTTGTTTAAGAGTGAGTCTATTCATGATGACTTGCCAGAGACAAGTGAAGGCAATATGACAGCTCGTTTGACAGTTAATTTTTTCGTAAGTTCTATCTAAGCAAAAAAAACATTCTTTATAAAACACATCATCAACACAAAAGTAAAAAAAAGCCGGATGCAGAAAGCAATTATTCTTGCTAATAAATTTTCTAATTAATCGCAATGTCAAACAAGATTTGCAAAGGGTCAAAAACAAAAACGCTTGCTTTGATTTATATTTTAAATCTTTCATCTTAACATCCATCAAATCTCTTTTGTCTCTCACTTTGAGGCCCTGCATTATAACACAAATTTATTTGAAACGTCACTCCTTATTAATTTGTGAAAAAATATACAGGATGTTTAATAAAAAAGCGAGTTATTTATCCAAGCGCTAAAGTGCGATGCGCAATTTTTTTTTTTTGATTACACCATTTTATTACGTACTTTTCATATTTCGACTATCTCTATAGCTGCTCTAATAATGAAGTTATTACAGTTTCAATTGTCCAATATAAATTTCATCGTTTTGTTTTGCATTTTGGGGGTATAGTACTATAAGAGTATTTTACTCAGATTTTTATCTATAATATTTATTTATCGAATAAGAGAAAAATATACAGGATGTTCAATTAAAAAATATATAAATATGTAATTCAAGTTAGCGCTGAAATGCGAAGTGCAATTGTTTTCTTCTCAACACCATTGTGATCAGCGGAAAAATCAGTACATCTTGCTAATTTGGCCAACATCGTAGCTACAATAATAACAACGTTAGCAATAGTGGCCCTGAACAACTTGTATGCTAGCATCCCTTGGTGAAATGGGAACATTCATGATTTCCTTGGTATTTCCGACGCAATTAAATATTTGAAAAAATTTCACTCCGGTAAGGAATCGATCTCTAATAACAATGTAATAACAATTGGGTATTAAAAGGCGATTTCGATCCTGGTATAGAACCCGTGTTGTAGTACAAACGGGAGATGTCAGCTTCGTTACTTTACCGGAGTAAGATTTTCCAAATATTTAATTACGTTGGAAATACCAAGGAAAAACGGACTTTCAAAAATAGGAAAGTTTACAGGAGTGGAGGCTATCCCACTGCTGTAAACTTCCAGAGCCGCATTGTTTAGATAGTGAAGAAGCATTGATTTCTCCACTACAATTTTGATATTAAACTGACTCTACTATGAAGATGCTTTGGCACCACAGCCTTATAATGCTGATTTGCCTCTTTAGTTTATTAATAGATTTATAGTAAAGCTAATGGAATGCTTTTCTCGAGAAAACATTAAGTAACTCCTTCCATAGACTTAGTCTTAAAGTCTTCCCTAACGACACTGGTGGCCTTTTGTTTTTCGACTGTAGGTGTTTTCCAGTGGTGCACCATTCCTGATTTCGAATGAAGAAATTTGTAAGTAACATTTAAAAGCATGTTGCTATAAAAAGAGATATTATACCGAAAAGCCAAAAAAGGACAAAAGAAGGACTTGTGGCTCACTCAACATATACATACAGAAATTTACTTCCAAATCAACTAGAATTTATTATTGGCCGTGAGTTTCAAAACTATCTCGTTTCACAATTTCCATTAAATAGTATGAATCGACTAATATTTATTCTTTTGCAGATTACATATTAAAAGAATTTTAATAAATTTACGAGAAACAATCCACAAGGTTTGGTTTGCGAAAATTTGTAAACGATAGAAGTTGAGATGGTCATTTTATGTCTTCCTTTGTGACCATTATGAGAGCAGCACGTAAACCAAGTGGTTGGGTAACTTCAATAGTACAAGAATTAAGAAAACAAATCCCATTAAAATTTTAAGTTTTTAAAGTAAAGTATTGGAGAAGCCATCCGATACAGTACTGATTTTGTTCTTAGCGGTAATCAAATTTATTTGTTAGTTTTATTAAATTTTTTGCGAATATTTTCTCGCTTAATCAATTAAAAAGATCAATAGACAACGATAGAAAATATACCGTTTGATTTACAAACGGTATATTTTCTTAAGATTAGCAAACGCAACATATTCATGTTAATATAACATACCTTTAAACGACAATCAGATCAGTCCGCTCAACTAGATACACCCCCGTGCTGCGAAATTATCCGACTGCATCCGACGAAAATCGACAAATTCCGAGTAGGTACGCGAGTAGTTTTGACAGTTCGTAATGACATTGAAACTCTAAGGATACGTATGTAATTATTCAATTGTAAAGTTTTATTCAAATTAGAATCATTACAGCTTGTTGTGAAAAATCGGTGTTTTCTATTTCAATGCTAACAAATATTTTACCAGCCGCGCCGTATTGATATTGGGTGGCAAGGCAAGCAAAGATACGTTGGATGTTTTCAGTTACATTTCATCAGTTCTTCACGCTTAATTTCAGTAAGCGTAAATTGATGTGTATGAAACAGCAGAGAAAGTAGGAATTATTAAATGGTTTTATGCAAATCATCACAGAAGTTCAATATTTATTTCATAATGCGTCTAACTGGCATTAAATAAGTTTCGAAACACACGGTTGTTATCCCCACGTAACCATAAGAAAGAGCCACAATTGGTTAATTATAAAGAACAAGAATTACGAGAAATAGGAATATGTGCTCTTGCAGAACAAGATTTTACTGTCTAGTTATTCTATTGCCAAACAGTTCGTATCGCCGAGACACAATAATTAGTGCGTCAATATTTACTTAATATATTCGGAAACCGTTGAATAAGTAGTCCTGGATATATTCGTTGGCCAGCAAAGTCGCAGGATTTGTCCCCAAATGACTTTTTGCTTTGGAGTTATTTTAGAAGTAAGATATTTAGTATACCTACCCAAAAATGATGAATTCTGACGAAAAATTCAAGGCAAGTTGGAAACATCCCAGCAAAATATTTATTAAAAATTAGGCATAGATTTTATAATAGATTATGCTACTGTCTGTTTGCACATGGAGATCGGGTCGAACACCTACTTTAATATTTTGTGTTATTGGGTAGAATTTAGTTTTGGTTCTTCGTATTTGAGCATATTACTTTTTGTTATGTATTAAAACTCTTTTTAATATTTCCTGTTCTATCTTTTACTTTTAATAAAGACTACATATAGTTTGATTTTTGTTTATACCTTTCAAGATTTTTTATTTTTGAAGCTTTTGCTTGAGCAATCTGATATGTGCTTTCACTTATGTTTAATAAGAGAATTATTGTTTTAGTTTGTTTGCCATTTAATTCTCATCATTTACCAACCTAAAAGATATGCCAGTACCAATCTTAAGTTTAGTCTTAAGTAGTGCAAACATATTTTGTACGGAATACTATCGAAACATCTGGTATACATATTTAAATAATAACGCATATTATTGTTAGAAAAATTGTTTTGTAGACGTACTACAATACAAAATTTATGATTAAATGCACTGTAGACTGTAGAAGAGAACGTCTTGTTGCCTGACTAGATACAAACATGACGATTAAATTGGCCTAGCTTTGCGCGGCGTGTAAAATATTAGTTGGCACTGAAATAGAAAACACCGATTCTTAACAACAAGCTGTAATGACTGTAATTTGGATAAAATATTACAATTGAATAATTACATACGTATCAATAAAGTTTTGTCATTATTACGAACTGTCAAATTCAAAACTACTAGCGCACCTACTCGGAATTTGTCGATTTTCGTCGGATATAGTCGGATGATTTCGCAACGCGGGGGTATATCTAGTTGAGCGGACTGATCTGTATATTCTAAAGTTTTGTAAACGGTATAGCCATTCAAAGCTAAAGCTGTAACCGAAATATTGTTCTATTAGACGATGATAAAGGAAAGAGACCAGCATTTACGTGTTAATTGAAACTGTAATAATACAACTAACATTTACTTGTACTGTGAACAATAGGAACATTTTATATTGGTATCTGTATGAATTATTGACAAATATAGCAGCAATTGCCATTTTTCTTAGTTTATTCGACATAAATTTGTTAATTGAAATAGAAACTCTGGTTCCTTTCCAAACAACGTACAATGAGCAACTATCAGCCATTTTGTTATAAAAAAACGGTATAAACGAATATTAAAGGTATCTACCGCTTTTCGGTGCGATTTTAGACTGTTTAACCCTATTCTTGCATCGTTTAATGTTTTGCCTATTCCATCTTTCGCATCCAATTGACGTCGTACTTTTACGGTAGACGAAAGCTTGGCCCACCGGTTAATTTTAATTTGTATTTCTTTTTATCGATCTGATATCCTTTGTTCTATAGTTTTGTATTCAAATCGTATAAGTAGGTAAAACTGTCATCACTTTCTTCTAGATTTTCAACGTGCTTGTGTTTTATGTTTATGATTCAAGATAAGGAGCAGCCAGTTTCGTTTTGCGTTCGACTAATCTTGAACCGTTCAGTTCTTTTTTTATTTTTCTTTTATATATCGGCATATACTATAAATATGTACTATGAACTAATAAAACACTATTATTATTATTTGAATTTAATCTTAAATGCGGAATATAAACATTTTGATTAACTGCTAAGTATCTATGAATTGCTCTTACCACGATCGTTTTTTAAAGGTATCCCAGAATTTTAATTATTTTCGTAGAAAGAAACAAAATTGTCAGCCATTTAGACTGTAAATATGTGTTTAGAACTAAGCTTATGCATCGACTTTTCGTTTTTTATGAGTAAGTGCTACTTACCAAATAGACTTCACAACATTGTGCGCTTGTACAGACCGTAATTGGATTTTTTAATTCGGTCAGCTGAAGCCTAATCTTCGGAATATAGAGATTTTCCTCCATCTCCTCAGGGGTTAAAGCCCTACCTTCCAAATAGGTGGTATGTCGTTGCAAAGCAGCGATATTTTCGTTAATTAGATCAGTAATATCAGCTAATGGCCGAGAAAACTGAACGGCCATCCTTTGCGCCTCCCTCGAATTTTTCGTGTGTTGGATCAACCTCTTGCCGGCCTCGACGACCGTAACGTACTTGATCATCTTCACCGTGGCTTACCGTTGCGATAACTGCGATGCGTTGTTTATTTGAGTAGGTGGTGGCGTTGGCAATTCCGTTGTCAGTCGATTTCAGACGTTGGCGAGGGAAATCGAATTCTCACACCACCCAATATTACCCTCTTAACACCCGAAAAGCTCAACCCCACCTCCCCAACCAAATAACTGCGTTGAAAATGTGTATATGCAAGGGCGTAGGCGAGCGTGAATTTCGACGTATTCGTTTTTACAATAAAATCTCTTCGAGCTTGGCGGATGAGTGGCGTGTGTTACGTCGTGCTCCCTTATTCAGTTACAGTTCAAAAGAAGAAAAAACCGACCACCTGAAAATAATGCTAAACAAACAAGTTCACAAAGAATATTTTAGGGAGATTTTTAGAACAAAACTTTAATTGCAAAAGTCTGATACAATCAAGTGAACAGAAATGTTTAATTACACTGAGGCTCTCAAGTTATTGCTTCCTTTTTCTTTTCTTTGCTTGTGTAAAACATTTTTAGCATTGGAAACAAAGACGAATGCAGAAACAAACTACAGCTGGTGAATTCTTTGTATCTATGTAGTGAGGTCCTGAAGTATTTCCCCCTCCACACTATCTTTTGAACGACAGAAGTTAGTGTTACTAAAAGAACAGATCGAATTCTATTTTTTGTTAATTAACTTTTGGCGTCATCGGCAGTTTCCGGGATCACTTAAAATCACACCTTTCTAATTTGAAATAGAGTACCGAGTATATTTATAAGTTTTTTGAAAAGCAAATGAAAGGCGAATCGAACAGTGCTACTCCCTGGATCAACCTGACGTTACAGGAAACAATTTGGTGCTTTCTTCTAGCCAACCTTGCATAACAACAAAAATAGATTACCAAAACCTTTATCGTTGCAAATTGTAATATACCTTAATCTAAAGCATAATATATGTGATATCGTTGGATTCGTTTTTCGATTAGCTTTCCGAAAAGGTAAAAATGTATAGCGTGTTTTATTTAAAATATGAAAGTTGAAACCACATTCGGTGATACCGGAAACATAATTGAACTTCCGATAACACCAAAAGTTACATGGAGAGAAATATATTGTAAAATTCATATATTTGTATTGCAGTCTAACATATGTTTTAGTAAAATAGAGGATAATAATGTGATATACATATGTAACATAAAAATATATATATATTAATGTCTAACATGCATCTTTTAGTACATTATTTGAAATCAAATAGTCTTTCGTGTAATCGAATAGAGGGGCCACTTCTTCTTTCGACAAGTTCCTGTATACCATTTGAAATTATCAATTACATCTGGGAAAAAATACACGGAAAAAAATTCTTGATAGAATGTACTACAATATTGTAGGAAAAATCTTGTAGCAGCTATTAACACAATTATGTAAGCCGACCGCAGATTTTTGTTTATTATTACATGTATGTTGTTACAGATAATACTTCAAAGTTATGGTCAAGTTTCAATTGTATTATTTCATATAAATGTATCATTTTTTCCAACAATCTGTGTCGAAACGTGCAGGACAGGAATATGGTAATTTTTGACATAAAAGTTCCCAATTTTTTCAAAATAAATAGTATAAAATGAGTGAGTTTATAAATAAATCATCACTTATCTGTACAGATGATTTTATTATCGAAGCCTACCTAAATGTATGAACTAAATGTTTTCTGCCTTACGATTAGACCCAGATAGTATTGGTTATTCAGCAATAGATGCAACGAAAACTTAACTTTTGTCTAATAAATCATCTGGTTTTATACTCCAAATATGTCGAATGTTTGGAAGGATGGTATCACATACCTGTGAAACAGCACAGGTGTTGGTAACATGCTCAAGGCTGACCAATGTTATCTGTAAATTGGGAAGTTGCTGGAGATACGAAAACATAAGAATAGTTATTGTTATTGCGTTTTACTTGTTCTTGTTCCCAGAGAAACTATATATATCGTCAAATGTAAAGAGCTGCACTACTGCAAACATGCTACCTGGTTAGAAAAGTCCTCAATATATCAAGGGTTTAAAGCGCTCACCTGATCCTCCAATCAAAGCACCACACCACCAAGAAGAATACCAACACGAGAGAAAAAAAGGAAGAAAGTGAAAGTGGATAAAGACAATATAAACATAACAGTAGGTATACAACAGGCGTACGGGCTCACTTTAATCGAGCTCTTAATCGAAGTTTGATTAGCGGCTCGCGCTTTTAATCCGCGAGTAATTTCCCGGAATCGAAGTTTGATTAGCGGCCCGCGCTTTTAATCCGCGTGTAATTTCGCGGAATCGAAGTTTGATTAGCGGCTCGCACTTTTAATCCGCGGGTAATTTTCGGGAATCGACGATTGATTAGCGGCTCGCGCTTTTAATCCGCGGGTAATTTCGCGGCTATTTCAAGGTCGCGCTTTTTAATCCGCGGGTAATTTCGCTCTGAACGGCTTTTGAACGGCTCCTGAACAGCTTTTGAACGGCTTTTGAACAGCTTTTGAACGGCTTCAGTAGCCGTTCAAAAGCTGTTCAGAAGCCGTTCAAAAGTTGTTCAGTAGCCGTTCAAAAGCTGTTCAGAAGCCGTTCAAAAGCTGTTCAGAAGCCGTTCAAAAGCTGTTCAGTAGCCGTTCAAAAGCCGTTCAGAAGCCGCCTAAAAGCTGTTCAAAAGCCGTTCAACAGCTGTTCAGTAGCCGTTCAGAAGCCGCTCAGAAGCCGTTCAAAAGCTGTTCAAAAGCCGTTCAAAAGCTGTTCAGTAGCCGTTCAAAAGCCGTTCAGAGCGAAATTACCCGCGGATTAAAAAGCGCGACCTTGAAATAGCCGCGAAATTACCCGTGGATTAAAAGCGCGGGTCGCTAATCAAACTTCGATTCCGCGAAATTACTCGCGGATTAAAAGTGCGAGCCGCTAATCAAACTTTGATTAAAAGCTCGATTAAAGTGAGCCCGTACGCCTGTTGTATACCTACTCATAACGACCATTATGGTGATAGACAAATGGATATCGTCGAATCCGGAAAACAATGTAACTCCGTTTTTGTTAATTTTGCAGGAGAGACAAAAGACAATATAATTTAGGATATTTTCTTGTGAAAGGCTGAACAACTTTCATGTTCTAAGTAAATAAATTATGTAAATGTTTTTAAATTAAATTTTTAAATTTTATCATTCGACTGCTTTTTGAAGAAAGATACTTTTAAAATTGATGAAATTACTTAGGTTGGTATTGACCAGCAATCCGTCGCAGTATCGTCCTCGTAAGTATATCAGTTGTCGCTTCCTATTCCCCCCTTTTTCCTTTTTTTTCTCCAAACAAAATACTTATCAAATAACAATTTTCGTAAACATTACATCCCAATTTTAATTCTTAACAAATACATTTAAACTTTAAATTTTAATATATATATTTTGACGATAATGTGATATTGTTTCTTAACAGCTTCAATGTCTATAGTAGCCTGATGATAACACTTGTTGAAATCGATTGCTAGTTAAATAAAAGGCAACTTGGTATTAAACTGAATATACATTAATTTATCCTCGAGGATACCTTTATTTCCACTAAATATGTACAAAAATAATAAAAAAAAACTATAAGACATCTGCAGTTTTTGTTATTGCACGAGGTACTTGTGTATGACCACGAAGTTATCTCATGTTACTATTCACCAATATGTGGAGTTACGTAATTTTCCTGTGACGAAATTTTTTTAGGAACTTAGAGTTGGTTCCCTTGGATAACACTGGGCAATGGAATATAAAGCCTTGAACGATAGCCATTGTAGTAAACAAAGGTGGATCGGTTATTCAGGTAAGATGAGTTGTAGTCGAAGCAGACCGTCAGAAAAGTCTTTACTGAGATTGGTATAAATGCCATCCACTTGGCCACGAGAAACCAAGGTTTCTCCAATGAATTGAGTATTTGCAATCCAGTTGGTGGTGGTGAATCTACTCGCAGAAAACTATATGGATTAACAGAGAGCAAGGATTTGTACCTACTAAGGATTTGTAAATAAAGAATACTTTGAAAGACTTTGGAAAAGTTGCTAATAATATTAATAGAACGATAGTTTGCAATATTAGTTTTTATTCCTTTTTTAAATCAATATACTAATCTTCGAAATCTCCGGAAAAGATTAAGTTTGAATCATTACGATAAAACGAAACATTATTTATTGTCGTTAATAGATCCCATAGCTTAATATGCAATAATTTTGTAATACACCCTCACAATGACCTAATAAAGACAAGATATTAGTATTAACTGATACTAAGATGCTTTTAGATATAACATTTCTCGCAAGAGGGACAAATATTTTTGTCTGGAAATGTATATACATGGTTGTAGATGTTACGATACGATGGTATTTTCGTACCTACTACTGTATTGTTGACCCGAGCAGTCGATCATTTTTGTTGGTGGTTGGCATGCGATGCTCGCGTTGCGAGGTGTTAAGGTAACGTGGAGCGTCCCGACGTGATGGCACGAAGCGTTTCTCAGCGTCGGTAATGATCGAGTTAATCATTGGAATTGTTTTTACGATTGGTGTTCGCCAAGGGCGTCAGTGGGGTATACACTGAGAAGGATAAAAATCAACCTTGTACGTCGTTTAATGTATTTCATTGGAGTTAAACAGACTTGTATGTATGTATGCCATGTGGAAAAACCAGATTAGCAGGGAAAGACGATCATTGCATTTTTATGTGTCGACGTGCAATTACGGAATCACGAAAGGGATTCATTGCTTTGCGTTGACATAGAACATGTTAGAGCCAAGAATAGGTGATTGTCGGGATAAATGTTTATGTTGTTTTATATATAGAGTGGTATTAAACAGAAAATAAAAGCAAACTTCAGAGTTGTCAAGGATAAAAACAGTTAAGTTTAATGCTAATTTGTTATATAAGGTATACAAAAGTACACAGAGGAAAAAAATTGTGTGAAATTTTAACAAAAGTACGTGTCTAACTCGGACCACAAATCTTTGTGCACAATTTAACATATATAGATGTAAAAATGTTGTATAACTTATAACCAGTGAACGGCAAAATCGTAAGGGGTATGAGTTTGAGCCGCGCATCGTAAACATGATACAGAGACGCACTAAGTATATGTTGCATATTTCAGACGCCAAATTTTTATAAATCTATTTAAACGAAATTCATATATTAATTATAAATTGAAATAGAAGATATGTACATATGCAATAAATTTGTTTCTAGTAGAAAATAAGAGAAATGAATTAGCCGTTATTTTCTGCAGTAAAACGTTAAAAGTTAGTACGTCTTTCAGTATCGAAAACGTTTATTCAACTTCACAACTTCTAAGCGGAACAAAATTAAAATGTGATATAAGAGAATTATATTTTGTACATACACAGTGGTATTTCGGTTCACGATAGTATTTTATTACGGAATTTTCAGGCTGCGGAAGAATATTTGGTTGAATTTTTGTTTTCAAAACAGATAGGTACTCCCATGCGCAACGTGGTTGAGAACTTTTACAGATTCGGCAGAATTTCCGCGCGACTCGTGTACATGCTAGAAAGAGTTAGTTATATACAATATCATTCTCTATTCTTACTTTATCCGAAATTCCTTTTATCTTTGTATAAAATCTCTTTCAAAGAACAAAGCCGAAAGTACTAGGGTCAAACAATTTCTTATCAGTCGCATCGCTAATTTTGTAACATATATGAAAAGGCCATCTCACACACACTGTCTTCCATACCCCGGAAAGTTTTTCCTTTTTAGTTTCAAACATAAAGAGCTTTCATTGATTTTTCTGGGAAACTTTATTTTCTATATGTTCAATTGTATTTAATATACACAAAATGAATTTCTTATTATTTTTTTTGGTTATGGGAACGGATTATCTCTACTTCCTTTATTTCTTATAAGAACATTTGATTCTAGTTACGAAATTTCGGATTACGAAATGTTTTTGGAAAAAATTAATTCCGTACCGCTGTATTTGAGTTTTGTATTTCTCGTAGGCAGTGTTTAATATGGAAAATAAATACCTTAAAAACCCAATAACGAAATAAAGAATAGATATAGTAAATATCTGTAGAATCATTTGAGCAGAAAGCTCGGTGCGAATACTACGACTGTATACCATTTACTGATTCCTCGATCTTGAAATAATCATCGCCTACATCACATGCTCTGCATACGGCTCTGCTGCGGCTGACGTCATCCCATACAATTTTGTCGTTCTCTGCTTATAAGTTATAAGCAGAGAACGGCAGAATTGTTATAAGTTATAACATACAGGGTTCATTCTGGAATTGTAAGATTGTGCCTATTGTATACATAGTACCAGGCTAAAATGTTGTGACATCATAGAGTATCTCAAAAATACTTTGGAATATACAGGACGATCGATAAGTAGCGAACCAGGCACCTGCTTTGTTATTTTAAATGCAAGGGAATATTTTCCCTTCTAGAAATAAACCTACATAATATGAGTTTTATATGTCTATGTGTAATAGATTTTGAGATATTTATAATTTCGTCATCTTTCTCCTAAATTTAGATATACGAGGAAGGCTGTTACTACCGATACTAGAAGGTCTGATGCTCTTCGATGACGTCACGCAGTTTAGGGGATGTATCGCTACGCACGATATTAGCCTAAGCGGTAAAGGAATCGTTTTTTTGCATTTCTTTTTTAAGTTTTGAAGGGCTTCCGGTTTAAAGAAGATGCCAGTTGTCAACTGAGCCCTTCTTCGCATCCCATTCGATTTTACTTTGGAAAAACGAATTTTCAAAGCAAAAACCAAACACGTAACCGAGCACTGTTTTTGTGAAAGATGTGTTTGTGGTGGATATTTAATCGACTAATTTTATTATTTGTAATTGTACATGTATTTGGACGAAACTGAGGTTGAAATGATACAGTAATTGCAATTTTATTCGAAATTTTGTTCAATTTCACAACATTTACAGACATGCTATTTAACCAGGGTCTTAAATTTCCTACTATGTGGTGCTTTACCTAATCTACCTTTCCTATTATGTTGTGTTTTACCTAATCTATCATTATTTTTCCCACAATCATTTTTAAGTAGGGTATTTGTAGAACAAGTTATTATAATTGTTGCAACACGTTCATTGCTGTGAATATGGCATTTACGTATATCAATATCCGAAATGGCTACGTTCGATGATATAATTTAAAATACATTTTATTAAAAGAGAACGTTTATTACACATTTAAAAACATCTCTTCGTGTTCAAAAATAATTTTGTTAAATATAACGTAAGAATATAAAACTATTTGAACAATAACATCTCCACGCTTTTTGTCAAATGCAACGGATAGTTAGGGAATTGAGTTGAAAAACCATATTTTTTAAGCCTAGGATATTTTAAACTTACAGTTATAGTTTCACCGGTCCTTGAATCTGTAGCTGTTGAAAAATAAATAATATCTTCTTTTATTTACAAAGTGTAACTCGCAAACAAAGCATACAAAATAACCGACGCCATCTTAGGTTAGGTTACCTCGTTTTTATCGTTTCAGAAAAGGTTTTATCGCTTAGACAACACTAGAAAAACATTGCAGGTATCACCAACAATGTTCGGAAATATCACTACACAGTATTTTTTGAAATAAAGCCAATATAATTTGGATAAACCAATTCAAAACGCAGAGACAGTCTGAGTGTGTAAAGGCGTTTATGGCTTACGTCAAAATATGTCAGCTTGCTGACGTCAAAGCTGGTTAGCCTTCTATTAGTGGTAGTAACGGGTAGACGTCGTAAATTCTCGGCCTGATATAGAAAAAATAAACTTGGTAAAATATAATAATTTTTATTTTTCAATATAAGCTCCCCTATCTTCGATACTTTTATTACAATTATCAATTAATATTTATATACCCTTGTAAAAATAATCTACTGTGTTTCCCTCCCTGTGACAATAGACTTCAAAATCGGTTTCGGCTCGTCTCCACACATGTTTAAAAACGAGCGCGCACATTCGACCCGACGTTTACGTTGGAGAGTAGAAGGAAGATGCGATACTTATCTTTAAAGCTGGCCACGAGCGGTACCGCGCAGTAGCGTAGAGTCGACCAGGCCTCGCGTTCCACTAGAGTTATTCTGCTAATAGAGATGTTTGCTGCCGCAAATAATTTCGCTCATCTTTTAAATAAAAATTAAATAACACGTGCTCAAACACTTACCATTTTAAGAGTACTCCGTGAAATCACAAAGTGAATAATGTCTGTTAAATATCTGCAACATTAGATATGTTTCAACTGTTGTTTCGGCAAAACTAGTACGGCATGAGGAAAAAATGCGTTTATATGCAGAGAACGAACGTTCTACATCTAGTGACGTAATATTTGCGTAAGTAAAATAATCTTTCAAGTAACTTAACGATTCTGTTGACGCACTTTCACAAATGTGTCTTAATGTGCCAAAATCAGAATTTTTCTCAAAAACACTTTCAAATTTTTCTAGAACAGAAACATTTTTTGCGTCTTCAATCGCGCATAGCTGTGCGTGAACATGTTGCACTATTTGTAGAGATTCTTCTAACGGCACCGCAGGATTTTGTAATTTTTCTATTGCATTTGCTAGCCCGAAGTAATTGTCGTGAATGATTTTTAAATCCATTCTAACCTGACTATCTTGAAATTTCGACTGGCATTTCTGGATTGCGGCAGCTTCCTTTGTATCGAATTGTAAAACCACGTTCTTAATATTGTCAACATTCCCCAACGAGTTAGAATAGGTTCTGGTGGCTCTGGTATACGGGGGCACAGTCTGTGAAATTCGCGAATACGTTTCGGTGATTTGACAAATACTGCTTTGGTATGCGCTATTAAAGCGTCTACCTCAGGATAACATTTTCTGATACTATCCGCCACAAGATTGAGAGCATGAATTTTACACGTAATGTGTAACAAATTAGCAGAATGCTTTTTAAGAGACCGGCCTACAGAAAACATGTTTGCAGCACCATCACTCACTAACATCAAGAGTTGGTTTGTTGAAAGTTCAAACTTGTCCAATGTATTTAACACTAACTTTGAAATTACTTCGGCAGTACACTGTTGTATTCGTTTGGAGACTAATAGAATTGAAGGTACCGATTGATGAGGTTCCAATTTGCGTGCCATTACATTAAGAACAGAATGTTTCTTCCGATCTGTTGTTTCGTCGACACATAACCACAACTTTTGATCTTTCAACTCCGATTTTATTTTTTGTTCAATATGTTCGCGCGCAGATGGCACAATTCTTCGTAACGATGTTCGACTTGGTAATTTGCACTCCGAATAGTTATTCCAAAAGCAGATAAATGGTTCCTTGTCTAGTAAATTAAACGGTATATTACATGCGATAAACGTAACGCATAAATTAAATATAAATTTTTCATTGTCTCGTGCGCAATTTCTTTTTGAGACATGCTTTTTATTATTTACGGGTCGTAGATAATGTTGTCTGGACCAACACATTAACGGGATTTTACAGATTACAGATTTAATTTTAGCACCTTCATATATTAAGTCTGGAATTTCTGCAATAAATTTTCGAAGTTTGTCCGACCGCGGTCGTTTTGCTGACGAAATCATAATTTTTCTAGGACAGATAAACAATTGCGCAAATGACCGGCAGCGAAAATGTCCGTACTGCTCCGCAGACGAAATAATACTACCGTTCCTCTCGGTCCGAACTGATTCTACGCCGATGCGCGGTACCGCTCGTGGCCAGCGTTACTCATCTTGCACTAATCTTATTTATACTCAAATGGTTATGGAGAATTTGGCGAATACTTGTTTCAGAAATGTTAGCCATCACTGCTAATTCCTTCACATTCAAACGGCCAACTGCTAAGATAATTTCTTCAATAATTGAAATAACATATATAGTGTAAGCCTCGCACATGCGCAACCAAGACTCAACGGAGTTTGAGGACGCTAGAACATGTATAAACCTGTCAGGCCGAGAATTTATGGCGCCCACCTCGTATATATAGCTTTCTTGTAGTTACCACTACACAAGGGCGGAATAAGGTACCGCGGAACGTTTTATCATTTTGCTAGAGATGTGACTGTTAGCTTATCAGCTATAAGTAAACTTTACTCTCTATATTCGTTAGAAAGCTTGTGGTGGTCGCGTTGAATATTTTCCTCCTAAGGTGAACAGTTGTGTGAAATAAGCTATTTTCCCGTATTTGTTTTTCAACACATATATTTTCACACTGACGCAAAATTGTGTAACTGAAGAAATTATACTTTTACAGCATTTATATGTATGTACATGTATTGTTTTTGTTGTCTTTTAAGAAAGTGAATCATTTTGGGCAAGAACTTGCTAATTATATGTTTCGGCGTTAACATAAAAAGAGGGAATCTTTTTGACGGTTATGTGTGCCTCAAACTATTGTGCGTTCTCCAGCTACCAGAATGTTTCAATCTGTATGCTTTCATTCTTGCATCTTCCTTGACTATAATTTCAAGTCTTACAAATAGTATTAATAGATAAGTTTTTATTTACTTACCTCTAGTATAGAAATTCGTAAGCATTCGGACGTAGCGGTAAAATCTCGAGCTACAGTCTATTTATTACGCCGAAACTTTAAAAATGCCGGCAAGAGAAAATGGCGAGGCAAGATGAAGTTCAGTAGTGGTGGTGTTGGCTTAATTTATGAATTGTTATAATCTGTTTCCATTTATTTTTGTTTTCTAAATCTTTGAAAAATTATTTAAAAAAATTACGTATGTCATGTTTATGAGATAATTTAAACCATTAGTTGAAAATATCCTTTAAGTCAACGTTAACTAAATGTTCCATTATAACGCTAACTAAATGACCCATTCCAACTATGTAAGATCACGTTGATCGTATTAAGGCAGTACCAGACAATATTAAAATAACACTAGTTTATAACTTCCAAAAAACATTGACGTAAATGTATAAAACGACATTGCCGCTTAACAAGATTTCAACCATTGCTTTGAAAAGCTATTTAACTTAATTTTCAATAAATTTCTCTACGACAGTTCTGTAATAGTATTACAGATAATATACTCAGTGACATAGAAATTGCAACAGCTAGAAAGGATTGGAATTTCCGGATGAAATTTGGTAGGAATATTGACCTATGTAATAGTAATAAATGATCAAAATTTGAATCCTCTCAGTGAAGCAATAGAGTTGTTATTGAGTTTTTTACCGCTCCCTCTGCACTGATATAGAATGTTTTTTTTTCGGTGTTTTTTATATCTTCCTCGATTTGTGTTGTTTTTCTCATTGAACTGCGGTTCAGTTAAGTGTTAGCTATGCATAGAGTAAGAAGACGAGCAGTGTATCGACAATTAAGCGAATTCGACAGAGATCGAATTATTGGTTTGCGCGAAGCTGGTTTTTGATTTGGGGAAATTGCTAACCGTGTAAATCGAAATCGGCCTACTGTAATGCGAGTACGTCGTGCATGGTTTGAAGATGGCCATGAACGTCGTAGAAGAGGGCTTCAAAAGAACTAATGAGCGTCAAGATCGTCGCTTAAGACAACTGGCATTTAGAGACCGATTTTCCACTACTCGGGCAATTGGTGACCAATGGTTTGGTGAAGAAGGTCGCCATGTAACCCTTAGAACAGGTTATCGCCGAATACGAAGTTTTGGGTTAACATCATATCGTTCGCAATTTGTGCTTCCTTTGACTGCGGAACATTATCAGCAACGGTTACAATGGTGCAATGAAAGATCTCATTGGAATCTTGAATGACGTCGTGTTGTGTTTAGTGACGAATCAAGATTTTGTATAGGCATGCACGACGTCAGAGAGTCAGAACAAGACGGGATGAACGACGGAACCTTCGATTTACTGTTAAGAGGCACGTACACCGCACTGTGGGTGTTCTGGTTTGGGGTGCGATTACTTATGGCAGCAGGTCTTCCTTGGTGTTCATTCGAGGTAATATGACAGCACAACGATACATTGCGGAGGTGGTTGGAACACATCTCTGCCATACTTACAAGGGCTCGAAGATCCATTATTCCAGCAAGATAATGCACGTCCTCATGTAGCAAGGTTTTCCTTGAACTTCTTTAAACAGGCCCAGATTAATCTTTTGCCCTGGTCTCCAAGATCTTCAGATCTTTTCCCCATCGAACATGAATGGGACATAATGGGTAGAAGGTTGCGAAACTTGCAGCGTACCCCTTTGACTTTGGAGGCTTTGAGACATAAGGTGCAACTTGCATGGGAGGCAATATCCCAAGACGAGATAAACCACCTTATTCAATCAATGCCATGGCGTGTAAATGAATGTGTAAATCAGAGAGGCGGCCTCACACATTATTAACAATTATTATAAAATTTTATTTAACTAATAAAGATTTTCCTCTAAAATGTTGATCATTTATTACTTTTATATAGGTGAATATTCCTACCAAATTTCATCCGGAAATTTCAACCCCTTCTAGCTGTTGCAATTTCTATGTCACTGAGTATAACTTTAATAAATAGTTAAAAGTACTATTAAAAGTAAAACAATTGAAGGAGAGCCAAATAAGTTAACTCAATTATATCTTCCGAATTTCTGCAATACATTTTATAAAAATGTGTGAAATAGAAAGAAAAACTTAGGAATAGAATAGTCTATCCGTGCTTGTGCGATCGCATATTTATTGGGCAAATCATAAACAACAAAAATTAAGACTCCTGTAGTATTGCCACATTACGTCGTATCGTGGAGGTTGGAGGATCGTGGATTTATTTTCCTAATATCTTAAGGTAACTAGTGCAAAATGTGCGAGCTTGTAAGTATGTAAATCATCCTTTATTTGTACAGATGATTTAGTTATCAAAGCGTACCCGGACCTGACGAGATTTTTCCTGCTTTGTTACAGCAAGGTAAAGATGCAATAGCACCAGTGCTTTGCGGAATTTATAGAGCCAGTCTGGCGCTGGGTTACATATCATCCGTCTGGAATAGGGCTAAGGTCGTGTTTATTCCAAAACCTGGGCGATGTTCATACGCCGAGGCAAAGGCATACAGGCCAATAACCCTATCATCCTTCATCTTGAAGACCATGGAAAAACTGCTTGAAAAGTATGTCAGGGAAACCTCTCTAATAGAAAGGCCATTACATCCCAACCAGCATGCCTACCAAGCAGGTAAATCATTTGAAAGTGCCTTGCATCAGCTCGTGTCGCGGGTGGAGGCATCCCTAAACAATCAAGAAATTGCACTAGCTGCGTTTCTTGACATAGAAGGTGCATTTGATAACACCTCGTTTGAATCACTAATACATGCTGTGAACAGCCATGGAGTAAACAGCACTGTCTGTAGATGGGCCGGAGCCATGCTCCATGGTAGACAAGTAGAGGCAGCACTGGCAGGTGAGACGATGCAGGTGTCTGTCGCCAGAGGATGCCCGCAGGGAGGGGGAGGGGTATTATCCCTTCTATTGTGGGATATGGTGATAGACGAACTGCTGATCTTGCTAAACAATGCTGGCTACTATACACAGGGATACGCTGATGACATTGTAATACTCACCAGCGGGAGAAACGCCAGCATAATCTCAGAACTAATGCAAAGAGCATTAAAAATGGTAGAAGTATGGTGCAAAAAGGAGAACCTTAGAGTAAATCCTGGAAAAATTGCACTTGTACCCTTCACCAAGAGAAGGAAATTGGACGGTTTAAGAGAGCCGATTCTTTGCAACGAAGTAGTACAGATCAGTCAGGAGGCTAAGTTCTTAGGTGTAAGCTTGGACTCTAAACTGAACTGGAACTCGTATTTACAAAAAATGACCAAGTGTAAGAGGGTGTTAATGATAACCCGTAGAACAGTTGGAAAAACATGGGGACTCAAACCACATATGACGTACTGGTTGTACACTACGGTGGTAAGACCCATGATAACTTATGGCTGCCTGGTTTGGTGGCCTAAGATCACATAGAAGCATGCGATAACTAGTCTCTCGAAAATTCAGAGACTGGCATGTCTGTGTATAACAGGAGCTATTAAAAGCACAACAGCTGCTATGGAAACCATGCTAAACTTACCTCCTCTTGAGATTTATATCAAGGGAGAAGCTAGAATGGGTGCATACAGACTGAAAAATACTGGCAACTGGAGATGCCACAGTGGATCTGGGCACACCAGAATAGAAGCAGTAGTAACAAACCCTATCTATGATATGGGTAGTGTTACAACAAACTCCAGGATCTCCTATGACAAACCTTTCAAGGTTCTCTTGAATTGGGAGGAATGGAGGGTCGGAGAGGGGAGAAAACCGAAGACCCTAGTCTGGTACACAGATGGGTCCAAAACGGGCACTACTTCTGGCGTTGGTGTATATGAGGAAAACCAGAGATACAAAGTATGTGTATCCCTTGGGCGATACACTACGGTATTTCAAACAGAAATTTATGCTATACAAACCTGCGCGTGGGAGAGTCTGCGTCGGCGACCGCAGGGTGAGACGATCTGCATTCTCTCTGACAGTCAGGCAGCCTTAAAGGCACTAGCATCCTATCGTATAACCTCCAAACTAGTATGGGAGTGCCTGCAAACCCTAATGGCTCTGTCTAAACACAACAAGGTCACACTGGTGTGGGTGCCAGGGCATAGGGGCATAGCGGGCAATGAAATTGCAGACCAGCTAGCGAGGGAAGGTTAAAAAATGAATTATATAGCCCCTGAACCGGGTCTAGGTATTACCAAGAGTGCAGTGCGTGGTGCAACTAATGAGTGGATCATAACACAACACCAATTAAATTGGAAACATGCAGCTGGACAAAAGCACAGCAAACGGATGATGGGAAGACCGTCGCAACATCGGACTGCTGACCTGCTTGAATTAAGCAAGATACAGCTTAGGGCAGTAACATGTCTATTAACAGGACATGGCTGTTTGAGAGGCCACTTGCATAAGATGGGGATCTACAAAGATGAGCCCTTATGTAGACTTTGCAATGAGGAGGAGGAAACAGCCCCTCATATTATTTTCGAATGTGCAGCGTTAGCTCAACGCAGATTCGCTATGCGAAGCACAATTGAACTACCAACGGAGAAAGATTTACTACATAGGCTCTTAAGCCTGATTGCGGGAGCTAACCTGTTCGAGTAAAACAAAACCGAAGCAGCTACTAAGCGAATAAGCTACTAAGCTTCAGTGTTAGGGATGTAAAGACCAGCCCTGCTTTGGTAGAAAAATCAATCAATCAATCAATACGATTAAGACGAAAAATTTATTAGACTAATATAGAAGCTGCTAAAATTCGTTACTCAATAAGTACGAAACATACACTTGCGCAATTGTTGAAAAATAAGCAAGTTTATTGCAGCGAACGATGCAAGTAATGCAACATATGTTAATACATTTCCTGTAGTTTTGTTGGAGCGCTATTCCTGTTTCTAACAAATTCATAATGATAATAATAATAATAATACTTTATTGATTATGTGACACTTACAGTGTATATCATAAGTCAAAACAAAACCCACAATTAAATACTAATAAACAAAACAAAAGAAACCTAATATATATTATAATTACAAATTATATAATTGGTGTAGCAATTATTATGTGAAGCTGATCATGTACGTATATAATATGATATAGTAGTTGTGCGCCACACAGAGAGCTGAATGCTACGCAAAATTGAAATATTCCTCAATCGAGTAGAACGTATGTTCGACTAAGAAAATTTTTACTTGTCTAAAATTGTAATATGGCTGTACTTTTTTTAGTGGCCGAGGTAGATGATTGAATAGCTTTATTCCAAGGTTAAGTATTCCACGGTTAACCAATTCCATGCTCCCGGCTGTCGTATGCAAATTCTCTCGAGTGCGTGTTTCGTAATTGTGATACATCGCGTTTGTAGGTATATTTGCCCTGTTTTTGAATATGTAGCATACAGCTTCCAGTATGTAGATAGATGGCAATGTCAGAATTTTAAGCTTTTTAAAGATAGGTCTGCACCAGTCAGTAAAATGAATTCCCTCAATGTATCTCAAAACCGCCTTCTGAGCCACCAGGACTTGCTGCGCTTCGACAGAAACACCCCACAACAGAATGCCATATTGGAGTCTAGAGTAGATATACGCGTAGTATAGTGATATCAGACAATGGAACTTCAGATCTTAATCTTCTGAAAACGTAAATTTCGCTGTGTACTTTCTTTACAAACATTTCGCAGTGCTCTCTCCATAGCAGCGGTAGAATCTATTGTCACCCCCAGGAACTTCGCATCATTACAGGTAGCCAGTGGTACTTCATTTATATGCAGGTTTAATACATCGGGGATTCTTTGTCTTGCATGAAATATCATATATTTGTTTTTTTCTAGGCTTAAGCTTAGTTTATTTTCCGCAAACCATCTATGCTGTGTTTAATAGCGAATTAGCAATTTGCTGAGTTGTCTCTATATGTCTTTCAGGCGTAATTAGAATTGAAATGTCGTCGACGTAAATAGCAAGGCATACATTGGATAGGAACTGTACGATGTCATTTATGTATACTGAAATATCTTTCCCGGGTTTTTTTTTGAATTCTGTTAAATTTTCTAATTTAATTTGAATAAACGATTCTTGTAGGTTCGGGGGTATCCCTAGATACCCTTACGGTAATTTTTGAATGAATTTTCAACTCAGTAAAATGAAATTAACGAATTTTAAGATTTGAAAATTAACTAACCTTTAACTTTTGAACGATGCCAATGTATATAAACCCTCTGTTTATATACTCACCACAGGAAACTGCCTGCTCTGGATATTTAACCCTTTTTACTTCTAATAAAGACTTTAAATACACAAACGAACACTTATATTGGGATTGGATTTAAGACACTTTGATTCAACCAAGGTCAAATAAAGATTGATGAAAATGTATGGCGTCGTTCATCTTTCTTTTATTTTAAATCGCGAAAGACCAGCGATTGTTTTATTTCACAGCCAATTTTGATAATTTAACCCAAATAGAAACTTTTCGATGACTTTCGATCAAATGATATTAGCATACGAGAACGAATGCAGTGACTTAACCAGGAGGTTGCATGTTGATGATTCTGTGGTCCGAACTGTCACCAACAAGCTTTAAACGAGAAAATCCCTTGCTAATTTACAGAAACCTTTCAGATAAAGATTTAATTGGTGAAATATTATTTGTTGTACTTTGCAATTTATGCTGTTGCTTATTCCAGACGATTTCTACATTAATTTGGACGAAATAAGTGAATAGAAAAATCAACTAACGAGTAGATTTGTCCATGATACCCCACACTCGTCATTATCTGAACTTATATTTAAATTATAATGTCCTCGCTCCAAAGACGATTGGCTGAGGGGGAATGGTAACGAAGAAATTTCCAATTTTCACCGCAAGAGGGATATTTAGTTACCAACGAGTGGCTAGCCTGACATTTAGTCAGTAGCGAAGTGACAACTGAGAGAAGTTGTTGTTGCCGTAGATACAACGTTGAATATAACAATACATTAAACAAAACGGGAGCCAGTACTGAACCTTGTAGAATTTCGCTTACGACAGGCAGCCAGGCGGATTCAGCTGACTCTGTTTTCCCGTCATGCGAACGAAACCTTACTCTAACTAGCTATATTCTGTTTTCCAGGAATGAAGTAAACCACTCTCCCGCTTTTCCTCTTATTCCGTGTAACTCCAACTTCGCAAGTAAGATCCCATGGTGTACACAATCGAAAGCTTTTTGTAAGTCGCAGAAAGCCGCAACCGCCGTTTTGTGCGTCTCTATATTCCAAAGGATGTTGTAGTAAAATTCTGCTAGTGCTGATGATGTGGATTTGCCATTGCGGAGGCCATGTTGACAGTCATCAATTATGTGGCGTTTTTCGAAAAATGAGTTTAAGCGATCGAGCATACAATACTCAAGTATTTTAGATATAGCAGAAGTTAACGTCACGGGTCTATAGTTTGCTGTGTCTGTTTGTGAGCCTTTCTTGTGGATGGGAAAAATGATAGTATAGTTGGAAATATTCCTTCTGCAAGAGATAGGTTTATAAGGTACGTTAGTACTTCTACAACGTAAATTCGGAATTCCTTTATTATCGCTGCTGCTATGTTATCGTAGCCTGTGGCACATTTATTCCTTAACCTACCCATCATGCTTAGTAACTCATGTGTTGTAAAAGGAAATAGATATATGCAGTGAGGGTTATTCTTGATGTTATTGTTGTGCCAGCTTATTTTGCTTAAATTATACGCATCACTGAGCCTATATCTATTTGTAGTGGCATTTGTTACAATTGTAGAAGTGATTCAAATTTTTTCTGCGCTTCTTGGCACTGCGTATGCACTTGCAGCAATTCTTAAGCCCATTTCACCGCTCAGTACTTTTTGCACTGTTTTATACATAGCTTGTGGACCCCATTTTCCTCTTATTTTTCTTGATTTTATGTTTTCCACGTTTTTGTCATCTGTAATAAAAATGAAAATTAGGAAAAAGGTAAACGAGCTATTTTAAGATCATAATAATAACTAAATCACATCTTATATTAACTGACCGAAACTATGTACTTATTTACTATATTCTCACATAAATTTTAGTCACTTCGCGTCCATGTTCTTTCTAAATGTCGAAAAACACTTCTGCTTCGTGAATTGATTCCCTAGTCTGTTGAACGTTCAAGTATGAGATCATACACACGTACAGAAATTTCATAAATAAAACTACTATATAAAACTGCCGTACAAGTAAGGCTTTTGCTAGTGTCTGACATTGGCAGCGGTCCGATAATACCGCATTTCCCTCTACATCGTACACAAATTCTTGACGATAAGTGTCAGAAAAGAAACATATACATATGTACTCCTTTTGTAGTGTTGTAATAATAATAATAATAATATAGTTTATTGCTTTATTATAACAGAGCAAACGTTAACAACAGGAAACGAACAGAGTAAACATATAAATTTACAAGATGTTATAACAAGTATTCATTTAAGCTATAGGTCTCCATATCAATTAACAAATTAAAAACTTGCTTACCCGGTGCTTGAGGAAGCAGTACCCATCCTTATGTCTAGTGCCGTAAGCATGATCAAAAGCAATGCTGTTAAACAAGGTGTTTATTCTTATAACAAAAAAGAAGTACCTCGAATATATAGATACCGTATACAGTTAAGCTGTTATTCCTTTTGAACTAACTTCTGCAAGACTGGTCGAAATCAAGACCAAGCATAGTCCGCACCACAAAAATCCAACTCAGACCGCCACTGCCTCCTCAAACTACTACAGCATACCTAATTCGCGAGTAACAACAACCAAAGTAAACCAAACGTTTTTGTGGTCTTTTTTAAAACTTGTATTCACTTTAAAAAGAAGTCACCACTTTGTGTTAATAATGGAATGATTACGATTGAATCTAATTGTTTATATATAAATGTTGGATATTTATATATACATATTTTGAAATTATTAAAGAAGCTGATATTTAAAAACCAACAATTATTACTAATAGATTAAAAATTGTGATTTATTATCTAAAAAGGGTTAAAATAACTTCTCTCCTTATTTAACAAGTGATGTCGTAATTTTGTTCCGAGCAGTAGGGGCAGAGTAAATAGCGTTCCTAAAAAAATGTTTATGTCGAACAAATTTTGAAATAGGAATTTGAAGAAGTTGAAAAGTAAACCAGAAACACATAAAATGAAGGGAAATTGACAGAACATAAAACAAATTTATTGCCGTTTCAAATGTAATGGTAATAAATATAGAAAGGCAAGGAGCAATTACCAAGCAAACAAAAAAAGTAAAATCCACATTCAATATTCCAAATTGGTAGCAATTTTCTTCTTAAACGATTTTATATTTTACACAATCCTCAAAAGAGATAATGACATAAAAAGCGTTCCTTTAATTTCAAGTTCGCTTAGGGGAGAGTTTCCATTGTACGTCGAATGCCAAAAAGAAAGATGGAAAAACGAGAAGGTCGTAAAGAGTCCCACGATTCGCTCGTTTATATGTATGAGAAGCGATTGATTTAGCTCCCTCTATGAGAAAGAAAGGAAAACTCTAACTAAATTTAATTCGGAATAATCGTGTGCACGTATGTATAAAGGGGGGCGATGAGAGTTTGGTAGAAAACTTTCCTTTTATTCTATTAGGATCAAAGATTAGTTTCGAACGAAATTTCTTAACGAAAAGTCGATACTGGCGAGAAAGTCCTTGGTACGTTGTTTACTGAACAGATTAAAGTAGTTCGAAAGAGAGAACGTGATGTTTTCATCATTTCCTTTCCGGTAAAAATGTAAAACATCTCTAGAAGAAAACGGATAAAGTTAGTTAATTTTTATTAATTAATTCAACATCTACCTCTGCAATAATTTCTTTAATTAAAGAGGATGGAAGTTGTCCGTTTTTCTTTTGATGTTAAAATTATTTAATAAGACATCCATAACTACAGTCGCGTAAAGTTTTGCCTCTTAAGGAAATGTTGCCAATTTGCAAGAATTCAGTTAAGTTATAAACAAATCGTTTTCAGTTTTAAGTTCTATTGCTTTTACGAACCCTAGAAAATAAATTTCATCTAGTAATAGAAATATCTGCGACTTTTTCTACGGGTTATTGACAAGGAAACGTTCTCGGGTGTCAAGTTTAGATTTTAATGAAGCTTGGTGGATATCTAGAGCACCCCAAAGCATGCACATAGCAATTTCTTTCTACAGAAATTCACTTTGAAGGGGCAAACGCCTATTTGATAGTCGGTGGATTTTCGGTGTTAACTACATATAAAATGAAGAAAGATAAAAGCGAATAAATATAAAAGTTGTACCATATCGAAGGGTGGTTTAGAATACGTAATAAAATTGTACTAAAAATAAGTATTTCTGTAATGTATAATAATTTGTGTATAATGTCGCTAAGAGCAGTAGAAAGAGATTAAAAAAATACATGTATTTTATATATGCTAAAGACAATTTTCAGTATTAAATTCGGGAGTATCATCTAGATACACTTTGGGCAGTTTAACAGAGAATAAAACACAGATAATGATGTTTTACAAAAGACAAATTGGCGGAATCGAAAACTAACCTCAAAATTTGACGTCAACGTGCTCCCTTTGTGTTAGCGTATTACGTAATAAAACCTCGCGTTGTTTTGAATATCGGTAGTTAAACTCACTTTGGTCTTGAAATAAACTTCTAACACAAAAACACTTGATTTTGCTTTGAAAATAAACTGCTTAGCCTGAGGCGACTTGTACTAAAAAGGGCAGATTTTCTCGGCGTCTCTTCGCTTCTTTGTTGTCGACAACGTTTGTCATATATAGACAATATTTTATATTCTTAATGATCTTAACGATACCATATTACAACCTGTAATATGCCAAACGAGTTCGCGATTTTGCACCTGACGATCTGACATTAGTGAGTATCGGAAACGGTAAAATATGGACATTTCTTACCGATTTCACGATTTATTACTATGATGCGAAATTATGATAAAGACACAGAATCTATTTTCTGCGTGTTTGTAGGAAAAAGTTAGATTAAAAACATTTAGGGCCTGAGGAAAATATGGAGCGAAAAGAAGGTATTTAGCCGTTTGTCCAGAATTATTGTAGGCTGGAGATATTGCTTAATAAAACGTCGAGAATAAAGGAAGGGGGCCAGAGTCTATATAAGCTGCTGAAGAAGCAGAGAAGGAAGTCAGAACGGCTTAGCCTTGACAGATGTTGTCGAAGTACAATCGGCTGAACGTCGCTCCACATAGCGCTAATGACAGCGACTTTTGATGTTCGTATCTCCACATCAATAAACATTACCTAACCTCTAAAAAAAAAAGAAAGTTACTTATACAAAACATACCCTGCCTTCAATAAAGTCCGAATTGGCATAATTTATAGTACAGCAGGGCCTTGATAATCCGAACACCAAAAATTTGCACCCTATTCGGATCCACGAAGCGTTCGGATTATAGTATGGAGAATATTTGAGTAGGTATTTTTTAAGATAAAATATTGATTTTGCGAAATAAGTAATGGGCTACTGAGTTTCATTAATGTCATCATTGCTTGCTAAGAAGTTAGTGATTGCAATCTCAGAATAGCCTTTATTACGGAAAAAAGATAAAGAAAGATCATCTTCAGGCTCAAAATCATCGATGTTCTTCAATTAGATTTGAATTTAATTGACACTAACTATGAACCACCTTTATATTTTGGATAACGTTTTGATCCATTGGTTGTATGAGAGCTGTGCAATTGGGTGGCATGTACACAATAGAAAAGTTTTCATCAATGGATTGCAAGTCTTCTTCGAGCGGATGCGCAGGCGCATTATCGAGAAGTAAAATTGCTTTCTGCGGTAGGACTTTATTTGACAAAAATTTCTTCACCTCTGGGATAAAATGTCCTCTAAACCACTCTAAAAATATTGATTTTGTAACTCATGCATTTCTTTGCCCCGCGTAATGAACTGGTAACTTTTTTACTGATGCAAATGCACGAGGTCTTTGTGCTTTGCCAACGGCCAACAAAGGCAGTTTGTGTGTACCAGCAGCATTTGCGCAAGGCGTAAATGTTATTCTCTCTTTTGATACCTGGAGCTCTAACTTCTGATCCAGAAGCCAGCGTTTTATCCGGGATAGTTTTCCATTATAAGCCAGACCCATCAGCGTTGTAGATTTGCTCTGCGGTTAAATCTCTCTCTCTGATAATATCCATGAATTTATCCTGAAATGGCTTTACGGCATCTTCATTATTTGACAACTTCTCACCAGTAATTTTGAGTTGGCGTATGCCATGTGTTTTCTTCAAATTGTCCAGCCAACCTCTACTGGCAGCGAACTCCCCTCGTCCAAGCCTTTCATGAAAACTTTTCGCCTTTTCCATGAGTATATCGCCTGAGAAAGGAACGATTTTTCTTCGTTGTTCTATAAATCATGTAAACAACCCATCTTCAAGCTATGGATTCTCGGGTGTTTTTAAAGTTTTTCGAATACCTGGGCCTTTTTCCGTTTTCACCACATAAGATCGTATCTTCTCTTCCTTGCTTTTAATATCAAAAATTGTAGATTTTCCAACATTATATTTCTGCGCAAGAGAACTTAAAGAAACACCTTCTTTTATTTTATCTAAAATCTCGCATTTCTGAGAAATAGTTAAGGTCACATGCGACGCGAGGCAATGGTAAACAAAATGGCGGCAGGAGTAACGACAAACATGTACGTGTGACATCAACAGTGCACGGCAGACAACTGCTGAGTGAGCAAGAGTGAGTGGGGCGCGATAGGCAGGGCGTTCGGATTATAGAGGCGTTCGGATTAGCTTGGGTTCGGATTATCAAGGCGCTGCTGTATATAGGAAAGGTATAACTGTACCTCAATATAAGAACAAAAACGGTGCATTAGAAGGTAAGATATGATAATTCTAAAGGTCTTTAGGATACTGATGGAAAGCACCTATTACGTTAATTCTTGATTATTTGTTGTTATTATTATTACTATAGGCCTTGGTTTATCACCATTAGCGATATACTTTTGAATGTATTTGTTGTTAGTTATCACCTTTAAGGCTTTTTCAGATACTACAATGAAAAACGTAAGCTAGCAAAAAAATATTAAATAGATAATAAATGATATAACAATGACTGAAAAAAAATTATTGATTGTGACAATGGCTAAAAGATATGGTTAAAAGATATGGCTAAAAGATATACAGTATATGGTATTTTAATTACACTCAAAAAACAACGAAGAGAATGCGAAATGTAACACCTTTTAATATAATTTGTTATACATTTTATTATCTAGGGACAACCAGATTTTGTAATGTTAGACCTCTTATAACAATGTATTGAAGTGTTGTAAATTTTACATCATCGAACGCAGCTGTAGTAGCACTCGTTCAATGTGAAATTCCCTCTGGCTGCTATTAGTTTCTTTTCGGTAACCTCTACTCTTCCTTAGACCTAGCTTTGGAGCGGGGGTACTAGGGACTTACTGTAAGTCAAACCAACGACAATCGTTGGGTAACAGGAGAAGAAACTCCTCTTCAATTCACGCTCTTATTTTCGTAACTCTTCAAAATTAATACAGCAAATAACAGTGTAAATTCGAAGGTATTTCTAGAATAATTTCATAAATGAAATATCTATCGTAAAGTTGTTGTCGTAGTCGTCGGTAAGTTTTATTATTATTGGGTTGTCAGTGGAATTTTGTAGCATAGAGCATGGAATTTTGTAGCATATTTTGAGGCATTTAATCGCGTCACTACATTCATTTCATAATGCCACTTTAAAAAATAACTATATTCTATTGAATTTCCCGCGTTTTGTTTCTAGTAACTGGTTGGTAATTAATTAAGACAGTTGTAGTTGTTGTTGTTGTTGTCAAGTTGTCAGAGAGAATAAAATGGTGTGCTAAAATGTGAGTGTAATTAATAAAAGATCCTAATTACGAAGTAAGAAAAACAACATGTTATGGACCCAGAGAACACGTGTATAAGAACTTGAGAGTGTTATATTAATTAAGGTTAATAATGGCTACTGTTGTGCACCTGCATCAGCTTGCTTCAAAAACAAATAATTCCTTTAATTGGAGGTTCCGTGTTGAATGTCTACTACATGAGAAAGGAGTTAAAGATCTTGTAATGCAAGAAAAAAGTGTAACACGCTTAAGTGAAGATTTGTTGAAGGAGTTCGAGAGGCGAGATGCAAAAGCCAAATCAGCGTCTCTCAGACCAATATATAGAGTATGTTAAAGACGCGAAATCTGCCTTTGGAATGATGAAATGTTTATCAAATGTTTTCCAAAGGAAGAGTACACTGTCCAAATTATATTATCGCCGAAAACTACTAACCTTAAAATGTGGAGAGATTATTGACTTGCAAGATCAGTTCCTTGCATTTGGTAGCTTAGTACGAGACCCAGAAGGAACAGGAACTATTATGGAATAAGACAACAAAGTATGTCACCTTTTATTGACAATGCCTGAGAAATATGGCGTTGTAATTACGGTATTAGAAACGACAACAGCGGCATTGACCCTTGAGTTTGTCAAGAGCAGACTATTGGATATGGAATTGAAGATGAAGAGTGAGAAAAATGAGAAGAAAGTGAAGAATGTTGGTGAATGTTCATTTACTGCGAAGTTTAATACAAAATGTTATATTTGTAATTCTGAAACCCATTTAGCATATTCATGCCCTAAAAGAGAAGGAAATAGGGGAAACTACAGAGGTAGAACACGAGGAAGAGGTAAAGGTGGAGTAACAAACATGTCAAATGCAAATATTGCTGAAGAAAAGGAGAAAGAGGAAGTAACGTAACAAGACAAACAGCAAATAATATAAGAGTATCAAGGATTCGATCAGATAATGGAGGTGAATATTCCTCTAAACGTTTTAGAAACTATTGTGAGAGGCATGGAATTAAACATGAATTTACGGTGGCATATACACCACAACAATGTGGAGTTGCTGAACGTCTCAATAGAACAATCTTAGATAAGGTACGAGCTATATTTGCTGATACAAATTTACCGAAACATCTATTGGGTGAAGCAGTTAGATGTGCAGTGTATCAAATAAACAGATCCCTTGACCGTGCCTTATGTGGTAAAATTCCAGCAGATGTTTATCTAAGGAAAAGTGAGTTAGACAAATTAAGAATGTTTGGATCCAAAGCATGGGTATATACTGAAATATCTTTCTCAGGGTTTTTATTCCAATTTTGTTAAATTTTCTAATTTAACTCTAATAAATGATTTTCGTAGGTTCGGGGGTATCCCTAGATACCCTTGCGGCAATTTTGAATGAATTTGCAACTTAGTAAACTCAAATTAACGAATTTTAAATTAACTAACCTTTTAAACTTTCGAACGACGCCAATGTATATAAACACTCTGCTTAAATACACACCACAGGAACTGCCTGTTCTGGATATTTAACCCTATTTACTTTTCTGATAATGACTTTGAATACACAACGAACACTTATCTTTGAAATGGATTCACGACAAACTTTGATTCAACCAAGGCCGAATAAAGATTGATAAAAATTTAGGGCGTCGTTCCTCTTTCATTTATTTTAAATCGCGGAAGACTGGCGATTGTTTTCTTTCACATCCAATTTTGATAATATACCCAAATAAAAACTAATTTTTCGATGACTTTCTATCAAATGATATTAGCATACGAGAACGAATGCAGTGACTTAACCAGGAGGTTGTTTGTTGATGAATCTGTGGTACGAACTGTCACCAACAAGCTTTAAAATAGAAAATCCACTGCTAATTTATAGAAACCTTTCAGATAAAGATTTAATTGATGAAATATTATCTGTTGTGCTTTGAAATTTACGCTGTTGCTTATTCCAGACGATTTTTACATTAATTTGGAGGAAATAATTGAATAGGAAACTTAGTAAACGAGTAGATTTGTCCATGATACCCCACACTCGTCATTATCTGGACTTATAATTAAATTCTACCGTCCTCGTCCCAAGGACGGTTGGCTGAGGGGGGGATGGTACCGAAGAAATTTCCCATTATCCCTGCAAGAGGGATATTTGGTTGCCAACGAGTGGCCAGCCTGACATTTACTTCAGTACCGAAGTGACAACCGAGAGAAGTTGTTGTCGTCGTAAATACAACGTTGAACGTAACATAACGATACATTACCGAAAGGTGATACGTTAGAGCCTAGAGCAAGGGCAATGAGGATGGTTGGATATAGTGGTCCAGGTTACCGATTGTGGAATCCTAAACTAAATTAAGTTATTGTCTCACGTGATGTGGTATTTGATGAAACAGATTATATATTTTCATTAACTAATAGTATTCCAAATACAGTAACAGACAATATCGAATCAGGAAGAAATTCAGCGATGGAGAAACACGAAGAATGTGAAGAGATAATAGATCAGCTGAGCGTTGAACATGAAAGTGACAGTGAACAGGTATCCTTACAGGTTCCTAAACAGTCCTTTAGCAAGCGGCAAGTTAACTGACCAGGGAGATTTGAAGAGTATGAGCTGTATAGTGCATATTGTTTGTTGTCATATGATGGTGATCCTGAAACATACAAGGATGCATTGGAACCTGGTCCGGAATGGATACAGGCAATCAGGAAAGAACTCGCAGCCCACGAACAATATGAAACATGGACACCCGTGGTTTTACCAGATAATAGAAGAGCGATAGGTACTGTAATATTGCGTCTCTGCTCCGGCGTCAAAATGTAATAGCTTCCTTATTCTTAGATGCAAAATTACAAAGCGACTGTCTTTATACACTTGTCAAGCTATATAAGATGGACTCTGTTCACTAGTGATGATATACGGGAGATTATCGTATAAAGAATATATGACGGTTTTACTTCTAGACAATCTTTTTAATCAATTTGATGCTATTGAGTGATTCAGACGGGAATAAAATACACGACATTAACTTTCCTTATTCTAAACACTAAGATTTCATAGTTAGTGGACAGGGGAACTATATTATCAACTTCACACTTACAGTTTGATTTTCCGTTGCTCGGATGTCGTTAGTTGTCACGGAATTTTCATATATCAGATTTATAACATGTATCTTAAGTGACTTAATTCTTATTTGTTTCTTTTTTATAAAACTGTTAGATGTTTGCGGTTTTCAGTGATTAAGAAAAGTGAAGTGAATATCGGAATAATTGGCCCAGCGTGCGTGGACAATCTTAACCACAGGGGTAGCGTGAAAAGTGGCAAGGAGTTCAATTATCCGGAAAAGATGTAAGTACAACGGCAATACTTTATTTATACATAACCTCATGAAATAAAATAAAATAAAATTCTCTAGCAAATTAAAATCAAATTCATATACAGATCGGGTAAAATAAATGATTGAAAATAAATGCTCTATTTTCTCAGTGATGAGTTCGGTCAGATTTTAAGCGGGTCTTTAAATTTTATGTCGCGGCAAGACACTTGCGAAATATTCTCGGTAACATACTTTGAATGTATCGGTCGTCGAGGTTCTATAATAGATAGCCCGAGCCACGCTATTAGGGAATGTCGACGTGTATAATATCGGCGAAACGAACTTTGAATAATTTCAGTCAAAATTCCACACTATCATGATATTCCGACGTTGTCTTTGTCCAACCTTCATCAACCGCAGCCAGCGGCCGTCGAGAGATGAAGTCTGG
This sequence comes from Dynastes maya, assembly GCA_029619315.2. Taxonomy (NCBI): domain Eukaryota; kingdom Metazoa; phylum Arthropoda; class Insecta; order Coleoptera; family Scarabaeidae; genus Dynastes; species Dynastes maya. The sequence goes on along the minus strand of JAROYE020000003.1, from coordinate 65,052,350 downwards.
GCAGTAGGAGCTCTCGCAGCCCAAGGCTAACGGAGAGATTGTTCCTTCGTAGCGTGAGCCACAGAAAGACAAATGTAGGCGGATTCGGTCGCCTTTTATAGCGAAATTCAATCGTTTTTGTTTATCTACGTAGAGTGACCTTGCATGTAAACGGCGCGCGCTCATACGGATCTCGCAGCTATCGTGCTTACACAATATGTACTACCGTATATTATAAATGACAACATTCATAGAGTACACTGGAGTACAACGTAAATGGTTTTAAAATTTGAAACAATAATCGAAAGAAGTGAATTTACAATTTGTAACAAAGATTTAAAGACTAAATGAGACAAGTAAAATTTGAAATAATAATTTTCTTTGTTTTTTTCAGAATTAAAGTCTTTAAATTTGGCGAAACGGGATGGTTCGTCACAATACAAAGTGGATATTTCGTACAAAGCAAAATGGTGTGAAAAAGACGCGATTAGTAGCGAAAGGATATCAAGAAAAATCAAGCGTGAATGTATATTCTCCAGTTGCAAAGATGCCTACTATTAGGATGTTTTTATCTCATGTGCTACAAAATGATTGGAGTATTTGACAGTTAGATATACCAACAGCTTTTTTAAACGGTTCCTTAGAAGATACTGACATTTATATAAATGTGCCAGAAGGAGTATCTGTCGAACGAGGATATGTTTTGAAGTTAAACAAAGCTCTATAGGGGTTAAGAGGAAGTCCTCGTTGTTGGAATGAATGTTTTAATAAGTTCGCTTCAATACATAACCTTAGAAGATCCAGAAGTGACGTCTGCCTATATATCGGCAAAAATGTATGGCTTGTGCTATTCGTTGATAACATTTTAGTGACAGGACATGACTTGGAAATAGAATGTGTAATAAGAAACTTGAAAAGTGAATTTAATGCCAAAGGTTTAGGAGAGTTGAAATGAAATGGACATTATTCGTAATGAGAATCCAATAATAAAGTTATCCCAGCAAAGACTCATTACAAAAATAGATGAATATAATATGATTGTAAAGGAGTGTCTACACCTATGGTAGTCGGGTTTGAAGTGAATGATACAGATTGTGTGACGTACCTTATCGTGAAATCATCGGATGTTTAAATTATCTAGCAATGATAACAAGCCCTGACATTTGTTATACTACAGCATATCTTGGAAGGTTTTTGGACAAACCAACAGCTACAGCTTGGGGCGCAGCTAAACGGTGCATAAGGTATGTTAAAGAAACTCAGAGTTTGAATCTGACTACAAAAATGGGCAAGAAGCAACAATTGAAGCACACGCTGATGCGGATTGGGGATCAGATAAGACTGATAGGAAAAGTACAAGTGGAATGGCAATCTATCATCATGGAAACTTAATTTCATGGCGTTCCAAAAAGCAGCAGACAGTGGCTCAATTAACCGCAGAGGCGGAGTATTTGGCAGCAGCTTCTTGTGCTTCAGAGGTTCTGTACATCAAAAATTTGGCAGAAGATTTTTTCCAAGATGGTGTTGAAGCAACTTTATTTATTGATAGTCAAAGTGCGCTAGGGATAATAAACAATTACGAAAATACAAAAAGGTCTAAACATATCGATAGAAAGTTCATTTTATTAAAGACATAGTAGCAAAAGGACTACTACAAGTTGATTATATATCAACAAATGAAAATGTTTGTGATATATTCACTAAACCACTCTGCAAAGAAAACATTGTTAGTCACAGAATTAGACTAAAGATTGTATAACTTATCTATGTTTACTTATAATTTAAAACTTATTGTCAAGGTTTAAATTGAGGGGGGGGGGTATTGAATTTCCCGCGTTTTGTTTCTACTAACTGGTTGGTAGCTAATTAAAACAGTCGTAGTTGTTGTTGTTGTCAAGTTGTCAGGGAGAATAAAATGGTGTGCTAAAACGTGAGTGTAATTAATAAAAGATCCTAATTAAGAAGTAAGAAAAACAACATATTCATCGGAAATTCATCATCAATTTATATTTGGAAAGGAATTATCAAAACTTGCTGTGGATAAAACAATCGCCATCGCGATTAAAATAAAGGAGAAGAGGGATGCCAATTGATTTTCTCACCTTGATTCAAATTTTCATCGAGGTAACTTCGAGGTATGTTGGTTGCGCTCCCAGTTTCAAATGTTAATATTTCATAATCGTACTATGAATTCAAGATAGAAGTGAAGGTTGGTAGTTAAGAATAGGCAGGTTTCATGTGAATGTAATATAAACATAAAGTTCGTCATAAAGTCGAAAAAGAGTTTAAGAACGTTTCCGAACCCTCAGTTTATATAATTAACCAATTAATTTTCGACAATTTATTTTTTTTCAATACATGATATTATGAAGCACGTACCAGATATTAAAAGGTATTATAATTCTAATAATGCTTATACGTTATAATAAAGCTTATTAACATGGTGACAAAGGTTATTAACTCACTTTTATTATCAAGGTTCTATTTAGGACACTGCGAAAAAAATAAAAGTTACGATAACAATAATACATTAACATTTTTAGGATACCAGTAGCAGCTCATACACAACCACATAACGTTATAGATAGCTAAAGTAATAATAATAGCAATTTATTAAGTATGTTGAAAATAGTTTTATATTAATTAGATTTTACAAGATGGTAATCGAAATCGCTGTTTGATTCATGTTATTTCAACTTTCTTTCCACAATCTTATAGAAAAGCTCATCTAGATTTTTTTGTATATATTTCATTATACTTAAAATGCGTCCCCCTAACACTATAAACTTTTGTTTTTCTAAAGATGGTGATTAAAAATACTGCGTAAAAGTTGTTTTTTTTGGTACGTTACCAGCGTCTACTCGAAGTCACAATTTTCCCTCATACCTATATTTTCTAGCAAAATAACAAGCATGTGTAAATAATAAATTGCGAAAATAAATAGAAGAATGTTGACTAGAGGTCTGTATAAAATGAATAGATTTATTTAAAGCACAGATTTTTTTAGCAGTAAAAAAATAAGAACATACTGAAAGCTGTTAAAAAAATTATTCAATTTATCTAAACATAAATGTTTCTGAAAGAGCTTTCTAGATGAATTTCTTAAGGCAATGTCTAATTTGAACATTATACAAGATATTACTCCGGAAATGTTAGTAAATGTTCAATAAAATACAAGGAATCGTATTACAGTTTGTATACAGAGAAATGGTAATTACTCCGAGTAGATGTTGAAATTGTACATAAAATAAGTTTTACAGATTATTTCGATGTTGTTGATCAATCGCTGTTGATTAGTAAGTTGGAGGCTTATGGTATACATGGAGCACCCAGGGACCTGTTCATCTCCTACATGAGCAGTAGAACTGCTAGGGTTGCTGTAACAGCGGACGTGGGTAATACTACAAAAACATCTTATTCCAAAACAATAGAACTAAGTTGCGGTGTTCCTCAAGGATCAGTTTTGGCTCCAACACTCTTCTTAATTTATGTTAACGACCTCTAACGTTAACACACTGTACCTTATCCCAATATGCAGACGACATAAGTTGTATAGTTTCAGATATGAATGATGCTAGTTTTTCAATTTCAGGTGCGATATTAGTAAATCGGATGTCTGACTGGTGTGATAATAATTGTCTAACACTGAACATTACCAAAACAACCTCGGTTCAATTTAAATCGTCCACCTTGCACCGTAATGCCTTTGACATACGTTATAACGACATTCCGGTTTCCGAAAGCGACTCGATCAAGTTTTTGGGGTTGATTATAGACGGAAAGTTAAAATATAATGAACATTGTAATCTATTGCAAAGTAAGGTGTCGACAGCACTATATGGTATGAGAAACTTGCGCAATGTAGGTGGATCCCAAGCTACCAAAGAATCGAAGGAAATGAAATGGTAGGTAAGCTGGCCAAAGAAGCAGCGAACTTGCTTTTCATTGGTTCTAATCTCTGTTGTGGTCTACAAAAGAGCCACCTGCAGCAAGAAATCAAGAAATAGGAGGATAATCAAAAGGCGAATATCAGGACAGTAAATATAGTGCAATTGTTTAGCAAAAGGGACTTTAGACTACTGGCAGGAGTTTTGACAGGACGTGCAACCCTAAAATATATAACAACGTGGAGCTGAATATCAAATCTGTCGTCTATGCGAAGAACATCTGGAGACGGCAGCACACATTCTGTGTAAATGTATTCCATGCCGTCAGTCCATACACGGCATTAACACTTCAGTAGGCCATTTCCCACCCCTACTGAACTGTAGGAAGAAGATTCTAGAAGTAGCACTAAGGTTCATTAAAAGCCTCCAAATATTCTAATAAGCACAAGGGCACTGTTGCAATAGTTAATACGTAAATAATAAGTAAACTTTCTAAAAGAGTAAAGAACCCTACAGTTGGAATAAGCACGTTTAATAAGTTTGATAATGTCTTGTTGGAACCTAAATTCGTTTACACTTAGATTTTTCACCTCTGAACGAAATGGGATGTTGGTATTACTAATAGTGATAAATATGCTATTATGAATTCCATTACATGTCTGTTTGTTACCAAAATCAAAGCATGCTGTTGTGAGAACTGAGAAACATATCGAGATTCTCTCGTACTCCCATTACCGCTGCCTGTAATTCATGTGGAGAAACTGACTTATATATATTTGTGCATCCTCAGCATACATTATAACGATCGAACCTTTTTTATATATAATTTGGCAGAAGACAAGTGTATACAGAAAAACAAAGTGACCCAAGGACCGAGCCTTGTGGGACACCCTTGCCTAGTGCAAGAAAATGGGTTGCTTGTCAATTAAGTAAGACTTCATCAACGCAATTGACACATCAAACCCAACGTAGTGAAAGACAGATCTATTTAAGTCGCAGTAACTAAAGGTATCTATTTCAAGGCCATGATAACTACACTGCGTAGATTCAGATCTTATTTCTGTGTGGGCAATTTCAAGAAGTTCATGGCGACTATTAATTTGATAGCATTATTTTTTCCGATACCAAGTGAAGCATCGATTTCAAACCATCGATACCCCTTTTTATTACAATAGAAACAAAAGTATCGATATTTTACTGATAAACACCAGCAAATACTTGAATTGGCTTATCTTTAGCCACAGACGTTGCAGGAATATTTACCACTTAGGAAATACAATTGCAAAATGTATTGTTCAAATGTCAATTATTACGTTAGGAAGGAAGTATACGAAGGACTATGTATGACTATGTATTCAAAAATGTTTATTCTATAGATGTTTAACTGAAATTCTAACGGAATTTTCATTTTGTAATTGTTCCCTGCAGTTTTAATAATTAATTTTCACTACTGCTTTTAAGCACGTTTGGAATTTTTAAAGTTTAAATTACAAAAAAAGAGTTTTAATTTTGAAAAGAAATCATTTTTTTTTGCATTCTGAGCGCTTGTTTAATAGAAAGCTAAATTTTAATTTTCACCAAAACTGAATTTTTAATAACACGTTAAATAACTTATTTTTCCTGTTTAACGTCGACTTTATAGTGATCACTAACCTGGGCAAATATGCGCATAAAAGTTTACACATAAAATAGAAGGTAAGAAATAAATTATAAAACGTGCTGAAACACTTACCGTTTTAAAAGTCTTCCGTGAAATCACAAATTGGGTAACATCTGTTAAATATTTGAATCATTAGATATGTTTCCACTGCTGTTTCAGTTAAGTGAGTACGACGTGCGGAATAAATGTATTTTAATGCCGAAAACGACCGTTCAACATCTAGCGATGTTATATTTGCATATTTGAAACAACTTAATGCATCTTCACACGCACCTTCACAAATTTGTCTTAATATAAGAAAATCGGAGTCTTTCTTTAAAACACTTTCAAATTTTCGTATTACGCACCAATTTATTCCGCCTTCTACAGCGCATAACTGTGCGTGAACATCATTCACAATTTGAACAGAATCTACTAGCGACATCGAAACATTTTGTAATTTTTCTATTCCCTCCTCTAGTCCGAAGTAATTGTTGTGAATAGTTTGTAAATCTCTTTTAACCTGACTATCTTGAAATATTTTCTGGCTTTCCTTGATTACTGCAGCTTCTGTCGTATTGAATTTTAAAACTACCTTCTTTACTTGATCAAAATATTTGTTGTGGTAAAACGCAGCCTGCAACCATGTTCCCCAACGTGTAACAATCGGCTGTGGTGGTTCAGATAATTCAGGACACAGTTTGTGAAATAGTCGGGTACGTTTCGGGGACTTTAGAAACACTGCCTTTGTACTAGCAATCAATCCATTTACTAGTGGAAAACATGTAGGAATCGTTTGTGCCGCAAGATTTAGAGTATGGATTTTACACGTTACATGCAAGAAGTTACCACTGTGTTCTTTAAGAGATCGGCCCAAAGAACGCATGTTTGCGGCACCATTACTCAAAAACATTAAAAGTTGCTTAGTTGAAACTTCAAATTTGTTCACTGAGTTCAATACCACCTTTAAAATCTCATCGGCAGTACAATTTATAACTCTTTTGGAAGCAAGTAAGAAGGAGGATGACGGTCGATGTGGTTCCATTGTACGTACCATTACATTAACCACAGAATGTTTTTGACGATCCACAGTTTTTTATCTTTCAATTCCGTTTTCATTCTTTTTTCTATATGTTCACGAGCAAATGGCACTACATTTCGTATCGATGTCCGACTAGGTAATTTACAGTCCGCATATTTATTGCAGAAGGAGACAAATGCTTCTTTGTCTAGTAAACGAAACGATAGATTACATAAAATAAGAGTAACACATAAATCTAATGTAAATCTTTCTTGGTCTCGTATGCCACTTTTTGCAGAAGAATGCTGTTTGTTTTCGATGTGACGCTGACAGTGGCTTCTGGACCAACATATTAAGACATTGAATTTTAGCGCCATCCAAAATTAAGTCCGTCATGTCCACTATAAAGTTTTTAAATGTGTCTGCCATTGGTCGTTTTCGCGACGTACCTAACTGGGACATTTTTAAAGCAGATATAAGCGTACAGTTACGAAATAAGTTACGACAGCCTACATATACACAGAACTACTCGCATACAGCATCGATTTACCACATATCTACTACACTGACTGTTACCGCTGTTTGCCCAGATTAGTGATCACTGAATAGGGTTCGTTAAACGATTACAGAAGGACATATGTGGCACTGGAATTTGATAGGATGAAGGCCCTGAGTTGAGACTATCTTCAATAGTAAATAGGTACATTTTAACTTAGTAGATTGTTGTTTCTTTTTATCTATTAAGCCAGTAAACGCTTTATCAAACAAAAAGAGCAAATCGACAATTTCCCTGTTTATTCCTTATGCTAACCAGGTGCATTTTGTTCAAATAAGGAATAGGAACCGGAAACTTGCAACGAATAATTACGAATGCCACTATACAAAGTTCATACGTAAAGGGCATGTAGGTACATCCACTCCGCATTGCCTAAATGCAATTATTAACGTCTACGAAACTAATTGCCCAAAGTATCTAATTGTAAGTAGATATTGTAATGCACCTAATAGTTATAATATGTAGAGATGCAGACTTTGTAAAGGTAGCTGATATTCCTAATCGCATTTGCGGGCATGTTAGAACCATTAAACTATTAGCTAGATACGTAGCCTAGATATATTCTACTGTTAGTGATGCAGAATAACATAGTTAGAAATCAATGAAGATAAAAATAGCAACAAACGTATGCTGTTGAGAAACTTACTCCTAGCAGTTTTTAACTATACGTATTATTTCTTTTCCAAAAATAAATGACTTTTGTGTTCCAAATACCAATCATAAAATGGATAAAGATAAGATAAGATCTACTAGCGAAAAATAGGTATATTCAATTTAATTACACATCTGATTTTATCAGAAAGTGGTATGCATTTTTTTTAAATAAAATACTCGATGTGTAGGGCTATTCAGAAAAAGTTTGAGATGGCCAGATTTTTAGTTTCTGCAAAAGAAACACACCAAATTGTTCTTAAAGGAACGAGGTTTTATTTTTAAAAAGAGAAACAAGGAAAACTTAAATATGACCACCGTCGTGATGTCTTACATAAGAATATTATTGTCGATGTAATGATTCTGTAATACTGGTACTACAAAGCATTGGAACATTCGAAAATATTGCTGTCCATTTATAGCTACTGTTTTCTTTTGTTCGTGTTCCATTTCTTCATAGAAATAAGGTCCTATTAGACAATTTTACGCAAAACCACACCAAAGAGTAACACTGACATAATCTAATCCTTATTGAATAATCGTATTTGGATTAATTTCTGCCTGTGTTCTGCAGTTGTGTATAGCATCCCTATTTAATTCAAAACCGACTGTTTGTTTCTAAATATGTATGCTAAGGGCTATTTGGAGCTATTTAGAAAACAGGTTTCTGCGCTGTAAAATAAACTGCACCATAATGAAAGCGCTTCTACATTATTCGCTCGGAAATTGCCCTGAATATTTGTTATACTTTTTGTAATTTCCAACGTATACTAGAACGGATAAGTAACAAACAAGCATTTGAAGGGATGCACCAAAATTATGTGAAAATTAAAACAAGCTACGCTTACCGAGAAATAACCCATCAGATTGAAGACTAACTGTGTAGAACCAGGTAAACAATGTATTTGCGGAAATTAAATATACATATTTCAGTTTGTATTTGTTAAATTTGTTAAATTAACTAAGACATCATTTTCTTGATTTGAGATTTCAGAGGCATTGCCAATTCACCATTTTCCATCATAAACACATGTCACCTTAACTCATGCAAACGGAAAATTAAAATCTAAAATGTTTTTCACTTAAATTGTTACGGTTAAACTTCCCACTGTTCATCACGAATTCAAAGTAATTTTTATTTAGGAAAACAAAAGATAATATTTTGTTAGAATAACATTTTATGTAAATCCTTGCATGTCCCCAAATGTTTTAATTATGTTTTATAGAACTTTGGAAAACCGTATAAGTTTTAACCGTTTTGTGAATAACAGTATATTATTAGCTTCATTTATCGATGCACATGTGTGTCTTGTTTTTGTGTAGTACGTTATTCAAAAGAAATGCTACGTTACCTACAGCTACGGTTTATAGGCCGATGCAGAACCTCATTCTGCAGGATCCTTCTCCTGGCCTGATGCTGTTCCGCTTGCAACGCTAAAGGCGTATGACTCTGTTCAGGCAAGATTTTCCCTCGCAACAATGACGGCGTGTAGAGTCGTCCGTGGCGAGACATTTCGATACTTGCGGCGCTGACGACGTATAGCGCTGTCCGGGTAAGGTTTCTCCTCGCAAATTAGCTCACCTAACTTAACTGCATCACCGAAACTGAATTCAATTCATTCCTGATAGAGACTTTTGCTTGTTTATTTGTAAATAAATAACAGAATGAAACATTGCCCAAACTTGTACATTTTATGTCTCTTTTTCATATTGTAAACATTTTATTTATTAAAAATTAAATTAGCGGTAGTAATAATTTTCAAGAAATTTATTTTTCAAGTACACTTTGCCAGAATGATGCATAAACATAATGAACATCAGTAGCTCAATATTCGCATTTAATTTCACGTTGACATGGAAAAATATACAAACATCACGGAAGCCAGAAAATCTGCATGGAATACGTTGGATTGTTATCTTTCCTGATGTTGGAAGTAAATAAACAGGCAGTTTGAAAAGGCTATTGTAAGTTATGAACTGAAATTTTTATCAAATTCCTTAGTTTTTGTCATTAGAAATTTTCCATGTTGAATGTTGATCTATTTAAACAAATTGTCCATTTATGCTGGATTTCTGGGCATTGTGGAATTTTTGGGAATGAGAGAGCTGGTTCATCTTTAATTCCCCTTAGCCGAAGAACGCCTCATTTAGCCTTATATATTTTTAAAGAAAAAATAAAGAATAAATACGAGGGAAAGTCATTAAATAAGTCACAAACTGTTGTGGGAAAGCTGAAAATAGCAGAGAGCTATTTTCCGTATCTGTCATTGGGGGGCAGCACTATCCAGCTTAATGATAATCAAGTGACAGTTGACGTGCGCGTACGCAAGCAGTGTTAATATGGCGACCGTGCTCGAAGAGTGTACTGTGGAAGAGCAGCGTGCTGTTATGCGTTTTTTCTGAGCAAAAGGACTCCCTGCAAAAGATATCCATAAAGAAATGTCTCCTGTTTACGGTGAAAAGTGTTTGTCGCGTAATGCTGTGTATAACTCGGTCGAGAAATTCTCACAAGAGCGCTCAAAAGTTGTTGACGGTCAGCGAAGTGGCCGCCCCGTTCAGATTGCGACAGATGTAACACTTCGAAGGGTGGAAGAGATGATTCGAACTGACTGGCGGGTAACAATAGACAGCATAGTAACTGCAATAGGGTGTTCTCATGGTTTAGCCTACGAACTGATGCACGATCGTTTGAATTTCCGAAAAGTTTGCTCACGGTGGGTTCCTAGACAACTGACCGAGGAACACAGAAGGATTCGAATGGGCTTGTGCCTAAAACCTAAAAAAAATCAAGAATTGACACACACAAATTCTCTTTACTCCATCAAAACATACAATGTATTACAAACAAAATAGATTACATTGAAGCCTTCCTGTTTAGTAGTAATCGACCGTATTCTGTATTAGCTTTTACTGAACACTGGCTCAAACCTGCGCATATTGGTCATATTACCATCAAGAACTATAAGTTGATTTCTAGCTTCATACGATCAGTAAACATTCATGGCGGTTCTTGTATCTTTGTACGAGACGATATCGAAGCACATGAACTTGAGCACCTAAAACACAAAAGTGCAGAAAATATAATAGAATGCTCTGCAGTAATTCTACCTACACTCAAATTTATAATTTTAAACATATATAGGCCGCCATATGCTGATTTAGACAGTTTTTTTTATACTCTTGAAGATATTCTACTGAATTTAAAACACAATACGGGTAGATACACCATAGTATTGTGTGGAGATTTCAATATAAATCTTATGAAAGAGAATGATAAGAAAGTCAAACCGTTCCAGGATTTGCTTAGTTCATTTGGTCTATGACAAACTATTACAGAACCTACCAGAGTTTGTGAAACTGGTGCTACTCTTATAGATAACATATTTATAAACACAAACATAAATTTTGAGAGTCTAGTAAACAAAACTATTTTGTCAGATCACTATGGGCAAGAAACACATTTTGAATTATTGCTAGAACAACCAAAGACGGAAAAACTATCTTTGAGAGTCTTATCAAATAATGAAATTCTTATAATACGAGCAAAGTTACAACAAGTGGATTGGGATCTATTCCTAGTACAACAACACCCAAACAAGTTCGCCTACTTACTGATATCTACGCTGAAACAGATTTATGAAACTGTGTGACCAGAAAAAGTTAAGTTTAAACAACCAAAAGAGGTAAACGCATATTGGTTAAATGATGAGATTAAAAATAAATGTCGTATCAAACGACAGTTGTATGAAGCTATGATAAATAAAAGGATTACAAAAAATTACTACCAAGATTACTGTACATATCTAAAATTGGTGATACTTCAAAAGAAAAAAGAATGCAACACAAATTATATTTTACAATCTCAAAACAAAATTAGAGCAACTTAGAAGTTAGTTGACAGAATAACTGGACGAAATACCCGGAAAAATATTGATATTGGCAAAATATGCGAATATCATAAATATACCGCTAATGAAATGGTGAATAGCTTCAATTCATATTACATAAGTATGGGTAATCATAATACCCAAGGTACTAGAAACACAGGCGATGTATCCATGAATGATAGGTCTATGGTACTATACAACGTTGATCCTGTTGAAATTCTTAATATAATAACTTCCCTCAAAGATACGTCATCCGTAGGACCTGATGGATTACCAACGAAATTAATAAAGAGTTGTGCAGATTTACTTTGTACTCCAATCGCAAACATGATTAACCTTTCCTTCGAAACTGGTATATATCCCGATAATTTAAAAATAGCTACTATAACACCTATCTACGAAAGTGGCGATGAAACAGATATTGGGAATTATAGGCCCATTGCACTAATATCTATTATAGCAAAAGTAGTGGAAAAAGCCATTTTGTCGAGATTAATAACGTTCACTGAATCCTGCAACCTTTTAACGCCATTCCAAACTGCTTATATACAAGGAAGATCAACTATCAGAGCCACTTACATGGCAATCACTAAAATAACACAAGCAATATCGGAAAAGAAAGGAGCAGCCGGAGTTTTCGTAGATTTAGCAAAAGCATTTGACAGCGTAGATCATAACATCTTACTCGAAAAGCTAGAAAGAATGGGGTTTAGAGGGATAGTTCACACCTTACTGAAATCCTACTTAACAAATAGAAGCCAATGCGTACAAGTGAACTATAACAGAGAGAAATATCAGTCGCAATGGCTACAAAACCAACAAGGCACCTTGCAGGGTTCGATATTAGGAGCATTTCTATTTATGCTATATATGAATGACCTACCAGAAGTAACGCAGCATTACCTCACCATGTATGCAGATGACACGTCAATCATTATAAAAGAAAAAGACAATGATATATTGAAAAAGGAAATTGTTGAAGCTCTGGGTAAAACAAATAACTGGTTTAGCCAAAATAACTTAAGGCTTAATGTAAACAAAACAAATGTAGTAAAATTCTCCTTAAAGAAGAATGATAATATATCAATAAGCTTTGAAAATCAGCAAATAACATCAATAAATAATGCAATGTTTTTGGGTTTGATACTTGACACCGCACTATCTTGGAAAGACCAAGTGCATATACTTACCAAGAAATTATCCGGAATGATATATGCACTGCGAACGAAATCATCCGAGGTTCACGTTGAAGCAGCGTTGTCAGCTTATCACGCATATTTAGGGTCCCGGCTATCATATGGCATCATCTTCTGGGGAAATTCGGTGGATGCTGACAGGGTCTTCATCCTCCAGAAGTCGTGTCTAATAAGTATCTTCAATCTGAAAAGGAGGGAATCATGTAGGAGTGCATTTAGAGAGAATCGTATACTTACCTTGTCTGCATTGTATATTTATGAATGTGCGTGTTTCGCGAAAAAACATTACAATGAAATCCTTGCCGAATACGAAACTAACCATATCTACAACACTCGGGAATGCCAAAAAGCAACTCTTCGTGAGCCGCAAACAACATATGCGCGCATACATAAAGGTGTAGTGACGCAAGTTTTAAAAATTTATAATAAACTGCTGTATGAATTTAAGACATACACACTTAAAGATTTAAAAAAAAATCTTAAAGAACTTCTGATTGAAGAATGTTTGTATCATCCAAATGAGTTCTTTTTATGAACTCCATAATTTGATTAGTAATTTGTCAAGCATAGCTTTTGTTTTCTTTATCTATTTATACTTAGCTGGTACCTATTGTTTCTGTTGACATGTTTCATACTTATTGTATACTATGAAATAAAGGTTTGTTATTATTATTATTATTATTATTATGTTTGATAAATCTTCGGTTAGTTTAAAGAGAATTGTTATCAATTAATTTCAACAGTTATAGTATTATTAGTTATTTCAATTATTATACGTACACCCTTAAGAACATTACTATTAACCGGTAAGATTATTTCCTACTTTTTTAAGATTGATGTTGGTGTTTACTTTGTAGATTGTTCTTTTTTTTCACAATCCATTGCGCTTGCAAACAATTTTCTTTAAGAAATAGGCTGGAAATGTAATGTTTTTACCTCCCCTCCATTTTTTGAGAAAGAAGAAAACAAGAAGGAGAATGCAAACATCAACTCCCTCGGTTGCTCAAGTTGAAGCTAGAGAAGACATCTTTCGTCCTTTCGTAGTCGTTGAACGAAAGGACCAGAATCGCTTTCACACCCCTATCGGCGTAATAGCGCGCGCAATCCACTCTCGCGTGGTGCGGCGGCGGAGTCAGCGGTGGTGGTGTGCCGGTATCCGTACTATGTCGGAGTTGATAGTGGTAGTCTGCGCGCGGTGGTGACTGCAGCAAGTCGATCTGTTCTTATCATTCATCTCTCACAGAACTTAGACATCCGTCGGTCCAGTTCTCCGTTTCTTATCAATCTTTGACGCTAACCATAACAATGTGCCAATCAATCGAAAAATTGTCAAGTTAACATGGGATAGTAGCTATGATCAGTGCTCTAAAACCATGGTGCTGCTGTTGGACGCTCTTAATTCTTTCAACAGGTGAGCGATCTCTTTCCTTTACTTTTTGTTCGACTTTTATTTTCGGGGGTTTCGCCGACGAAGTTTTTCAGATGCATGTATTCGCATACGTTTTTCCTGATGCGTTTTCTTCTCTTGTTCGTCGTAACTCCTCTCGTGGAAGTGCGCGTACGGTCACGGCTGCTGTACGAATCGATTCCGTAGCGAAGGCAAATTTCAGACGAGTTTGGAGCGATGCTGCTGCTGTTGCTATCGTTGGCTGTCTATGACTCGGTCGGTGACCTAACCTCACATTTTCCGGAAAACTCCATAAACGATACGGCTTTCGTATGTTATCGCATGGCACGCTACGTAGATATGCATATGTCTGCGATGTATGAATACGTACTAAATACATTTTCTGCGGGAAACTCTTTATTGCTACGAGCGTAACAATCTAATAAACCGTATATAATAAATAAATAAATAAAAATAAGGAAGATTCATACGAAAGAACCCACAATTATGTTAGTTGACTGCATAGACTATTAAAACAAAGGGATTCTTTTTTATCTAGAATTTGTAACGTGCGTAAAGTAAAGAAAAAGAAGAACCATGCATAATAAACGCCTCATTTTTATAATGACACGCTTTGAGGTATTGGTTTGTTGTTTCCAAAGTGAAAGCAGAAATATTTATAAAGATTAAATTAGTAATTTTTGACTGTTACATTTTGTTTAACTACACAGAAATGTATTATAGGTGTGAAATGTTTCATTGGAATAATAATAAAATTATCGGTTTGTATCTTCTAAAATACTAAGATGAACTATAAAAGCGTCTTTGTTCAAAATAAAACCCAACGAAACATTATTTGATTTTATGAAAGCGGTCTTTGTAAAGACTATATTGAAAAAAAAAATAAGTGAATTTAACTGGTTCCTGGTGAGTAATCGTTTTTGTGCATTGGAAAACTATTACATGGAAGCGGTCGCAAAAATCGTCTGGTGTGGTTCTCTCAGTATTAGAGCACATTGTACTAGTCTCCTACGACACTTTACAAATTTGTCGAACAATACGAGGATGGTATGATGAATGCCTGTGTTAAGCAATTGTTTTGTATTTGCTAAATTTATTTCTCGACATAATCTTCTTGTAGCTCCGTACACTTAGTCTAGCGATGTTCCAACTTTTTTAAGCCATCGAAATATGTAATAATTCGTATCGTAACTGGACTAGTTTTGCTGTCGCAGTTGCCGATGAGAGGGCCGGGGCGTTATGATGATGGTAGAGAATTTTTTTCTTCATTAGGTGGGGCCTTTTTCCCTTTAGCTCAACTTTAAATCGGTCTAATAAATTAGCATAGTACTGTCCCGTGATTGTCCTTCCCTTCTCTAAATAATCAATTAAGATTATGCTTTGCGAACCCCAAAAAATCGTCGCCATAACTTTGCCGACTGATGGAATCGTCTTCGCCGTCTTTGGTGCACGTGCGCTGGAAAAAAACCATTTTGTAGTGATGTGTCAATATCTCATCTACAGTCATACAACGCCGCAGAAGCTCACTTATATTGTGCAACATGTCCAAACATTGCATTGAAGTTATCACGCTATTCCGTTTTTGATCAATCGTCAGCAGACCTATCTCACCGATAGCTTTCTCATGCTCAATATTTCGTCAACAATGTTTTGCATACATTCAATTGAGATATCATGAACTTTGATTGATTTTATATCGTCCACAGTCACCACAATGGGATGACCTGGCCGCTCCACATTAAAGGCGGATGTTCGGCCACGCTTAAATTCATCTCTTTGATTTCTGCACACGTTTTCCTATTCAAAACAGAAATCGAATCACTGACCGGTATTGTTTTTTCCAGGATTCTACAAATACATAACCTTGCTCACTTTCAACGGCTCTCAAAATAATAGTACTCGATGAATCTCTCCGAAATTGTCACATACGTCGATTAAAGACTAGTACTCATAGTCGGTAATGCAAATTTTGATATAAAGCGTCATCAGTCTCCAAACACGGGTACTTCTCATGATATCCTCGTAAATACGAAGATGGCATGAAATGGGGGTACTATGTATCAACTCGCTCCTTTCCTTGACTTCCAAACCGTTAAGCTCCTTTTCAATACAACGAGCTGATTAGGGCAAAAACGAAACGCCCTGAATGTCTTTGAATATATGTTTTTCATAAATTTTCTTGGAAGGGAACAGATTCTGATGAAAAAGCGATCTGCAATCCTTCAAGTCGCGTTGTAGGGGTGACATCCTCCAAATTTTTAAATTATAGTAAGGGTTGAGTGATACCTCATTTTAGCGTCCACGTCATTTACAATATAACGGTGTATTAAGTTTTGAAATCTATCGATTCTTGGTTGAGAAATGCGCTTTTCTAAAAAAATTACGTTACAGAATAGATACGACAGTTCAGCTGGAAAACAATCATTTATTTATTTTGGAAGTAGTTGGAACTGGCCTCCTCCAACTTCCATACAATACAAACGTTGCTCAAAACCACGACGTATATTTTGTAAAATTTCTGGCGTGACTGCGTACCATGTTTGTGAAATCCTAGTTCGTACATTTTCTAAAAACTCCGGTTTCGTTTTGCAGACGATATTTTTAATGTGCCTCCACAAAAGAAGTCGGGTGGTGATAGATTAGGAAACCTGTGATAAAGGAATTCTCTGACAGAAGCAGCAGCATGGGGTGGTGCCCCATTTTGTTGGAAAACTAATTCATCTTCCATAAGATTTTTATCCTGTTCGAGGATTTCAGTAATCATTGGATCGATGTTGTTTTCTAACGGGTTCAAGTAACTAGCACGGTTTATATTCTAGTTAAGAAAGAAAGGCCTATGACTTCTGGTTTCTGATTTTCTACAGTTCGTTTAGTTACAACTTTACAGAATTGTAACCAGCGGTCTTTGTCTTCTTTATTTAACTCATGAAGAAGTTGCACCTTATAAGGATGAAACTTTGTTTTTTTTTAAATACCGTGCACAGTACTCTTCGATATGCCGGAAGCTACAGATAATTGCGTATAATTCATGTGTATGGATCCTAACACGGCCAATTGCAATCCTTCGCCCTCTGCCATTTTGGCTCGTTGTTTGTTTTTATTCAGTACAGAACTCGTTTCTCTAAGTTAATCTCCATGTCATTTGATTAGATGTGTACATATCAATCTACTCTGATGTCAATCCCTGATCCCGCATACCTCTTTTTCACTCCGCACTTAAAACTTGTGACAACAGAAATAGATATGCACATTGCGAAGCCAAAATGATCGTTGTAGATAAGCGGAAATATTACTCTTTATTTGCTGTCTCCGATATATTAAATTCTCGTAAACCTGCAAGATATGTATTAGTTGCGGAATTCAACATTTTTTGCTATCTAGCATATCCTTCATTAGTCCTTTTGGGAATTCCTATTGCTTTTCTATAGAGCTATTAATAAAAGCCTCCTGTCTCATGAAGTAACAGAGCCTTTTCTTCTACTATGTTGTTTATGTTTTTCTTCCTTTTCCGGCTTTTGTTGCAGTTCCATTTTCTTCATGGCTATTTCCTTTATTGGAACTGCTCGAAGCTCTGCTTTCGTCAAGAACGGAGTCACTGTCGTATCTAGACGCTTGGAGATATTCATCATGCTCGATAACATAAATGAGAAATAGTTCAGGTTGCCTAGAAAATATAAAATTATTACCATCAATTAGAAGGGTATCTACACCCCATGTGTTACCATAACAGGACACTCATTTCCTCAAGAAATGGAAAATCATTTCTGCAATTACCGTTGCCGCTTTTTTCAAGAGATTTGAAAATATTTTATAAGAGATATAGTGCTCACAAATTCTACTTAGTGACTGTAAAAGATATAAGGAGAGGATTCAAAGATGTAAGTGAAACTACGTCGTTAAGATTTTATTTACTTGTGTTGCTGAAGTCGTGAATTGCATTTGTACGCTTCTTCACATAGACGACGACCCGGTATTTGAACTCTTGGGTAAGAATTACGATGTTCATAGGACGACACTGAATGATTTGTTCAATTTAGTCGCCTCGCTGGTGGTTGATAATTCGGAAACCATTCAGAGTTTTCAAGGGAAAGGAAGAAAGGATTGTACAGATATTCAAAACAGTTCAGCAAAATAATAAGTTAGCAAATATCAGATCTGACTGCATATTGAAAGAGCACGTTGGAAAATATCTGACAAATTATTAAAAAAATCTTTTAATATCACAGGGCAAAGTGTTAATAATAAATGTTGATCAATTTTACAGTGAAATGAGTGAGTGCGCCAAAGAAATATTCACAAAATTTCAAAATAGGCAGTAGCAATTGCGTGAAGCGCAGTTCTTAAATCTTAATACGAACGATAATTAATTAAATAAGAATTACCAATATTTACGATAAACAACTCAACCAAAAGCGTAAACTGTTAATTATGGTTCGTAATGGTACATGAATATCTTAAATTAATTTACATAGCAAACGGGGTTCAGGAAGACATGCTGAGGGAGTAGTTAATCATCTAGTTCTGGTGGTAACGACTTTCTCGACGTGTGCTCCAAAACCCGCAACTCTACGGAAGAAACCAATTTCCAAAAACCGCAATTCCATGGGAGAAACCAAATCTTCAAATCCACTACTTAGAGCGTTATTAACTCAAAGGCGACTACACGTAAACCATATAATCGTGGGAACATGGACCTTGGATACCAAGTAATCCCCAAAACGGATTATGTCAGACGACAACTTCTTAGCATTCCAGAATAACTGGGTTTCTTTCACACTAGACCACTTATGGCCACACTCAAACTAGTTGATTCGTTGACTACTACCGGACGACTCATGATTTTGGCGCGAAAACGCCGCTATTTATGTCTTTCCTAGCTAACTTCACGCTCGCCTAAACATCCACCAATCAAAATACGCCTAACTATGAATAGGAATGCAACCTACGGGATGATTTGTGCGTGCGCCGAACTGAATAATTGCTAATTATTGCAATTAGCTACAGATGAAATTTAATGTAACTAATACCATAGTAGAGCGGGATTAATACTGTATTTAAACAAAGTTTCATTGATGATCGTTAGTAAACAACGAAGCTACGGGGCGTAAAGAATAGGAAGAGACGGGAATGATCTGTTCACAAATAGTTAATTACTAAATATCTCATTAGCTTAAGAATGCAATTCAAATTTATTGTTACCATGGGCGGGACGGGGTCCTAATGAGGCGGGATCCCAATGAGATTAGCGGCGTAGAATTTTGAAATAACCAATATTAATGGTTTTATTAAGTAGTAAAGATCAGATCATAGAACGAATTAGGCACATGAACTTAGTTAAACCGAGTACACAAAACTACGCATCATCGACCCGATGATGTCATCCCTTGCAGGTGTTCAATTTCGTAATATGTCTGAATAAAGGAATTGGCGCGAAATGAAATAATGTTGTTCGAAGCATTTTAAATATGAATTTCACGGAATTGCTAATTAGTGTGTAACAATACATGGGCTGCAATTCTGACACAAGCATTATTCTTAAAACAGAAAAATCTGAAATCGCTCTTCAATTGAATAAATCATCTCGGTATTGTCGAAGAGACACTTATAAAAACTTTTATTGTAAACAGTGCACTGGTTCGATAACAAATAAATAATAATAATAACAACAAAAAGCAGTGTTGTTCCAAAGAAACGGTAAATCACAAAAAAGGGACTCATCAACAATCTAACAATACCTGCAAGTAACAACCAACGCGGAGCGATACTTGCAGTGCAATTTAAATTTACACTGGCCGTCATTTTTTAAAACAGCGAATTTCTCAATAAGGAATTAATAGATTTCAAAACGTAATACACCGTTGTGTTGTAAATGACGCGAACCTTAAATGAGGTATCACTCAACCACTAGTGTGATTTAAAAATACAATAATATAAACCTTGTTGCCGCCCCTCACGGCTAGGGTTCAACCCCCTAGCCGTGTTTTCAACTCGTCTCCCTCAAAATAAAAGTTGATCCGTTTTGTGGAAAAATATTTCTTTTCAAAGATGTTCAGGGCGTTTTGTTTTTCCTAGGAGATCTGTATATTACATATAAGGGTGCTTATTTATTTTCTGTATGCATACTAACAAAAATTTCGTTTCTTCATCCAATAACACTCTCACATCATCTATGTTAGAAGTCGCATTCCTAGCAGCAGCATTATTTTTTACAGTAGCCTATATAATTTCTATTGGATTTAAATCCGGGTGGTATGGAGGTAATTTTAAAATTATGTAGCCTTTGTTTTAAAAAGTTTATCAAAATTATAACGGATATGCCGATTTCTATGATGCTTTATGAGTTCACATAATTCAGGTTCTAATATGGAATTATGAAAGGGAATTCATTTTTCTGTCAACCACTTTCTTTTCTCCAAGATTTGTTTCTGCATTCATTTCTTGAATAATCCTCTTTATAATTTTCACAAACCTCCCGGTGCTGGAGGAGCACTTTCTTTTATATCTCTTAGGGCCGGAATACACGGGCAGCAACGAGCTGCTGCAATTGGCAGCTTCAAGCTGTCACAGTTCGGCAGAGCATTGTTTCAAATGCAACCGCGCACACTGTCGGAAAAAAAAAACACGCATGCGCCTCCCGTCATCCCAATTGTATAGCATCTATAACCTCACTTTTTACAATAGTACACACGTCATTAATTATATGCATGAATTTATCTTACCAGTTATTTGTGTTGTCTAGGAATATGTAAAGTAAAAACTAAAATGACCAAAAGATCGTCTTTTTCGGAGTAATATACAAAGTGGAGTTTTTTTGTTGTGTTTAACGTTATAAAAATGTTTCGATAAATTACATTCATATATTTATCCATAGAAAGCTATTAATAACTGCTGGTGTTGCTTATTTTTTCCTTTTTTTTGCATATTGAGGCATCAAATTCAATGTCATGACTAAAGCGTAGCAAACGGTTGCACCCACAGAGGCGCTGTGATAGGAGCTGTGTTTACTCTATACATACAAGGAATCGAGTGGACGTTCGGTTATCATCGGTTGATCGGTGTGCGTGTTCTATTTATAATGTTCGAGAAATTAGTGGAACCGTCCAGGGCGTACCGCGCAAAACTAGACACAGTATTAATAAAAAAATAATAGATTGTTACCTTTTATTGACGTATCGATGACCACTGCGGCAATGTACGACTGCCATGGTACGCCGCGTAGTACTGCAACATAAGCAATGCTTGCATTGTCGATTCGGTTTTGGTAGATGATATTAAATCATTCACCCTAGGATACTTGCTTCAAATTGTTTCTACTACGAGATGACATGCGTGCATGAGGCATGTTATGTGAAGAAGAGTCGGAAAGCATACTTTTAACATTCTACAAGGTTTCAGCATTGTTGCGGCTCCGTCAGAAACTAACATGGTGATTTGGGCTCTTACGCAAAATTCTCTTAACATATTTTTTATTATGTTTGCAACGGTTTCGGCATCAGTACTTTCAATCCTTTTACTGGCTAACAACAAGGAAGCTGCTGGACCATTACGTTTTAAAGGACGCACAACAATATGAATCACGTTGTGTTTCTGAGCATCAGTAGTTTCGTCCACAGTGAGCCAGATTTTTTGATTTCTCAACTCGTCTTTTATACAATGTTTTACTGTACTTTGTACATGTGATAAATTGTACCTCAATTGCCTTTTTGCTGGTAGCTTCCATGATGGAACATATTTATCCCAAAAAAGTTTTCATTATCTACTAGGTATTGTGGGATGTTGCACGTACTCAACATGAGAATAAAGTCATACAAAAATTGCCAGTACGGAATACTGTTTCTTAAATTCAATACTTGACGTTTACTTTTAGTATGACTTCTACATTCAAATGTCGTGCGACCTAGCAACCCTATACCGCAAAATTTACAACGAATGTGCGAACCTGTAAATTCCAAACCAGGGAAATGCCAAATATATTTCTTCACATGTGATGCAAGAGGTACACCAGGCTTTCGTCCCACGTTTTCGAAAACACACAAAAAGAATCCGATAAATAACCGAACTAGCGAACTCCTCAATGTCTACCGCATTATTGAACTCTGCATCCGCATACGTACATACACGCCCCCCGTACAGGCGTCTCTGCGGGCGCAGCCGTTTGTCAGGCTTTAGTCATGACACACAAACCTTCTAATATAAAACGTATGAATTATATTGTATGTTAATTTTTCTTATTTCATACCCAACAACTTCATTTAGTGCGAAAGGAGATTTTCAATATTTCTACATAGGTATTTATTTACGTAACATTGCTTTTGTTACTTTCTTTAAATATATCCTTCGAAGAAACATTTTGAAATAATTTTGATTTGAATCTACTTAATTACTAAATTGAGAATAAATTTTGTATACTTAATTAATATTGCACCACAAAATCCGTTAACCTTTTGCCGGTATAAAATGTTTTATAAATATTTACTTGAAAAATGGCGGTTCAATTGTTTAATCTGAACTACAAATTTGACTTTTCGCGCTGAAAATAAAGAAAGAGAAATGCTCTAGTTTTGTGCTACAACACTGGCATATTCCTCGAAAAGGATCTCGAAAATATGGGGAATGCACTTTTTATATGTGACTTCAGCCAAACAGAATAGCCGGAGAAAAAGGAAGAGAATTACATGGCGGCTTATTTCATGAATCCATAAATCAAACGTAATTTTTCCCATCATTTCAGCCGAACTAGAAGCAATTGCCTATTGGGCACGGTTTGCTGCTTCTGTTTATTTGATGAACGGGATCTTGTAATTTATTTCGACGAAACAGATTTTTCCTCATTTGCGATGGAAAGCAGGGTGACGAATAGATACTTTGGCGTTTCTTTCTCCGCTGTACGATTTTTTGTTTCTTGGGTTATTTGAAGTATATATCTTTTCTTTTCCTTTTTTTGCGTGTTCGTTATTATTAACCGCTTTATTGAAGTTTATTACTACTACGGGAAGATTTATGCTCGAAAAGGAAACTGATGGGCACTTACGAGGATTGTATATTATTTATTGTCTCTAATATAGTAAGCGTTGAAATAAAGATTATATTACAACACAATCATTATTTATTATTAAGTGCTAAAACTGGTTATTCTTTATTATGTTAACTAGTTGTATTCAGTGAGGTTTTGTAACAATTTCGGAAAATGGAGAGAAACATGCTGTTACTAAATATCTGCAGAAGATAGGGTTAACGTCAAAACAACTTCATGAAGATCTGGTTAGCGTACTTGCATTCCTTCATTTTAAGTAGTAAAGAATTAGTTTGGGGGTTTGATAGTGCTGATCGGTCGCATACTGTTCGCAGTCAACAAAACGTTGATCGTTATTGATTAAGCAAGATCGTCGTTTATATGTTGAATGATTTATTGGAAAGGACCTACACTGAAGTGTAGGTGTAATATTTCGTCTATTTTCTCTTTCGGGTATTGATACAATTTCGCTGTGTGGTACCCTTCTCATAGTTGTTCTCAAATTATAATGTTTTCGTTTTTAATGTGTCTTGTTCCATCCACTAAGCAAAGTTGTCTTTTTTGTACATTAAAATCGTTTGTCGCTAAACCAATTCAATAGGCACAACAAAATTTAGGAACATGAGTTAAACAGAAGTACTGGCCGTACAACGTCAGGACAAGCGGGAATAAAGATGAAAAAGTTATTGGGGACAATAGCCGATCATACAAGGGTTCTCTTTTCAGTTTTACATATAGGCATAACAGCAAACAGGACCGTCTCGGTGGTCGAATGGTTAGCACACTTGCCTTTCGATCCGAACTGCGCGAGTTCATATTCCGGTCGAGACGGTTGTTTTTTAATTACGGATAAAAATCAAGGTATGCCTTCTTCTCGGATAAGGAAGTGAAACCGTAGGCTCCGTGTCAATACGATGTTTGGCACGTTAAAAATCCCTCCCAAAGGTTGGAACACCTCTGGATTCGGCAAAATCCTAGTGGTGTTGGCTAATGATCATAGTAATCGATGCCTAGAAGTGCGAGGTGTATTCCGTAACCCGACGCTTCGCCTAATACACAACAACAACAACAGCAAACAGTAGATCGACTTGAAGCGCTTTATTGTTATTATTCTCCACAAGGATCGATGCACGTTTTTATTCTTTCAAATCAACTGTTAAAGCAACTGTTATGCCAGTTATAAGTGGGAACAGTTAAAATTTCCATTTTAGAGGCATCGACTGTTTCTTCCGGTGACTTGAACCGCTGACCACGTAGCCAAGTCTTGATTCTAGGGAACGTAAAAAATCGTTGGGAGTTAGGTCACGACTATACGGAGGATGATCTAATAACTCGATGTTTTACTACGTCTTTTGAGCTCTATTTAAACTCGCATTATCGTGGTGGAAGATGATTCTACGTTGTGGGTTGGTTTTTCGGAGCACGGCAATCACTTCTGGTAAACGATCGGTTGTATATTAATCGGCATTAACCGTTCTTCGATCTTTTAAAGGAATTGCAATACGAGCTGAAATTAAGACAAAAGTTGCGACTATTTTTTCAGAACATTTCAGGAACGGATAACTTTTGCTGGCTTCTCCTAATCTTGAAATACATAGGAATAGTTTTTGAGCCAATTAACGCGAAACGACTTTTGTTCTTCAGTTAAAAGATGTGGGATCCAACGGGAAACTAACTTTCTCAAAGCCAAACCATCATGCAGAATTGTTTGAATTGAGGTCTTTGGAATTCCTAAGGATGTCTCAATCTATATGTCATGTGTTGATCTTCCTTGATCAGTTGCCGCACAGCAGCAATGTTTTTTGAGTGACTGATGTCTTTGGTGGTCCTGTTCTAGGATCGTCGTTGAAATTGCCGCGTCCACGTTGGAATTCGCAGTACCAGTAAGAAATTGTCGATAGATGTGGTGCTTTGTTTCCAAAAACAGAAACCAACTCGAAGAGATTCTGTTGTTGAGATAATCCTCTCCGAAAGTCGTAAAAAATTATTTGGCTCAATTTCAGTACTAGAAAGGCTTGTTAGTTTTAAAAATTTGCTGTGGTTAAATCACTTGCCGTATTTTTGCAGCGACTAGATACACTCGTGTTTTGTCGACTATGGGGAAAACCGGTAGGTAACATGAACCTGTTCTCATGAGACGAATAAATACGAGTGTACTTAGTCGCTGCAAAAATGTACTCATTTCCCCTATTTTGCTCATCACTAGAGCAACGCAACTGCGCTGAAAGCCAGTGGCGGACGCGTAAAAGTTTACACAAAATAAATTAAATGTGATACGTGCTCAAACACTTACCGTTTTAAGAGTCCACCGTGAAATCACAAAGTGGATAATGTCTATTTAATATTTGTAACATTAGATATGTTTCCAAAGTTGTTTCGGCAAAGTGAGTGCGGCGTGAAGAAAAAGTGTTTTTGTATGCCGAAAACGAACGTTTTACATCTAGTGACGTTATAATTGCGTAAGTAAAATAATCTTTCAAATAACTTAACGGTTCTGTTGACGCACCTTCACAAATTTGTCTTAATGTGCCAAAATCAGAGTCTTTATCTAAAAGACTTTCAAACCTTTCTAAAACACAAAAATTTCTTGCATCTTCTATCGCGCATAGCTGTGCGTGAACATGTTGCACTATTTGCAAAGATTCCACTAACGACACCGAATAATTTTGTAGCTTTTCTATCGCATCCGCTAGTCCCACGTAATTGTTCTGAATAATTTCCAAATCTGTTTTAACGTGACTATCCTTATATTTCAAGCGGCTTACCTTGACAGCCGCAGCTTCCTTTGGGTCGAATTCTAAAATCACGTTCTTTATATTCTCAAAATATTTAAGATAATAAAATGCAGCCTCTAACCATGTTCCCCAACGAGTAAGAATAGGTTGTGGTGGTTCAGGAATACTGGGGAATTGTCTATAAAATACCCGAATACGTTTTGGGGATTTTACAAACACAGCTTTTGTATGTGCTATTAGAGCGTCTACCTCGGGATAACATTTTCTGATACTATCTGCTACAAGACTGAGAGTATGAATTTTACATGTAATATGCAACAAGTTAGCACAATGTTTTTTAGGAGATCGACCTACAGCAAGCATGTTTGCGGCACCATCATTCATAAACATCAACAGTTGATTTGTTGAAAGTTCAAACTTTTCCAATGTATTTAACACCAACATTGAAATTACTTCGGCAGTGCATTGTTGTATTCGTCTGGAAGTTAGTAAAATTGAGGGTGACGGCCGATGTGGTTCCATTGTGCGTACCATTATATTAACCACAGAATGTTTTTTACGATATGTTGTTTCGTCCACACATAACCACAGTTTTTTATCTTGCAACTCCGATTTAATTCTTTTCTCGACATGCTCACGAGCAGACGGCACAACTCTCTGTAATGTTCTCTCACTTGGTAACTTAAAGTCCGAATATTCATTCCAAAACGAGACGTATGCTTTCTTCCTTAGTAAATGAAATGGCAAATTACATGCAATAAACACATAAATTAAATTTAAATTTGTCATAGTCTCGTGTTTTTTTTTTTGAAACATGCCCTGCACTATTTACGTGCCGTAGACAATCACTTTTCGACAAACATATTAAATCTATTTTACACACTACACATTGAATTTTAGCACCATTATACTTTACATCAGGCATTTCTGCAATAAATTATCTTATTGTGTCCAAATTTGGTTGTTTTCGCGACGTAGGAAACATTTTCAAAACAAACGTAGAACTACGATATAGTATACGACAGTGTAGATGCATACACAACAGATCGGCTTTCGAGTCGCAGTTATACTGACGCTTATACCGAATTGTCCCGGCCGTGTTTATTTTGTGTAAACTTGTATGCGTCAGTCACTGGCTTTCAGCGCAGTTTGCGTTGCTCTACTCATCACTGAGCGGCTATATGCAAAACAAAAAGACAACCCTCGTGGAAATAAAAAAAAGATCATTTCTCATGTTTTCCCCATATTGCAAATAAATCCATCAAACGCGGTAGAACATCAAACATGCGATTTGCCTATAGAATTATTCGTCTAACGTGAAAGGGTTTCCATATGAGGTAATGGAAGTAAACAATATGCTATCTCTAAATCAATATTTTCAGAACAAAATAAAATTTGTACATAATCATTATACAATTATAAAAAGGAAAAGAAATAAAAATAAAGCAATGTGGAAAATTATTAACAAGAATATGAATAGAGATCTAAGACCTACTAACATTAATGCTGCAGTCTCAGAGGATAGATAGCAATCGGGCGCTATCGATAGCTATGAATTCGTATCAACTAGAGTTTTGTGTTACAATCTCACAGAAAGAAGTGGTGTGAAGCCTATCAAATTTGTACTGACCACGTACTAACAGAAGATTCGCTTTGTCAGCCTCACTCCAAACTCGTCCAGATAGACACAACAGATTATAATGAAAGCTCTTATTTTTAGTGGTTATAACTACAATCTGCTATAATAACGTTATAATTTCCAAGTTATAATTAAAACGGTACATATGTCAGAGTTAGTCCGTAATGCGCCCGCGCGTACTCAACGATCATCCATCAAATTTAGAACGTGTTGGAAATTATAAATTGATGAATGCTAATCGATGGCAAGCAATGAACGTTATCCGATGCAGTGAGACCAGTGCCGTTATTTTACATGTACTCAAATTTTGCTTGATGTTTATCGATGGATGTTGATCTATCTGTGAGGCTGCAGCCTAAGATAAAAAGTCTGGATCATATTTAAACGACTCAGAAATGGCAGATCAATTTAATTATTACTTCTTGTTAATCGCTGAAAGTATAATACCAAACATATCTGGAGCTAATAAAACATCAAGAAACAACTGGGCCAACGATTGCTTCGTTTTAACACTGGTCAGTCAAAATGACGTTAAAAGCCCGATAAAGACACTAAATTCGCCTAAACCGTGTGATTTTCACGAGATCTCGAGCCGTCTTCTAAAAATTGCACATTTTATTTCGCTCTCATTAACACACATAATCAACCTTTCATTCTCTCATGGTTGACATGAGTCATGACAGTTTTGAAACACACGTGCATTACTCCGATTCATGGAAGAGGGCTTATGTAGGCTTTTACGAATTATCGGTTAGTCGGCTTGCTGTACAGTTGCTGGAAAGTGATCGAAACGTTAGTAAACAACAAATTACTTTCCTTCATAAGAGCTTGGAATCATTTCACTGCGGTTTTATTAAAAACAAAAGTGTAAACATTGCGGTTGGTGCAAGTGAGGTTATCTCGGCTCTGGATAAGAAAATTGCCTTTGGGGTTTTTCATTGATTTTAGCGAGGGCTTTAATTGCGTCAATCATGATTATTACATAAATTCTCATGTTATGGAATAAGGGGAGTTGCCCTAGACTGGTTCGTTCTTTCCTAGTGCGTCGCGTTCAGAGTGTGAAGTGGAATTCCTGTGGGTGAGATTATAAGTAAATCATAATTTATCTATACAGACGATTTTATTATCGAAGCCTACCTAAATGCACGAACCAAATGTTTCCTGCTTTAGGACCAGATTAAGATAATATTGGATATTAATCAACAGATGTCGCAATGAAAAACTTCATCAAACACTTTTCTATTGAAAGATCTGCTTATATAGTCAAATGATTTTCATAATTGGTGATACACCTAGCGCAATACCTACTGCATTCAGCTATCGGTCTTTGAGTTCTGAGTTTTCGTAGCTCCCTGGGCTCGCAATTCTGAGAGAATAAGGCGTGTTTCGTAGTGTTTTACCTTACTTCTTTTAAATTTTGGTGAATGCCAGGGGTGAACACCTTAAGACGCTCTATCGAGCGCAGGCATTCATGGCTGGCCAAAGCCCCTTATAAATGAAGGAAACTGGTGGACATGAGAAATCATATTGATTACTAATATTTCAATAACTCGTTGTTTTAGCCATTATTATCTACAAATCTAAGAATACTGCATTATTTGCGGTATGGTTATTAATAAAGAATGTTTCAAATTATTTAAATATGAGCCCTAACAACTATATATTGGGACAAAATAAGATACATAAGCACCGTAAAATGGGGTGAAATTTTGCCACTTTTTGAGGTTTTCTTGTAGTTATAAAAAAAGTAGCAGAAATATTACTTGGAAGAAATAAAATGTAACATACTGTCTGTTTGTATTGCAATATAAAAAAAATGTTTAATATTATTTTAAAATTTGAAAAAAATGACATTTTTGTAGCCTATAGTCACCCCTGTTGTTGGGGTGAGTATGTACCACATCAGTTTTCAGTGCATATCTTATGGAATCAGCCAACTAGCACATTCTCACCTTACAATAAATACATCTGTACATCGGTACATCTGACAATATCATGGCCGAAGCGCTAAATTCAAAGATGTGTGGAAAAACCTTGTGACACATTCTCACCACATGGGCACCACTTTACTCCGTTTTGCGGTATATAATTCAGGTATTGAGGTACTGTGTAATGTAGTTAATGAACAACAATTGGTGCCAATCAGCAAAACAAAAAACAAAAATACTTATTCTATCATCTCTAATTAATAATGAAAACGTTAATTTTGTGTGGCAACTAAATATTGGGGCACGAATTTTTATTTTTAAAACGGGGTAATATTGCCCTTATATTTTATGACCACTCGTATTCGGTTGGGCATTGAATTAACTAAGGATCTGCGCTTGTCAGTAGCAAATCCATTCCAAATTTGATATATTTTTGCTGTAAGTTCTGGTAATGTCCGTTGTGGGTTGTTCGTCAATGTTTGTTCTATTTTATGCCATACTGTTTCAGCGATATTAAGGTCAGGACTGTTGGAAGACCAAGAAAGAACAATTATGTTGTGGTCGCCAAACCACTTTTTTGTGGTTTTGACCATATGTCAGGCTGCCACATCCTGCTGAAAAGTGTAATTTTCGCCAACATTTAACTTCGCGATACCTGGTAGCAGACTGTTTTGCAGTATTTGTTGATATTTCGCAGCATTCACGGTACCATCAATAAATTCAAAGCATCCTAATCGGGAAGCTGTCATGCAGCCCCAAATCATTACTCCTTAGGAAATTTTACAGTATGTTTTAGGCAATCCTTATGAAAAGCCTCATGTTTAGTGCAAAGCACGCGTTAGTGGTAATCACCAATACATACATCGAATTTCGATTCGTTGCTAAAAATTACTCTTGACCAATCTTCTACCAACCAAGATAGTTTGGACTTTGCCCATGTGAGCCTAGCTTTCTTTTGTTTTTCCGTAAACAGTGGCTTCTCCTTTGCCTATAAGAAAATATTTTTTTAAATACTCTAAATTGTTACTTGTAATTCAACCTTATAAAACTTTAATCTACATTTATGAATCCACTGGCGACAGTATTCCCTTGACAGATTTAGTTTGGTTTCGTTATTCCATTCAGCCGTAATTTACCTTCTTTTTTACATAATTTTACTAATATTCTTTTATCCCGATCAGAAATTAATTTTGGACTACCCGGACTTTGGCTTTTTTATCGAGGATATTTACAGTTTCTCTACAACGATTAACTAATGGGTGATTCATGTAGAGAAATTTTTTTTTTTAATAAAAAAAAATCAAAAAGTTCAATTTTATCGGGTAATCTTTATTATCATACAAAAGAACCATTCTTTACATTTATTTTTTTGGAGAGTATTTCTTTCAAATGTTTGTAACATAATTGTAAGACGAATGTGATTGTAGAACGGGCAAGCTCAGTTTTAAATTTGAATTCCTTTGGGAGCATGGGAATTTACAAACAATAATTTCATAAATAAAATTCTGGTAAGTGTAATTAAATAAAAATAAATTTATTATTGAAAGCATAAAGGATTAACATATAATGGCTTTACAAAACAAATTCAAATATAGTATATGGACCAAGATTAATGGTAATAGCATATTTTGATTATGACGGTACGATCTATAGGAGGGGCGAAGCAAGGATTTAATAAAACAACGTAGTTAGAATTTTCGTTGAAAGCGTGGTTCGTACACGTACGGATTCTTCAGGACGGCGACGATTCAGACTTTCAAGTAAGAGGTAAGAAAGGATCATACGTGTAGTATGGTTTCAAATTCAAAATATTTGGCAGGTTTATAACAGATAAAAAATCAAAGTGAAATGTGGATATTAATTGCAATGACAAATAAATATGTAAATTCAATTCTCTTAACTAAATACACAACTAACTACTCGATCGAGCATGCATTAAATGTTACGAACTCTAATTAAAGATCATACACAACTAGAAATGATACCAAATAGCCATACAAAGCGATTTAAACTAAGAACAAATGATCCTAATTATAGTTCGTGGTATTATTCAAAGAAATAAGAGCCTAAAACTAACTCACATAAACAGAGGTGCGGTTGACACGCAGCTCGGCTGGGTTGATAACAGTTGACAGGGTTCATTCGGAAAAGCTCATTCAGCCTGGTGAAAATGATCTCGACGATGGTGGGCTCAGAACTATTGTGGGGTGCTAATCGGGATCCGGGATGAAAACCAGTATTAGATCCGTAACACAGTACGTATTCTAGACAATCTGTTCAAACTTCAAAAAATCTTCAACAAAAACATCGACATAAAGGATGCATTGAGTGCTATATATCACACAGGAGTGTTATGCTACTTGGCAAATGCGTAGCACGCAAAGGTTGTAGGGTCTCTGGGCAACTCTGCCCGTCTACGGATGCTACTAACCAACAAGGGTCCAGAGAATATACGAGACCATCTCGAAACGAAAACTTCGCTTTTTATAAAGATTCTTAGATATTTACTACAGCTCCGCCCATTGTGACGTATGCCGCCAATGAAATGTGAGAATGGAAGCGTTAACAACTATTACGTACTAGTTTGAGATTTTGGTGTGTGTGGATGAGAGGATTAATTGTTAATTAACGTGATTACCTGCGGATAAAATTCAACTTAAATTAGATAATATGGTAGAATAGGATGATTAGTATTAGTAGACTGCGTATAATTGGTAAAATATGAATTTCCAGCGGCCTAGAAACTGTGCGTACAACGATCAGTTCCTAAGTGACGCGATTAATTAATGAATATTTGAATGAATTATGAATGTAATTCAAATTAGCTGATATAATATGTGAGAATAGATCGTTACGAAGGTATTTAACTCTCTATAATTCTGAAAAAAGCCTATATTACGTATTTTATGTGGGAATGAACTAAGAATACCTACTATGATCTAGGGGGTGTAGTATTACGCGTTGAAGGCGGTTGGGGATTTGGAATCCGTTAAAATAATACTGTTATACGCTAAAATAAGGCTGTTATAAACATTTTATGTGTATTTTCAATGGGGTCGCAAATTAAAGTGTAACAATATATAAAATTGGTGCAGAGATATATACGTATAAGATATTAAATACCTAAACAGTATTCTACGGGAAGACAAGTGTTTCCACCCCATAACAATGCAGGAAATTAGAAAAGAATTGACACTACACATTTTTACATAAAATAATATTGTTACTACATTTTTTCGTATTATTTTCTTCAGTATCCTGGAATTGTAACATAGTCCAGTTTCATATTTACTTTTAGAAAAATGCATGTAAAGTAATGCTGTTAATCAATTCAAT
Organism: Dynastes maya; assembly: GCA_029619315.2. Classification (NCBI taxonomy): domain Eukaryota; kingdom Metazoa; phylum Arthropoda; class Insecta; order Coleoptera; family Scarabaeidae; genus Dynastes; species Dynastes maya. Next base: position 65,019,475 of record JAROYE020000003.1, on the reverse strand, counting down.
AATTCCAAAAAGCTATAAACTGGAGGTCACTTAGTTATCCGAATCGCATTCCACATAATTGTTGTTTCTTTAAGTAATGTCACATCTTGTTAACAATATTAATCTTACCTAACCTCAAATCCACTAGGTCCTAGACTACTTTAGAATGCTTGGAAATGTAAAGTAAGGTATCAAACTGTACGCGTTGCTACAAACACACACATTGATGCAAGCTCTTATACTCTTATACACCGAAAAAAGGACCATTTGAAAAGCGTCAAGTTTAACGCCTTACGATTTCAGACGTATCCGTTCGGTAAATAAAAATGAGAAGAGACCTTTCTCGCAACGACAAAGCCGACATGAAAGGGAAGACGTGAAGTACAACGCGTGAAATACAGAAGAGAAACTTGCCGTGCTTGGAACCGGAGCTATGGCAATTTCCCATAGATATCACACCCGAAATATGTATATGGATATCCGCGTAATGGAATGGATGTTCTGAGAGATGTCCTTAGGAGGCGAAGAGAAGTAGAAAATGTGTACGGCGTACCAAAGTTTGAAGGATGAAAATCTTGTATAATCTGGCAGGGTATAATAGAAAAAAAAAAGGAGGAAGACATCTTCATGTCTTTAGTATAACCGGAAATTACAACATATTGAGTGATATAGCTATATGTGTATTCGTTGAGTGTACAGTAGATATAAAAAAGAAGATTTTAGTTCTAAATATCTCGAACATATGTCGAATTTATACACTGATGGACCAATTTAGTTGAATCAACCAAATTATAGTTGATCCCACTAAAATCTATGCGTATCGTTGAACTAATTCAATATATTTATTTAGCTTAACTACTTACCTAGTTGTAAACTGGTTTCTTTATTAAAACTAAATAACTATTTTTCTCAGGTAAAATACATAATGATGGGCAAAAGTCCAGAAACTCCTAAATAATATTGTAGGTATTGCTAAGAAATTCAGTATGTGCTGATAACTGATAATTGGGACTAAAATTGAAATATCGGCATTCCAATCTGACTTCCGATGAAACATCCTGTATATTTTTATATTCTGTTAGAGCGCAATATTCCGATTTTAAAAATGTTTAGTTTTCAACATTTTAATAGTATACCAAGGTATTAGCTATAATTACAGTATATTAACATAGAGTAAAAAAGAAATGAAAGAGCGACTTTATGTAGAAGACCGTTACAGCATAATATTTGAACAAATAAATAACGGTATTGTATCAGATGTTCAAATTGGCGACCACCTACTTCTTGACAGTACGCTAAACTGTCGTGGAATCCTTCAATGATGTTTTAAATAGTATCTGGAGCGATACTTCGCACTTATTCCATTGTAGCCTCCAAATTATCTAAATTATGTGTGTGTCTCAGAACAAACTTTTGATTTTAGATAGCCTTACCAGAAATAATCTAATGGACCAAGATCTGGAGATCTGGTAGACCAAGCAATGATACTTCTTCGTCCACTTCATTTTTGAGGGAATTTAAAATCTAATATAGTTGTCGTACTTCTAATGCATAATGAAGTAAAATTCCGTCCTGTTGAAACTATATAGGAACTGGTAACGGCCTCTCTTCCATTAAGGCAGGGATAAATTGCATATTTAAGAGGCTCAAATAGGTTTCACCTGTTACATTACCATTCAAAAAACAGGGTCCGATAATTCTGTTTTTTCAAACACCAGCAACATTTAATTTTTGAGGGTGTCGAATATGGGTTTCCTGATTATTTTGCGACCTATAGTGACAGTTATGCCAATGAGCCATGCTATTTAAATAAAATGTTGCCTCATCAAAAAAAAAACAAGGTTTATTATAAAATGAGAATTACGCCGAAAGATAATAATAATAATAATCTTTATTTTGAAACACACAAAAATACAAAAAATGGTACAAAGTGTGAAACAAAACAAATTGTCTGTTGGACCATACAATGGCATAAGACAAGTCACAAAGAAAAAAAAAACGTAATGCGTACGAAAGTAACTATGCAATAGTTATATATGTATTATACGGCAAAAGATTAACTTAAAAGAGGTTAACTCATTTATTGCAATACTTGCACTCGGTTTTATCTGGTAAGAAGTACTGTTGTATAGCTTATACCCGTCTGATAGGGTGATCTTTAGTAGATAGTTTGAAGGATAGTTATTATACCCGGTATCACATTCATGGAGGTTATTGGTTGTTATAAACTTAGTTTACGTTTAACATACATTAATAAAAATAAAATAATAAAAGTAATTTTAGTTTTGAGTCGAGGACGTGCAGGCCTGAAAGTATTCTTCCAACGAATAAATCGGATCATTTAACAAAAATGTTCTTATTGCAGCTTTAAAACTTCGTACAGTACTTAATGATCTTATCGTTGAAGGAAGGGCATTGAACAGTTTTATTCCCATGTATTGAGGCGACCTTTCGTAAACTGTAAGGCTATGTCGAGGAATAGTTAGCATATTTCTATTTCTAGTGTTATATTGATGTATTTCACTGTTTTTAAGAAAGTCATCTTCATTTGATTTAACGTATACCAGTACATCTAGAATATATAATGATGTTACAGTAAGTAACCTTAGGTCTTTGAAGATAGTTCTACAAGAGGCCATCCTAGAAGCACCCACTATGTTTCTTACAGCTCTCTTTTGCAATATAGTAATCCTTTTTGTAAAAGTAGATGCACCCCAAAACATTAACCCATATCTAATTCTAGATTCAAAATGCGAGTAATAATAGGATATTAGTATATTTTGTGTTACTAAAGCTTTTAATCGATATAGAGCATAGCATCTAGATGCCAGTTGTGTTTGTAACTGATTTACATGTGTCTCCCAATTTAATCCATTATCAATTTGTAAACCTAAGAATTTAGTATGTGGTACTTGTTTGATAGAATCGTTATTTATTTTGATTAAGTAGCTTTCACTATACTTGTTGACACCTGGTGTAAAATTAATGAATGTTGTTTTTAATTTATTCAAGTATAATTTATTATTTACAAACCATGAATTGAAATTGTTTAAGTTTACTTGTATATCTTGCAGTAGAAGGTTTTTATTGGGCTTCCCACTAATGTACGTACTATCATCTGCATAAAGACTTAGATTGGGGAATTTTGTAGGTAAATCGTTAATAAAGATGATAAACAGTAGTGGTCCCATTACTGAGCCTTGTGGAACACCTCGTTTTAATATAAGCTTATTGGATCGTGTATCTTGAATGTCAACTACCTGCTCCCTGCTTGAAATATATGACTTAAACCACTTGTACGCAGTACCGCGAATTCCACAATTATACAATTTATATAGTAAAATATCATGATCGACCATGTCAAAGGCCTTACTCAGATCCATAAAAACACCAGCACATTTGAGACCGTTATTTAAACTGTTGTAAAGGATGTCAATGAATTAAGTAACTGCAGAAATTGTAGATCTTTTTTTTATAAAGCCATGCTGTGATTCATTGAAAAATTCTGTACGGGTTAAAAAGGCAATTGCTTTTCCAGATACAATCTTTTCTAGAACCTTCGAGACGGCCGATAGCAAAGATATTGGCCTGTAATTAGCTATTATACTACTATCCCCTGCCTTAAAGACAGGGATAACCCGAGCAAGTCTTCTACCGAAATCATTAGAAAATTCTTGCACAAGACAAGGTTTGTATGGATGATATTTTTCCTTTTTTATAATTTTTTCGAGTGAGGGGATACGTGCGAAACTTGTTGTGGCATTTTCGGTACTTCTTGCAACATTTTGCGCTTTATTACTATCTATTACCACTTTTGGCCGTCCTGTCTTGGATAAATTACGGGCTATTCCGTTCAACTCATATCTTTTTAACATTTTGCTATAAGGGGGCGTTCTTGGTGGTCGATTTCACTAGAGATAGTTCACATTCATTCGTGGTTTGTATTAGAACACCCGTTTTTATTTTTTGAGCAAAATGTATCTCTGTTAAAAAAACATACGATTATTGTTTTTTTTTTAAACACTTTGAATGTTCAATTCAAATTTGAAATTGTTATGTGTTGTTAAAATTATTTTTGTTAAGAATAAAATGTTTTCCAAAAGAAATTTATATACCTTCATAGTGTGGGGGATTTTTATTCGGAAAATAATAGAGAATTCATTTTTGTCGGAGGAAACTAGGATTACAATTTTAAAAACATTATGATGCCATGGCTGTAAAACAGGAAATGAAAAAAATTTTTCGCGTCAACTAGCGCCTTTTATAAAAATAGAATTGTGTTTCAACGCTTTTCAAAAAAATCATAAAGTTATGAATATTTCGCATTACTTTATCGACACGCTGTATTATGTTTAAATTAAATTATATTTTTGACGCCTGGTGCGGAGTCGACTAAGCTTTTTAATAATGTTTAAGAAGTTATAGCTAATTCTAGCAATTTTGCTAGAAACTTTAATTTTTGTTGTTGACTCTAGCAATAGGATTCCTTGGCAATCATATTGGAAATAAAAAAAATCTTCATTGAGTTTCTCTTTGTGTACTTATGGTTTTTTTTTTATATAATTCTAGATAAGGTTTTCAAGATCTTTGGGACATTATGTACATACAACTGCGATTAATAAAAAACTGACAAAAGCTTCCATGTTATATTTACCTTGGAAAATATGTTAAATATAGAGTCGCTGTTAATATGTATGTACGTTACTCTTTCGTGTACTCTATAATTTCTTTTAATATCTGTGTAGGGGACAAGTGTTCGAACCGTTGACAGCTTCTATTGCCCGAAAACGTGTTTTATGAGTTATTTTTGATGTGCGGGGTACAATTCATGTAGAGATATATTTAAAAACATTGATTTATTTTAATTATGTGGTTATACCTACATTTATTTAAATAAATATATTTTTAGGAATGGAAGGGTTGTGGCGGAATGAAACGTGCGTAAGTTGTCTCAAGGGAAAACATGCTTGATGTTTTCTATGGCAATGCTATTGTTAAACTGCTATTGTTATCGTTAAGAGAAGGAAATTGTTTTATATGTGGGTACATACATTGATTTTATACCGTGAGTTCGAATTTATTTGGAAGATTATGTATGTACCTTATAAGTTGTTTACACTCAACTTAAGAACTAAATTAATGTTAACAATATTATAAATACGAGGTAGGCGCCATAGATTCTCGGCCTGACTGGTTTATACAGGTTCGAGCGGGTTCAAACTCCATTGTGTGATAGTTGCACATGTGCGAGGCTTACACTATATATATTACGGCTCGAAGAGTAGTAGTTTTTAGCAGTCAGGAGAACATTGAGTACCCCGCGGTTATCAAATTTTTAATAAAAGCAGGACATACGCCCAATCACATTAAATAACGTTTAGACGGTGTTTATGGTGATTTATTAACTTCATATTCCACTGTAAACAAGTGGGTAGGTAAAATGTTTCCGTTTGGGGCAAGAATTCTTTGAAGATGATGAGTAGCCCGGTCGGCCAATTGAACTGATAACGTCTCAAAATATTTCAATTATTGAAGAAATGGTATTAGCAGATTACCGTTTCAAAGTGAATGAATTAGCAGTGATGTTTAACATTCCTGAAACAAGCATTCGCCCTGGTTTCCAACGTGAATGTCGGGTCGAATGTGCGCGCTCGTTTTTGAACATGTGTGGAGACGACCCGAAACCGATTTTGGAGTCCGTTGTCACTGGAGATGAAACAATGGTTCTGTATTATGATCCTCTATCCAAAAAGGAATCGATGGAATGTCGTCGACCCGATGAACCTCGTCCCAGAAAACTGTAATACAACATTTTGAGGGAAAAACTTTAGTTTATTTTTACAATGGTATAAAATTATTATTTGATCGTTGTAATAAATGGATTGAAGTTAGGGGAGGTTATATTGAAAAATAAAAATTGTTATATTTTATCAAGTTTATTCTTTTTATATCAGGCCGAGAATTTATGGCGCCTACTACGTACGATACATACATGTTGTACAATACGTCCACGTAGTGCGTGGGCAGAAGATAATTCTTCTCCTGGGCAATTTAGAGAAAAAGTTTTCAAATAAAGAGTGTTTAAATACAAGTTCTACACAATATAAAATTATATACACAGGATGTTCAGTTTCCACTGCACATAATGTCAGTTTGGTTTTTAAACAGAATATCCTGCATACCAAAACATTTCTGAATATCCTTTTTTAATGCATGTTAACTTTCTTCAACATTCTCTAATTTCATCTAGCTTAGTTTTTGACATAATTGAGAAAATTTGACACTGCCCGATGTGTTAAACATGCTAAAGCGGGAATTTAAATTTTATTCGATGGAATATTTCTTGGAGTTTTCAGTAATATGTCGAAACATTTTTATATTAACTAAATTCTACAAGAAGGACAACAAAATCATTGCTGAGTTTGATGGTTGTTATTTAAATTTTAATTTGAATACACTATATACGAGGTGTGGCAATTAAATAACCGGACTACACCGGTGCTACAAAACATTTTATTGATCACCAATTACACTACAATGTTTATCCCCTTCAATGTACCTTGCCGATCCCTACAACGCTCTATACGAATTTTCCACTGTCGAAAGCAGTGCTGGAAGTCCGTTTTTGTCAGCTTGTTGAGAACCTCCGTCGCTTTAGCTTTCACCGCTTCCACATTGTCAAATCTTGTCCCCTTAAGCTCCGATTTTACCTTGGGAAATAAAAAAAAGTGACTGGGGGCCAGGTCGGGCGAGTACGGTGGGTGGTCTAACACGGTGATGCCGGATTTCGTAAAGAACGCCTTCACAGACAAGGCGGAATGGCTGGCGCATTGTCTTGGTGGAGCATCCAGGATTTGCTCTTCCACAAATCGGGTCTTCGCCTTCTCACTCGTTCACGAAAGGTAGTTAGAACCTCGTGTTTCACAAGAAACTTGAAGTTAACTCGTTGCTCGATCTGAACACTCTGCATTTTTCCGACGCGACGCTAACTTAAGGACTTAAACGGGCGATTGCTACGGCGAGGCTGAGCGACGTACAACCGTGCCTGTCGAACTTAGGGTGGGGGAAGCATCTACAAGCACAGACATGTTCAAGCATGCCATGGCGTGCTCGCTGTTTGCCGATAGTAGCACCAGTCCGCTTATTTAATTGCCACACCACGTATATGGTTTTTTACAATCTGATAAGTTATCTTTAGCAAATTAAATATGAAACTATGCAGATAGGCTTTTTGTTTAAATGCATGGAGTACCTCGATACTATAAACTTTTGTTTCTCTAAAAATATTTGGTAAAAATAACGTGTAAAGGTTTGTTTTCTGTTGCAATTCCATTTTCCTACATGCACTGTCCAGCAAATATCAATATTAAATAGCTAAAATAGACATGTTGGTTAGAGCTCAGCGTAAAGCAAGTAGATTTGTTGAAAGCATCACACACCAAGCTTTTCATTGATAAAAAGGAAAACAACATACTGAAGGTTGTTTAAAAAATATCCAACAATTTAGCTAAACACAAATGTTTGTGAAAGAACGTTCCGGATGACAAGGGGTAACTTGGAAATTACATAAAATATTACTCCTGAAATATCAACAAACGTTCACCAAAGTACAGGGAATTACATTACAGTTTGTATGCAGGGAAAATAGTGATTACTGAGGAGTAAATCTTGGAATTAAATGCATAAAATAAACTTTACAGATTATTTTTAATGAATATCTTCAGAGAAACAAAAGTTTATACTATTTCGTCCTGGTATTATGTATTTTACCAAAAAACTTATCCACTTAGTTTCGTATTTTAGCCGTATCTTAGGTATAGGTAAATGTTAATAGAAAAATTTTGGGAAGAGCTTATCTATCAGATTCTAAAAAGGTATACAGGATGTTTTATAAAAAATGGAAATAACACGAATCAAACTTGGCAACGATTTCGATGACCATATTGCAGAATTTAGTTGAAACAAAACAATTTTTCGATGTACTGCTTAACTTCTAGAAGCGGACAGTTGGACAATATTTGAATCATCATTTTAAAATGTAAAGCATTTAAGATATTGGGTGATAAAAAGACAGCGGCGTTTCATAAACATTTAAAATTAATTAAATTATTCAACAATTATGCTAGATAGGTAAAGGGAATGTTGTTGACGGGAATTGAAAAGAGGTACTCAAAAACTCAGTATATATAAGATATTCTACTTAAAAAGTCAAAATTATATTTTGCACAACAGGAAATTAACACCCTGTATACTTGAATATAATTCTGCGTTGTGTAGAACTTGTTTCCAAACATTTTTTTATTGGAAAGTGTTCTCCAAATTGCTCACGTATGCACAAAGTGTAGCCGCTATATATGCTATGATAAAAATTAAAATTACCATTTCCTGTTGAAGCGCAAACTCAGTTCCTACATAACTTATGTAAGTAATTGCGAGGACGACAAGTTGAATTCTCCCTATTATTATTGTTGTTTTCGCATTAAGAGCAGGCGCTGTTTACACGAGAACCCTCACCCCTTCTCTCCACCACCCCTTTCTTGAACGCCGATATCTCCAGAATTTCGTGATGTCTATCGACGTGTTTACTTTATATCATTCCACTAAATATGTTACGGGCGAGTTATAACGCGCCAGTAACTGAATGGGACGGTACTCGAAGTTTGTTTGTGGGTGACGCTATAGCTCTGCTGTAATGCTCGTATATTTGCCGCTTTCGAGGCGGCCAATTAATTTAATCAAAATAATTGCCCGTCGTGTTTAATGCTTTTTCTGCTATAACTAAAACGAAGCGGAACGGCGGAATGTCTACTAATTTGAAGGCTGAAAATGCGCTGTTACTCACAAATAAATACGTCGAATACAAACAGAAAACTTAGGCAATTTACGAGGCACGTCCAGAAACCAAGTTCCGTTTGGTAATAAAAACAAAATGAGTACAGATACAGAAAAACTATTTATTGCAAAAAAAAAACTACAAACCTAAACTATCTTTCTACATAGCTTCCACCATTTTGTAGGCACTTGTCATAGGGTGGCACAAGTGTCATAGCGTGGCACTTGTCATAGCGTGGCACCTGTGTTGTCAACCATGTGGTAACATGTTCTTTGAGCTCTTCATCGTTGTTGAATATTTGACCACCAAGGAACGTTTTCAGGTGCAAAAGGAGATGGAAATCGCTAGGGGCGAGGTCAAGGCTGCATGGGGGTGGTCAAACTGGGTCCAATGCCCCACCTCATACTGTGAACAAGACACAACAACTCTTACAGGACCTTGGCTGGACCCCTTTGTACAGCCCTGACCTCGCCCTTAGCGACTTCCATCTCTTTTTTCACCTGAAAATGTTCCCTGGTGGTCAAAAATTCAACAACGATGAAGAGCTCAAAGAACAAGTTACCACATGGTTGACAATACAGGCGGCAACGTTTTATGAAGAAGGCATACAAAAAGTACACGCTATGACAAGTGCATACAAAATGTTGGGAGCTATGTAGAAAGATAGTTTAAGGTTAATCGCTTAACCCAGATGTCATTGAAACATTTTTTTTCAATTTGTCGATAGTTGATGCAATCGATGCTATCTTTTTATTTTATACAGGTGTTCCAACCTTGTGGAATTATAAAATTGTACATACTGTGTAAATGCTACGGCAGTTGTAGACTGGGCCGCTTACGACAATTAGCATTAATTACCTATGGAACCTTAGTCGGCAGAAAATTTAGTATTGCACTGGCCTTTTCCTGGAAATCCTAGAATTTCTTAAGCGCGTAATTGGAGTTTTCTAGCTTGCTAGCTTTGTTATTATTGTAACTACGGTGTTGGTTAAATAACCAAAGATGTAGTGATTTTTCCGCTGATCACAATGGTATTGAGAAAAAAAAAAACAATTGCATTTCGAATTTCAGCGCTAACTTGAACACCCTGTATATTTTTCAAATATTCGATAGGAAATGAAACTCTGCGTAAAATATCCTTATAGCACCACAGCACTAAAATGAAAAACAAAAGGGATACGTTGAAATTTATATTGGACAATTGAAACTGTAATAACTTCGTTATTAGAGCAGCCATTGAGATAGTCGAATCATGAAAAATACATAATTTATTCGAATAAACGGTGCGCATCGTATTTCAGCGTTTAGTTAAATAATTCGCTTTTTTATTAAACACCCTGTATACGAGGGACACGCTATATATTTTGAGATGCCACAAAAGTAGAGAAGTTAGAGCTGGCAACACTGCATTTCTACCACCATCCTTAAGTAGTAAACTCTGATTGTCAGTTGAGTCGCTGCTGTCATAGAGTAAACGTGGTAGGTACGATTTGTCATCGAAACATGGACTTGTCAAGAGAACATGTTCGCGCAATGATTTACTACGATTTTAAGGTCGGTTTAAGTGAACAACAAAGTCTTGAACGATTGCAACTCGCATTTGGTGATGAAAGTCCTTTACGTGCAACTGTGTTTCGCTGGTATAGCGAATATAAAAGAGGACGGATATCGCTTGGTGATGAGGAACGTACCGGTAGGCTCTGTTCTTCAGTTACCGTTGGAAACATTGAGAGTGTGAGACGTATGATCGACGAAGATCCAAGATGCACTTATCAAGTGATTGAGGCAACTCTTGGTGTTGGATCCGCAACAGTAAATTCAATTTTACATGATCATCTTCGGATGAAAAAAATTGTTACTCGTTGGGTGCCACACACCCTTACCGATTTCCAAAAAGCAGAGCGAGTAAGAATCGCTCGGGAAACATTGGAAATGTTAAATAATGGTGGACATCGCATTCTATCAAAAATAGTAACAGGTGATGAAACTTACATCCCATTTTACGATATTCCTACCCGCCAGGAGAGCCGCGTGTGGATCCACGAAGATGCACCAACAGCAACAATAGCCAAAAGGCAAAGGGCTATCAAGAAAGTTATGTACGCAGTTTTCTTCTGTAGTACTGGCTTAGTAAAAGTAATGAAGCTGGAAAATCAATGTACAGTCACAGCAAACTGGTACACCACAAAATGTTTACCTGCAGTTCTTGAGTCAGCCAACATTCGCGGGTTAATGTTGCATCACGACAATGCATCGTCACACAGAGCGCAGCAGATAGTTGAATTTTTACGTGAAAATAGGGTAAAAGTCATTGAACATCCACCCTATTCGCCTGATTTGGCCATGTGTGATTTCTGGTTGTTCTTCAACCTAAAGAAACATTTACGTGGTCGACGTTTCACGACGGAGGATGAGATAGATGAAGCAAATCACCTATTTTTTGAGAGCATTCCAAGAGATGACTGGCTTCACGCTTTTACGTTGTGGAAACTTCGGTTACAAAAGTGCATTGATGCAAGAGGGGATTATTTTGAACATAAATAAAATCATTTTCGTAAAAAGACTTGTAGTTTTCTTGTATCTCAAAATATATAGCGTGACCCTCGTATTCTTTCCCAAGTCGATAGAGAGCGACACTTCAAATAAATTACTTTGATAACACTAAAGCCCAAAAAAGAGAGAAAAAGGAGATTTGATAAATTTTATGATGAAAGATTAAAAATATGAATCAAAACAAGCAAGCGTTGCTTTTTTTGACCCTTTGCGTATTTTGTTCGGCAAAATAAAAAAGACCTTTACACTAAAATAGTGTTCAATTTGTATTTAATTATACTTAGACTTTTTAGAAGTAGAAAGAATTTTTAATGGCACCTTTTCGGCAGTGATCGAAGTTGTTTTGATGTTCATATGAATATTTTTCCATGGTTCCGTGTTGAGAATTCGATCCCAAAGTTTGTCCCTCAATTTTTTTACACTTTGCATACGCAATTTAATGTTCATTGTGAAAGACTATACACATTCATACAGGGACATTAAATTGAAAAAGTTTTTTTGTCATTGTAATCCCTTGACAGAAGCTAAGATCTATTACGGGAAGTGTATTGTGTTTATTGATACATTCAGTCCCAAATATAACATACTATACTATGGAAAGTATTTCATGTAACTTCTTGTCTTTCTAAAAATCTTGTTTAACTCAATATAATTTTAATCTTTTTAAAAATTCAAGAACAAAATGGCTGATGCATATTCACAACACATATTATTACATGCCGTATAGCATTTCCCCTAACCATGTCATTGCCCTGTCAAAAACGGGACATTTTGGTTTAATACATGCATTTATTCAGAACTAACATTATCATGAATGGTAAATGCTTTCGATTCTAATTTCCCTTGCTAATATTGTTAGATGGGTGTCATTGCTTCCAAATACTAATAAGTTAGGCAACCCGTTGGGTTTAGTTTCTATAAAAACCATATTTGACTGAGTACCTACCCGAAATACCGAAATTAATTATCACTTTCCTCGAGTAAACTATCGCTAACAATCCGTAGGAAATTCAAACTTGAGAGCCCACTTAATGCCGCAGTTGAGAGGGATAAGGATTGTTCGAGGCCGACCTAATATTTCCCGGAGGACTTCGAACCTCTAATAAAGTTGATAGGCGAGAGGTAAATCCCTCGGATTTCCTTATGGAGTCATTAAGACAGCGATACCATATAAGGAGTGTATCGTTAGATCGAATTACAATTTTGTGTTTTGTAAAATTTTGGGGATTGACCGCTATTTTATAGTTGGAACGTAAGAGATTGGGATCAACGTTTCACAAGGTATTGGATTTAATTTATGTTGTGGTCATTTGCATATGATTAAATATTGAGGTTTATTGCAGATACGTCGTGTTAGGTCGATTACCTTGTACCATGTCGATTGACATGTTAGCATTCCGCTTTCCATTGAGCTCTGTGTAACTTATGGCTCTTTACTAATTCATTGCTTATGGTCCGTGTTTCCAAGTAATATGTTGTAGGAGACTTTAAAATAAACGAAGATCAACATTTACAAGATAGTGTTTGTTCCAACCTAAACATTTGGGTCAGAGAGCTGGGTACTAACAAAGAGATTACCAAGCAGACTACAGAGTATAGAGATGATGTATCTGAGAAGGAGTTGTTGGAGAAGACAAGGTCAGAAATGTAAGAATCAGGGTACTCCTGGAGGTAGAACCATTGACTGAAAAAATAGAACGAAATCAACTAAGATGGTGCGGACATTTGACCAGAATGGATAACAAAAGGCAGGCGAAACAAGTGTGGAAGGCAGAAAGACAAGAGACAAGGAGCAAGGGAAAACCAAGAAGAACATGGGATGAAAACATTGTAAAAATATTAGCTCACAGAGGAATGGATACGAGAGAAGCCAAGATCTTAGCGCAAGATAGAAAGAAATGGGCCAAATTTGTATAAGGAGAAAGGCATTAAAGAAAGTGAAAACGTAATAATAATCTATATTTATCCAACGATTAAGCACTTACAGGACAATATATAAACAATTTTGAAACATTTTAAGTTTTTACATTACATTTGATATGAGTGAATTTAACTTTAAAACAGTTGTCTACAGTCAGAATAAACGTTAATAGCAATCTACGAGTAAATTTTACGAAAGTTGTTGATCATATGGAATACAGGTGATTTGGCTAAGACATTCGTATTGTGTTTATACGTTACGAGAAAATCAATAGATCGTGTGTAACGTGTCGGTACACGGAAATTCACCTAAGCCAACAATGACGGAGAGTCTATTTTATTAGATAGTAGGTTAAATAGAAATGTCGCACTATTTTTATTGCGACGATCTTCCAATGAATTGAAATTATGTTGTTGCAGCAGTGTCACATAATCTGAACCACCATCAGGGTAAGTACCGGTGACTTTATAGCGAAGATATTTGAGGAATCTTTTTTGAACACGTTCTATAGAGATCACCTGATACGTATAGTAAGGATACCAAATTAAGTTGGTAGGCCCCAATTTGGGCTGAACAAGGGCGTAGTATAGAATCCTCATCGCCGAGATGTCACGGAAAGCTCGGCAAGTTCTTATTAAAAAGCCCAAAGATTTAGAAGCAGACAGACATATGGCAGATATATGATCAGAGAAGCTTAGTTTTGAGTCAAAAAGTACTCCCAGATCCTTTACTTTTTCTGTTCTTGTAATGAATGTATACTGAACAGTGTAGTTGAAAATAATTGGGTTAGAACGTTTGGTATAAGAGACCACTAAACATTTGTCAGTATTTAAAGATATGCCAGTCAGAATACACCAGCCATTAGTAATGGCGAGGTAAGTCTACAGCTTAACGCAATCGATTGATAACGCTGTAAATTTTCAAGCCATCTGCATATGCTAAATATTCACATTGCAATTTATGAAGCAAATCATTTCGAAAAATATTAAATGGCAATGGCCTGAGATTGGAACCCCGCGGTACCCCAGATGACATCTTGAAGTCAGCCGATGAATACCCATTATAGAAAGCATAACCACTCCTGTTAAAGAGATAAGAAGAAATCAACTTCACTAATGAAGGGCAAAACCCAATAGCTTCTAATTTAGCATAAAGCAAATTGTGGTTAATGCGATCGAAAGCCCTAGCTAACCCGGTGTACACATCAACTTGTCCTCGTTGGTCCAGCGCCCGAGATATAAACTGGGTGATATTTATCAAGTTGGTTAGAGTGGATCTGCCCGATACAAACCCATGTTGATGGATGGACAAATATGGTTTAACATTAAAGTAGATATTGTTACATAAGATATATTCAAATACTTTGGCAAAGTTCGCTAAAATGTTTATAGGTCTATAGTTCACAATATTAGCCCGATTACCACCCTTAGATACAGGTGCTATTTTACTAGTTTTCCAAATTGCCGGAAATGTCGACTTTTTAATAATTAAATTGTATAGTATCCTCAGCGGATATGCAAATACACAGGCATACTTACGTACTAGAAAACTAGGTATGTTATCATCATCAAATGTCACATCATTCTTAAGTCTTGAAGCACTTTTTAACACCTCATCTTCAGTGACATAAGAAACACCAAAAGAAGGACCGCTAGTATTTTATTCGTGGGGCTAATGTGGCAGTACTAAATTCATTAGAAAAATGATGCGCAAAACTATTAACGATGTCTTGAGGTTGAGTTAATCGTTCGTCGTTTCCAAACATATGCCTAGGAATTCTTGAAGTTGTCCTGCGACTACTAACAAATGACCAGAAAGCTTTAGGGTTAACTTTAATATTCGTTTCCACTTGCCTTTGATAATGATTGTATGCCTTATCTGTCTCTAGTTTAAGCAATTGTCGAAGTCTTCTAAATTCACTTAAATAATAATCCGACCTTGTATTTTTCCATTTTCTAAAATAGAACTCCTTTATATTTACAAGCCTTTTAATTTTTGCTGTAAACCAAGGTGGATAGTGCCGACCTGTTGACCTCAATCAATTAGTGGCGTCAGTTCGGTCAAGGTAGATGTATTCGTTAGAGTAGCTGATACTTTATTGGTAAATGCTGATAGAACACCTCCATCGACATACCTCCTAACCAAAGCAAACCTCCTGTCACTCCGGTATACTGTAAAAGCAGGTTTCTGTAAAGAAAACAGCTGCCGCATCGCAAGCACTATTGGAAGAGAGCATGACATCAGTTTTTGTACGAAGACCACGGACATTTTGGTATTTGAAGCGAAGTGTATTATTAACATTGGACTTGCTTAGTTTAAAGGCCTGGATTTAACAATTTTTGGGATATCTCTTATATATTTTATGTAGATATCAGATTCTCCCGTACTTTTCCGCTTGAGAAGTTCTTGCTTCACCTTACGACATAAAGCAATTTGCTGTGGAGTTCTATCCTTAGATATATTGACTAATTTGAAAGTCTGTTGACGACTTTAGATGTTTGTAATTACGGATTGTTATATTAACTTGGTCATTGTTCTGGAGAGTGATTCTTATTGGCCGTTTCCTATCAGACGTGGAAGAATCGAACTTGTCCAAGCGGATAGGTTTAATTGGACAATTAAACACAACATCCAGGGTAGATAGTATTTTATTACAGGTGGCCACGTCAGCCGTCATCTGGGAGTTCCTATTACCAGATATTTCTTCAGGTATATTAAAAAATATGACGTTCTCCTTCCTTTTGTCCCTATCCATCACCTCCTAAATTACTGCCTCCCTGTCAAATGCATCCATATCAGTTCCAGATGCAGTCTTCCTCTTAAGTGCGTCAATCTCGTTTTGAAGGTTGTGAACCAAACTAGTTAAACCATGTAAGTTCTTTATCTGTTGTTCAAAATCGGAACATACATCACAATGAAATGATATTTTATGTTCCTTATTTTTTAAGCACTGCGTTTCAGCTCTAGACAAACCCGCGCATACTGAGCGCATAATCTTTTTGCACAGATCGCAAGCAATCTCTTTCTCGGGAACTAGATCCTTGGCACATATACTAGAAATCGCGCTCATTTCTAAATACTAAGATTTTACTAGGAGCAAAAAAAAACACAGGGAATAAGAAATAGACAAAGTCACCCTTCACACCAAGGAGTCGATCTTGGTGACTTACAACAACGTACAAGAGGGCCACGGAAAATAAAGGACCAGGATAAAGTGAAATACTTCTTAATCGAACCTCGTATTTACTGAAATATTAAATCCAATTTTTTATTACAAGAAAAAGGAAAAAGAGAAAAAAAAGTAAAGAAGGAGACAGTATAAAATTGACTGAAAAGGACATTTTCTAGTCTAACACGGAAACCACGGAAACAAATATTTTTTTGTCAAATTCAGGTTTATTTCTCAACATAGTCCCCTTGTAAGTCTATACACTTTTCTCTAGTAGTTGGCATCTTATTCTGCAAAATAGGCGATTACGAATGTAGTGGCCTTCTCATTCGATGAAAATATTTGTCCTCCGAGCGAAATTTTGAGCATAGGAAATAGAAAAAGTCGATGGGAGGCAGATCTGGTGAATAAGGTGGATGGTTTATCAATTCGAGCCTCAATTCGTGAATTTTTGCTATGGTGACCATTAAAGTGCGAGACGGTGTTGTCTTGGTGGAACAAACTTTCTTTTTCTTCAAATGCGACCGTTTTTCCGCAATTTCTGCCTTTAAATAATGGAACAGTCTTCGTCGGATTTACCCTTCGCGTTCTACCGTTTCGACTGTGACTTGGTTTCAGGAGTGTACTGGTGTATCAACGTTTCACCCACAGTAATCGACGCCAAAACTCTGACTTAAATCGCTTAAACTGTTTCAACAAGGCTTTGGAGATGTTCGTGCGAATGCGTTTTTGGTCCTGAGTGTGCAAGCACGGTTAGGTTTTTGATGCCCAATCTTCAGTCAATATATCACAAACACTTTCTTTCGAGATGCTTCCAGCCTTTGCTATCTCTCTAACTTAAATGCGACTGTCGTCTAGCACCATTTGGTGAACTTTTCCGATGTTATCGGTGGTGGTTGTAGTTTTTGGCCGTCCCGAACGTTCATCGTCAACTTAGCTGGTACGACCATGTTTACATTCAGCTGCCCAAAATTTTACTGTGGCAAATGCTGGTGCAGAATCCGCGTAAACAGCGTCCATCTCGGCTTTAATTTGTGAAGGCGTATTGCCTTTCAAATGCAAGAATTTAATGATGGCTATGTAATATTCGATTTTTTCCATTTTTACTAAAACACTGTCATCGACTGACACAAACGACTGTTAAACAACAACTGAGCGTCCAATATTGTTGAAATTGTATGCGCAATTATATTACTAGAACATTTTTGACGAGTAACACCATCTTCATGTTGAAACTTTTCAGATTACCCTCGTATGTAAGGTTGACCTCCATGGTTGTTTAGATTATTGATGTTTACAATTCTAAGTGTTGTAAACAGGGATAGGTTATAGATGTGAATTTTTAATACGTAACAATTAAATTACTGCATTAATAACATAACCGATTCTAACTAAAATGTGTGTACAGGAATCCTTTTAAACGATTATGGAGTTAGATTCCAAATACCACGTATCAATTAAATAAAGATAATATCAGCAAGGACGGTATTTTCGTATTAATTCTAGTAATTCTCTGCTTGCTAAGTCACACAAAATTTAGTTGTAGTCCTATAAAGTAGGAAATATTATCTTCGTTATAACACGTTGACCATATCAGTGATTCGTATAGATTAAGAGCTTATAAGGACGGCGCTATGTTATGTAAACATTCTCATTTAAAACACCTAAAGCTATTTCGTTAATCGGTTTCGGTCATATGTTGATTACCAAGGTTTTAATTTTATGAAGATTGTTCCAATTTAACAGATTACGTTTATTAAGCGCTTTACCAAACTTAATTTGATAATGTAAACAGAGTTTGAGAAATTGTTTAACAGCCATTAGTGCACTACTTGCTTTTTTTATTTAAAAAATAGATACTTTTCACACAATTTTCGTAATCTTAGTGCAATTCCTGACGTATCAAAGCTGTAAGCAGAAGCCGAGGAAAAATTTCACCGAATATCACACTCGATTTAAGATGTCTAATATGAAAATCCTGACGAAGCACGTGTTTGCTAAGTAATTTGTATATTTGAAAGGAACCTGTTTGCTTTGTGAAAAGAAATAAGATTTTAAAAAGAAAATAATTTCCTTGCTACTTCATAGAACTACATAAATCATTTCTTTGTTTGTGGAAGCCCAAAATGACTCGAAAGATTGCCAACAGTTTAGTTTACATGCATTAGAGCTCCTATTAAGAAGGATTACCTACAGAAGGGAACTGAAAAAGTTCTTAATTTGAAGATATCCTATTTTTACTACAAAATAGTACAAAAACTATGTATTTTGAACCAGTTGCTATCTGACTACTGCTTAAAAAGTTCAAAAAAACTAAAAGTGTAAATACATATATGCAATAATTGAGATTTAGATGCACAAATCAATTGATACAAATTATTTGAACATGTAAACGCGCCAGAAAGCATTTAATTACAAATAAGATGTGATTATAGGTCTTCGTCATACATAAACAAACACAAAAACAGAATTATAATTACAAAAGAATATTTAGAAACTATTAATTTGACTTTTTGTTCTATTCTGGTCACGGAGCTTAAAACAAAGGCTATTTTTGTTACAACACCGGCTTAAAGTTAACTACGAATGCTTTATGTTAACAACTGCAACTTTATATGCTTCTACCTACGTAATAATTTAACGTTACTTTACTTTTGGGTGACTCTGTATATTCCACCTATAATCTATGTATACTTCCGAGATTTAAAAATACGTATTTCTCCATATAAATAAAAGTTTACATCATCAAATTCAATTAAATAACAGCAGATTCTGAACTTGATTGTTCTAGTATAGTTGAAAGTTAGAGGTTCTCTCAACTGATTAGATGGTGACTGCACTATGTGGTAGACCCATGTGCCAGAATTTTAACAACCAAAATAAAAGAAAACCTATAAAAAAATGTAACTACTCTACTCTATATTACAAGAATACAATTCTATAAAGCATATCTGCGGTGTTAATTGGTTTTAAACGTAACGGAAAACAGTGCCTTACAATAAATCCATATTAATCCGTACGTTTATAAAAATACAATAAACCATCGATGTATACCAATTAGATTTAAAACCCAATAATTGAAGAGAATAAAACTTCAAAACACTATTACTTCTGAACAAGTAATTATTTTTTTAAAACTCTAATTATTAATGCTTTTTTTCCGATAATCACACTTCAATGGCTAAACTCGGTCTGTCTCTGGCTGCGATATACCAAATATCGTTTTAATAAAAAAAAAACAGCAAAATCTCTAAGCAACGCAGGTAGTTCCCATGTAGATCAAGATAAATTCTTATTACTTAAAATATTTACAGCCTTTGAACTAACGTCTATCTTATTCTTAGGTAAAATTATACCGGTTACGTCAAAAATATCTGGGTATAGAATGCAATACGCATGTGCGGTACATATCTGGCAGCAGCGCGTTGGTGCTGCATTGGCCGTTTGATAACACGATCGTATATCATTAAAGTTCGTTGCCGTTGAAAAATAAACCAATGAAGTAATAGTTTACATGTCGCGTAATAATTTTAATTTCAATTATTGCAAATTATTGCAAAAGTGCAAAAAAGCATGGTTGTATGCGTTATGTGTAGAGCAACGCAACTGCGCTGAAAGCCAGTGGCGGACGCATAAAAGTTTACACAAAATAAATTAAATGTGATACGTGCTCAAACACTTACCGTTCTAAGAGTCCTCCGTGAAATCACAAAGTGGATAATGTCTATTTAATATTTGTAACATTAGATATGTTTCCAAAGTTGTTTCGGCAAAGTGAGTGCGGCATGAAGAAAAAGTGTTTTTGTATGACGAAAACGAACGTTCTACATCTAGTTACGTTATATTTGCGTAAGTAAAATAATCTTTCAAATATCTTCACGGTTCTGTTGACGCACCTTCACAAATTTGTCTTAATGTGCCAAAATCAGAGTCTTTATCTAAAACACTTTCAAACCTTTCTGAAACACAAACATTTCTTGCGTCTTCTATCGCGCATAGCTGTGCGTGAACATGTTGCACTATTTGCAAAGATTCCACTAACGACACCGAAGAATTTTGTAGTTTTTCTATCGCATCCGCTAGTCCCACGTAATTGTTCTGAATAATTTCCAAATCTGTTTTAACTTGACTATCCTTAAATTTCAAGCGGCTTACCTTGACAGCCGCAGCTTCCTTTGGGTCGAATTCTAAAATCACGTTCTTTATATTCTCAAAATATTTAAAATAATAAAATGCAGCCTCTTACCATGTTCCCCAATGAGTAAGAATAGGTTGTGGTGGTTCAGGAATACCGGCGCATAGTCTATGAAATTCCCGAATACGTTTTGGGGATTTTACAAACACACCTTTTGTATGTGCTATTAGAGCGTCTACCTCGGGATAACATTTTCTGATATTATGTGCTACGAGACTGAGAGTATGAATTTTACATGTAATATGCAACAAGTTAGCACAATGTTTCTTAAGAGATCGACCTACAGCAAGGATGTTTGCGGCACCATCACTCATAAATATCAACAGTTGATTTGTTGAAAGTTCAAACTTTTCCAATATATTTAACACCAACATTGAAATTACTTCGGCAGTGCATTGTTGTATTCGTCTGGAAGCTAGTAAAATTGAGGGTGACGGTCGATGTGGTTCCATTGTGCATACCATTACATTAACCACAGAATGTTTTTTACGATCTGTTGTTTCGTCCACACATAACCACAGTTTTTTATCTTGCAACTCCGATTTAATTCTTTTCTCGGCATGCTCACGAGCAGACGGCACAACTCTCTGTAATGTTCTCTCACTTGGTAACTTAAAGTCCGAATATTCATTCCAAAACGAGACGTATGCTTTCTTCCTTAGTAAATGAAATGGTAAATTACATGCAATAAACACATAAATTAAATTTAAATTTGTCATAATCTCGTGTGGAATTTTTTTTGAAATATGCCCTGCACTATTTACGTGCCGTAGACAATCACTTTTCGACCAACACATTAAATCTATTTTACACACTACACATTGAATTTTAGCACCATCACACTTTAATTCAGGCATTTCTGCAATAAATTCTCTTATTGTGTCCAACTTTGGTCGTTTTCGCGACGTAGGAGACTTTTTCAAAACAAACGTAGAACTACGATATAGTATACAACAGCGTAGATGCATACACAACAGATCGGCTTTCGAGTCGCAGTTATACTGACGCTTATACCGAATTGTCCCGGCCGTGTTTATTTTGTGTAAACTTTTATGCGTCAGCCACTGGCTTTCAGCGCAGTTTGCGTTGCTCTAGTTATGTGGTATGTTTATTCACTAACGATTCAATACGGGGAAATTATAACAGAAAGAGGTGATTTTAGATAAATAGGACTTTCAATTAGTGTGTTCTATAATACTTTACATGAAACGTTCACACAAGCACTTGTATACTTTGTACTTTGGGACAAATATCTAAAAGGATATAAACAGAAATTCATTCTTTTATAAACCTGATTAATATTAAAACTCTCGCAAGAAATGCCATTAGAACTTTCCTGTTTTTTTTTGATTTTAGTTATATCACATTTAATAGCTGCTGAGATACAAAAAATATCATCTTTTCATAAGTAAAGTATTCCGGAACATCCTATCACTTCATTTTCTTGTAGTTGATAGTTTACTGCTGTTACCGTTGTTCTTACACTAGATCGGTCTATAAACCCAAAAAGTGTCATTTAAATTCATTTTACAATTTTCTAAATAAAAAAATTGATAATGTGCACTTTTATTTGTCAACGTTCCCATTTTAATCAACAGTAAGTTAATAAACGACATTTGGGATTATACAGAGGAAAAATAAACGGCAACTGCGAACGTCATTGTAACGGCAAATGAAATGTCAAGTTCATAAATCCCACATTACACGTATCAAGGGGAACTTCAAAATTGTACGCATTGCTTCGCTATACATCTGCAGAAAAGTTAAAACTTATTAAATGGCACTATGGTAATAATTCTGCAAGTGATTGTATGTACTTGTTTGCACTTGTATATGTAGACCAAAAAGTTGAGGAAAGAGAAGGGCGCAATGTGATTATTTGCAGCGCACTTGAAGTAGATGATATGCGTTCCACCAGAAGTGTCGCCGAGAAATTAGGCGAAAGTAACAAAACTGTCGCAAGGGTTTGGAAACGTAATCGTTTAAAGTATTTTAAATATTCGAAAACGCAAGAGATATTTACCG
Source organism: Dynastes maya (assembly GCA_029619315.2). NCBI lineage: Eukaryota > Metazoa > Arthropoda > Insecta > Coleoptera > Scarabaeidae > Dynastes > Dynastes maya. The sequence continues at coordinate 64,996,800 of JAROYE020000003.1, read as the reverse complement.
AAGATAATTTTCAAGAAGTGGAGTTTTGCGAAACTGTAATGGAAAAGGTGCATGAAAATGAAAATTTCACGTTACATGGAAGGCACAATCCTTCTGTTGTGCGCGAGAAAACCAGCACAAATATTTTGCTAACCACACCTAGTATCCTCAGAAACTGTACGTCTGGGCAGGCATCTCAGGTGTCCCTTTAGTAGGACCATTTGTTATTGATGGTTTCTTAAATGGCAACAAATATCTAGATTTGTTGCAAAATCAAATAGGTCCCCTATTGAAAATACTGGAATGGATTGGGAAATTGTGTTGTCCCAACAGAATGGCTGTCCTGCATATAATCCACTCAGAGTGGAGCAATTCTTATTGAATACTATTCCCAACCGTCCTATTAATGATTTCTTTTTGTGGGGATACATCAAACAGAAAGTATACATTGTAGAAGCTGGTAGGCCTGAAAATGTAAATGTTTTGAGAGCCAGATTGATGGAGATTGTTGATTCCGTGACAATTGACATGCTTCGAAATGTACGAGAAAGTTTTTATGACAGATTCGGATAAAATCTTGTTGTGGAAGGAGGGATTTTTGAGCCTCTTGTATTGTATTTTATTTATTTTTTTGAAATAATAAACTATTTATTTAATTTGTTAGAGTTTATTTTTTGGTTTCATTAGAACTAGACTTTCATTTTTGCCTTACGCAGTACACGGCTTAATACAGCTTTCCCTGCTACGGTATTTTGAAACGACATTTTCGTCTTGTAAATATGGAGCGCGGCATGCATAGATTGATCAATACAAGTCGAGCGACTGTACGCGACTGATCGACCACACAACTCATATCATTTTGACGTTTTTTTGAATCTAACAATGACAATATATTGAAGTAGGGATTATCGCCGTTGCCACAGTTAATTCCTATGCCCAGAAGTTTATGACATAACCAGTATATGCAATATACGTTGAAAATTGCACAAACAAGAAAATGAAAATAATCTGAATTAAATAATCTTTAAACCAATTGTAAATTGGTACTAAATTAATTAAATGAAAAGAGTGACCATATATAATCTTAATAAATACTAAAATTATTGTCAAAACTGGGCCAAACTTGTTAGTGTCTTGTTAAATTGGCAAAAACCAATCACTCGACCAAGTCAATTTAAATGCTGTTGTAAGTAGCTAATTTTCTCCTTTCAACTATAAAAACCCATTTAGGCTTAAATATCATTTAAAAGTGTTGATAATATGCCCCAAAGGCTTTAAGGGCGCTTTGAGGGTAAAACTAGTTTTAAATGTGTTGATGATACTGGGCGCTAAGCATGCGATTTTTTTTTGCCGATTTGACATATGACAAGATACCCACAATTTTCACCTGGTATTGTTTGTTAACATTTTTAAAAATTGATTTTACTTCTGCCAAATTTTCAGTTTTCTCCAATTCACACTTTTTCAGATATCAATCGTTGCAGTTCACGATGGGACATCCTCGAACATAAAGATTTGCTACAAACTGCTTCTTATTCATTAATTCTTCGAAGTACAGTCGAACCTCCTTTTAGCGAAATTGCAAAATCACCGCAAAAAATTCGTCAAATAGAAACTTCGCTATATAGAAATAACAAAAATTTTTGGGAACAAGTTTATTATTATAAAAATACACACATACTACATACATAATAGACAATCTTAAAAGTAGATACATATGTAACTTAGTTTTTTGATATAAAGTCTGTAATTTTTCGCTGAACTGTACACTTAACAAACGTTTGGTGCTCATAAAAACTTTTGCTTTTATTTAACGACTCGAATATATTATCCGGTACGTTTTCACAAAATTGCAGTCCTCGTCGAATTGTCTCGAATGCACTCAACACATCATCTTCAGAAGGTTTTACAAAGTTATCGTTTTCATTTTCGTCATCTTCTTCGTCTTCTATAACCGCATTGTTTCCATAAGTCATGCCATCTAAAATGTCTGCATCAGTATGGTATTCTGCTATTTCTTCGTCTATTTCGAGATAGTCTTCAAGTTCTATATTTTCAGAAATATGATTGCAATCTCGAAGTCTTGCCCATTTCTTTTTTAATTCGGACTCCTCATCCCAGTCAATGGAAACTCAAGAAAATCCAGCTTTTGAAAAGCAATTTCTGATTGTTTTTTCGGTAACATCATATGTCCACACTCTTGCCGATATGGAAATGCATTCACGCAAATTGATGGAAATTTTGTCTGCGGGCTCGTTTTTTTCAATTTCCCTAATAATGTTTTTCAATATCCGCTTACGATAATGAAATTTTATATTTTTTATAATGCCTTGGTCCATAGGCTGCAGCTTCGACGTCATATTTGGCGGAAAAAATATCAGCTTTATGGTTTTTAGCTTAGGTTGCAAACTGCGAGGATGTGCAGGGCAGTTATCAACAAGTAGTGTTATTTTTCTATGTTGCTTTGTTATTGATTTGTCTAATTTTAGCAACCATTGTTCAAAAATTTCACTCGTCATCCATGCTTTTCTATTGAAGTTGTAGTCTACTTCAAACAATTTCACACCTGAATCATCTTGGATTTTTACTCTTGGCAATTACCAAAAGATGTAGTTTTTCCGTCTCGTTCTTTACTGTTTTTCCTCCCGAAGCATTTGTCACCTGTTTTTTAACACTGTTTCTCTCCAGCGATTACAGTCTGTTTCACTAACATCAGCACTTTCTCCGGAAATAACTTTTTGTATTATATCGTGTCTCTTCTTAAATTTGTCTAGACAGTCGGTGCTTGCTTAAAATTCTGAATGTCCCATAAATTTAGCATATTCTAATGCTTTTTCCTTAATTAGCGGACCTGATATTGGTATATTTTTCTCACGGAGCATTTCCACCCATTTTAAAACGGCTTCATCCACATCTTCGTATAAGCAAAGTTTAATCCGTTTTCTGCCAGAATCAATTGCCTCGCTTTGTTTTAAAATTGAGTCGCGATTTTTTTAAATTGTCGATAAACTGTTAGGGTATGCCGAATTTAATCGCGATATCTTTCTTCTTAAACCCCTCGTCAACATCTTGTAACACTTTAATTTTTTCCGCGATACTTAAACATTTTCGTTTACTCATCTTGGACGTACGAACACACAAGAATCACAAGAAGAACTAAAATAAATGTAGCTACTGACCAACGAGATTTGAATGGGTGTATTCTAATAAAGAACTTGTAGATTAAACTTCTAAGGATAACTGTCCAAATGAACGGTTTCCAAGAATTTTATAAATAGAATCGCATTATCTGTCTTAACGATTTGCCTTCAAATTCTGAGAAATATTTCTTTGCGGGAAAAATTAACGGCCTGCCTTCAAATTCTGAGAAATATTCCTTTGCGGGAAAAAAATCTGGTGGTAACTTAAAATAAAAACTTCGCAATAAAGAAATTTTGTCCGTTAAGAGGAAATTAAAATACACGCAATTGTAGGCTGAAGTTCAATGTGCACTGTTACGATAAAAAAAAATAAAGAGAGAAAGAGGAATTAATTAAGGAATGGTATAGTGCTCAACTTTAGCTATTTACACGTAGTGTTAGAAGGAGAGGAGTCAAGGAATGAAATAATACAACGGCGTTTAAAATTTATTTTTGTTGCTGAAGTCGTGAAGGTTCTTTGTATTTCTTCGCCGAGACGACGACCCGGTATTCGAATTCTTTGGCAAGAATTCCGGTGTTTATAGGACGCCACTGAATCTTTTGTTTAACTTAGTCGCCTCGCTGTTGGTCGATACTTCCGTCGGAAACCATTCTGTGTTTTCGAGGGAAAGGAAGAAAGGAGTATACAAAAGAAAATTGAAAACGTAGCAAATATTTGAACAAACTGTATATTGAATGAAAGAGCACTATTAAAAAGATAGACAAAATGTTACAAAAAGACTAATATCTCAGGGTAAAAAAAAAACTAATTTAAAGAAATGAATAAAAGCGTCAAAGAAATATTCAAAGATTAATACTAGTTTAAACAACAAAGTTAATAATTAAATCTACAAGTTTCTAGAACGGGCAGTAGTAATGGCGTTAAGCGCGGTTCTTAAATCATAAGCACGAATCATAATTAACCAAAAGAATGAAAAAGAATTAAATGCACCAAATAGTTCAATCACAATGAAATGTTAATTGTGATTCGCAACGTTACATAACATATCTTAGATTAACTTACATATAGACTGGTTTCGGATGCGAATGGACCAATGCAGAAGCAAAGATATGATGACGTATGCGAGATCGGTGTTTAGCGACTTATTTGTATGTTTATTAAACTGTGTAATTGCTAATTACAACAATTAGCTACGGATGAAATCTAATTTAACTAATACCAAAATATAAAGCGGAAGTTATACTATTTGCTGACAAAATTTCATTTATGTTCTTTAATAAACAAAGAAGCTACGGGGCTTAAAGAATTAAAAGAAACAACATTAGATTAAGAATATAACTCAAATTTATTTTTATCATGGGCGAGTAGAGTTCAAAATAAAGATTATAGGCGGTGTAGAATTTTGAAATGATTAATATTAATGGCTTTATTAAATAATAAAGATCAAATCTCGGGACAAATTAGGGGAATGAATTTAGCTAAAAAATGTACACACAAATACTACACCTTGTAGACGCGGTGATGTCATCCTTTGCAGGTGTTCAGTTTCCTTATATATTAAACTAGAGGAATTGGGACGAAATGAAATATTTGAAGTATTTTAAATATGGATTTAAGAAATTTGTAAATTAGGGTGTAACAGCACTTGAAAAAACCGTTAAATAGAAAAATTCCCTAAAAGGGTGTTCGTAATATAGAAGTTCGACTGTACATGATTTGTCCGTTTCTTTAATATATCTAGAAACTTTCAAGTTAATCTATTTCATATAATTGATTTATTTATATAATTTACACAGCATTTTCTTATTAAAGAAAAAACAAAAAAAAATCCGCCCATTTCAAATTTTCTGTTTTGGAAAATATGTTGAGTAATCTTAAAAAATGTAGACATAAGTGAATAAACCGGCAATACTTAACAGTCCATTAATGTTGCCTGGCTGTTATATTAGTAGGTATTATTACAGAAAATACAGTTAATTACCTAATTAAAAAGGGGCAAATGTTTGATGTCAAGCTGAATTTCTCGAATTAAAGTCTACTACTTCCGATTTGCGTCGCCTACTCAAAGTGATATATGACGTTATGAATTTGATGTAGGGTAATGTATGACGAAACACCAGCGACTATCCAGAGGAGTAGGTACTACAACACTTGTATTAGCGGTTGGGTGTAGTAGTTGTAGTACGACCTAAAATTTGCATGCAGAAGTGTGCTTAACGAGTTGAATGCTTGACCAGATCTTGCGCGCAATTGCTTTCCAACACCCTGCCGTAGATTCGAAAGGGTGCTGCTAGTGATGGAGGCGGAGTTATCCGATATTTCCCAGAACGGGAACTCCAGCGTATTTCTGCCTGCCAACCATTACCCGGACACAAACACGACTGCTACTCTTATATGAGTTTAGATCGGTGTGAGATCCTGATTTAAAAAACGCGCCACATGTAGAGAATTTTGGTTTTACAATAATTGTAAATTTTGGAAATGAAATCAAATAAACAGAACGAAACAAAGGTAGATGGCTATAGCGAATATATGAAGAAAGTTGACGTGAATCCAAAAGCGTAATAATATACAGGATGGTCCATTTCGAAAACTAAACTGTATCGTTTGTAGCGGAAACTGAACACCTTGTATACTTGGACATAATTTTATATCGTGTAACATCTGCGAATAGTTTTTATTTGAACGTTTTTTCTCTAAATTACTTGGGAAATTAATTATTTTCTGTCTACGTACTAGTTGGACACGCTGCGCTGTATACCGCGTTAGTAAGTTCCGTAATAAAGTGAACCGCTAAAATATATGAACAGTGTTACAACGTTTGCTCGCTATGAAAGTATAAGGTGGGGAACGCGCGAAGCGAATCAAGGACGCTCCTATCACAAGCGATAACATTATTCGCTATATTTATGGGAGTCGCGCTTATAAATGAATCCTTACGTACCCTGGTATATCCTTCTTCCTTAAGAGAAACTGAACCTAAACAAGTACTAGCCAAATTTAACAGGGGTAATTATTCCATTAGGAATATAGAAAAAAATTGTGCTGCATAACGCTGATGATGTACAGAACAATTATACTATTTCAGGACCTATAATTTTTTAAATAATTTCAGTGTCGTACATGTGAAGCAACTTAAAATAGTCCTTTCATCAACGAAAATCAAGCACAAGGGATTGGAGAAGTATTGCTGCAGGTTATCAATGAATTATTCCAAATACAAATCATTCCACTGACATATTACCATCATTAGCAAAGTTCGTGGAGGACATTCCAATGGAACAGTTAGAACATTACTTGATTTGATTGAATAGGGCAACAAGGCTCTGCCGGTTCCCCTGCACCTAGAAAGCAATCTTCGTAACAATCGGCTAGAATCGATTGTTGCGAAAACTTAAAATATTGAAATAAAGGATAATAGATTTAGATGGCTAAAAATTACTTAACCAAAAGATTGCCGATAATTCCGATTTAAAATCAGAAATCTTATTTAATTGAGAATTTCATAGGGCTTTATATTACGACTATTAGTGTTTCTATATTAATGATATCAGTATTAGGAAATTAGTCAAAAGTCTAGTTTTATTAGTGTTTTAGAACAAGCAAAAGCTTTTATAAAGAATATTTTTATTTCATAAATCACAATAAAAAGTTTTTTCCCAATGGGATACGTATTATTTTTAGTTACAAATAATTTTAGACTAACATTTAATACACACCAGGGTAGTCTGAAAAGTTTCAAGCCTCAACAAGATGGCGTTACTCGTCAAACATATGCTGGTAATATAATTACGCATGTGTTGAAAGATGCTTTTGAAAATTTCAACCATGTTGTTGTGTCAGTCAAAGTTACTGTTTCTGTAGAAATGGAAAAAATCGAATTCTGAGCCGTCATTAAATTTTTTGAAAGGCAATACGCCTGAGTACCAGCTTGGTTGACGATGAATATTCGGGATGGTTAAAAACTGCAACCACTACCGATAACATCGGAAAAGTTCATCAAATGGTGCTAGACGACCATCGAATTAAGGTAGGCTGTGGTCATTTCGGAAGATCGTGGTTGTCATATATTGTTACGTTCTCCTGGTTTGAAGAACAATGCCGCTGGTCGTCTGCTTCGGTGTATCTTTTTTGCGAAGAGGAAGGACCAATTGCTTTGCTTAGATGTATAAAATATTTGCTTATTTGTTCGATAGCTCAGTACTTCTCGAAATGAAACGCAGTATGTATGTTTTAAAAAAACTATGCATTGCACATTATACCATGCATTATACATTATTAGGGCCACCACCAAACCCTTGATGGAGCTCGAACGTCTGGTCGCGGAGACAGTAGCAGAAGACTACCCAGACGTTCTCGTGTTAGAACGTATACGCTATGTGCCTTATATGTATACTCCGTCTTGCTACTGTCTCCCCCCCCCCCCCCTCCCCCTACTGTTCCCACGGACTCCAAAGGCCAAACATCGTGCGGGTCCGAGCGCTGCATTGCGCACAGGCGACGAAACGACGGATGGCAATCGTGACACTTCGTGCACTCGTTCTCCGACGAAGTTCTGGCACTTCGAGATAAAGATACGTATACATACGTTATGCTTGCTCTCTCGACGGTGAATGTCTGTTTCACGCTCGACTGCGGTGGTTCTCCCTCTAGTGTGCGTTTTATCTTGAGGTTAGCAATATAATAGCGTACAGAAGTTGCGATTATTTGAATTAATACAATTTTACATAAAATTTCACTTTGTGTGTGAATGGTTCTGTTACATTTATGTATGTTAAATGAATTTAAATATGTTTTTGTGTTAAATACATACACATATAATATTCTAAATACAAATGCAATATACATCAGTTTATAAGAAATAATAGAAGTAAAATTGTGAATTTACAACTAACGCAAATGAAATATTAAATTTACAAAGCAAAACAATAAATGATGGATTTACAAAATACAATAAATACAATAACGAACTTGTTAGCGTAAAAACATCAGCTAAAATGTTAAGAAGCCTTAACATTTCAGAGATTGGACATGAAAAGGTTAACCGTGCGTTGGGTGTCACGCTTGCTCATTCATGACCAAAAACGCATTCAAATGAACATTTCCAAAGCCCTGCTGAATCAGTTCAAGCGAAATAAATGTCGATTAATAACTGTAAATAAAACTTGGATACCACAGAACACTTTTGAAGCCAAGGAACAGTCAAAACACTGGACTGCTAAGGGTGAATCGACTTCGTAAACGGCGAGGACTGTTCCATCAGCCGGTAAAGCGAAGGCGACATTTTTTTGGGATAGTCATGGAGTTATGTTTATCAACTCTCTTGAAACCGCATTCTTTTCTGTTTCCTAGGCTCAAAGTTTCGATCGGAGGACAGAGATTTTCTTCGAATGACTAGGCCATCACATTCGTAAACGCTTATTTTGCAGAATAAGACACCAACTACTATTTGGACGGATTTAAGAGATGGAAGCATCGCTGGGAAAAGTGTATAGACTAACAAGAAGGGGATGTTAAGAAAGAAAACTTAATTTGACAAAAAAATACTTGTTTCTGAGTTGTGGCTGAAAACTGTTCAGACTACCCCTCGTAATTATATCCTACAGCAGTCTTCCTTACTTGCTTTGATGTGGGACGTAAAGCAACTTAAACCACGCATCTGACAGACTATTATAACTAAGCGAAAAGCGTTGCAGAAACAACAAGCGGTTATGGTAATTTAAAGTTGTGTTAGAGGCAAAAAAGCATGACTGTGTCGGCCTTAAGGTTTACATAGCATATTTTGAATGTATATTTAATAGACATACACCTCTTTTTTTTGATAATACAATTAAACATTAGTGACCAAAAAGGATGGACAAACGAAATGTTGATGTAATAGACATGGAGATATATAGTGTATCAAATTACTAACTTTTCTGCTCGAGGTTCGATCCTGACCGAGAGTGTAAAAATCTATGTGATGAAAATATACTCAAATAAAAACAGTGGAAGGTAAGGAAGACCATAATAGGAAGAAAAACCTAGTAAAGGAGGAGAAAGAGAAAACTTGGAAAGAATTTGAGGAATAGATAACAGAAACAGATAAAGTGGACACCAAAAAATTTTGGACAAGAATAAAAAAAAATAAGAGGAACCAAGGAAAGAAATAAAGGCAATAAGAGACAAGAATAATCAACTACATACAGGGACAAAAGAAATACTAGAAATATGGAGAAAACACCATGAACACAAATTTAACTCATTAAATACAGAAGAAAACATAAACAAAAAAAGGACTAGACCAACAGCAGTAAATAACAGAAGAAGAGGAGGAAGCCATACAAAAGCACAAGTTAGGAAAAGTAAGTAGAGGAAATGGTGTGTTACCGGAGATGTTGAAAGTAGTATGAAAGGAACAGAAAATACTAAGGGAATAGCAAAACAATCTGATAATACCCATTTAGGTACAAGAAGGAGAGCAGAGCCAAAGCGAAAATTACAGAGCTGTAGGTTTAGCACAAACAACTTACAAATTATATACAAGAATACTAGGAAAACGATTAAGAGAGTATGTAAAATTAGAAGAAGAACAGACAGCCTTCAGGCCTGAAAGATAAACGAATAGCATACATCTAATAAAGAACTTAAAAGAATAGAAACCAAAAGAAGGAGAAGAAATGTCCCTAGTATTCATTGATTTGAAGGCAGCATTTGATCCGGTAGACAGAAGAGAAATAGGAAAAATTTAGAGGAAATAGAAATACCTAAAGCTCTAATAAATGCCTTCAAAAGTATGTACATATGGGAGAGCAAGAGTTACAGAATAAGCGACAGAGAATATAAATTGCAGGGCAAAAATCTGAACAATTTAAAATCAAAGAAAGGAATAAAAGAAGGGAACAGTTTAGGCCTACTATTTTGTACTAATTATGGATAAAAAAGTTAAGCCAATTAAAGCACAAAGCAAACATCTCAACATAATAATCGACTATAGAAACCTCGAACCAATAAGAGCGAGTACCCTATTACAAGCAGATTATGTGGTCCCAATAGCAAACTCCAAAAAACAAAATATAAAAACTAATGAATATCTGAACAAAAGAAACAGACAACTTGAAGATAACACAAGTAAAACTAAAGAAGTGATCATAAATGGAAACCAAGGGAATCAAGTTAACAAGGATATTAAGTGCAGAGACAAGACATTGGAAAGGTTAACGACATATGATTATTTGAGGAGCGTTGTAACGGAGGATGAAAAAATAAACAAATCAACGAGAATATATTACTCACTAGCAATAAGTAAGACAATACTAGAACATAGGGATATAGACATGGATGCAAAAATAAAAGTACATAATGTAATAACAATTTCATAAGCTATGCGTGTAAAAACTGAACCCTAGGGAAGAAAGATGAAGCAAAGATAAATGCGATGGAGATGAAACACCTAAGAAGAATAGCGGGGAAAAAACAGGATAGGATTAAGAATGAAGACATCAGACATTTAACAAAACAAGAACCAATAATAAGAAAAATAAAAAGGAAACAATTAAACTGATACGGACATATAGCAAGGATGGAGACAGATAGAAAGACAAGAAAAATAATGGAGGCAAGATATTCAAATGAGAAATTAAAAGGAAAACCAAGAAGAAAATGAATAGATCAGATAAAGGAAATGGGTAGAAAAAGGAAGACTTTGGAAGAAATGAAAATAATGACGAGAAACAGAATCCACATCCGACACCTGAAAAGATACAAGGAATCGAGAAGAAGAAGAAAAAGAATATCAAATTTTATACTTTTAAAATGTAAATAAATAACGAAATGATTTACATGTATATATTACGTAAAATCTGCGTCCGCGAAGGGATTGTAGATAAATCTTGGAAGCAGAAATTCATACCAACTTCGATTATGACACTTAAAATTAGTATGAGAAAAGGTCAACCACTTCGCCTTCGCAAAATCCCTTTTTCACATTTGACTTGTTCCGTTTATTTTTGTAAGTGCCTCGCGTTTAACGTGGAAATCTTTTTGTTCAACGTGGTGGACGGAGGAAAAGGTTTTTCAACGTGAAAAAGGTATAAGTAAGGTTCGCTATCGTATTTTCAAAGCTTTATTATTGATTGAGTTTACCTTGTGGAAATACGAATTTAGGGGAAAAAAACGTTATAGTACAGGTTTAAGCAAAATATTGTTCGTTTGTTTTGCTGTGGTTCAGGGTACGAGATATGCCTCTAGCACCTCTAAAAGCATTGATTGCTATAATCATTATACTGTGGTTCTCAAACTTTTTTGGTCGTGGAACCCTTTGAATAACATTCTATATAATGCGGAACCCCAACTCCAGGTTATTACAAATCTGTAGCGTTTTTCTTTCTACTGCAGTTGTAAATTCGAATATATAATGGAAACATTTGAAATATATTCAAGAACACTTACTTTGGACAAAATATGTTAGGCGTAAGTGTCATATAAAAGCATTTATTGTACACACAGAGAAACGTTTACTTGCATCAAAGCTGTCTTAATTCAAGACAATTACTGTTTCAATTATCCGCAACTGTTTTAAATCAAAAGAAATATTTTCTTAACGTTTCTTTCTGCGCTTAAGAGAAGTATATACTTGTAATGAAATAATTGTATTTTTTTGTTTGACATTTGTTAACTTGATTCAGGAAAATGTTGTAGAAAATATAAGTAAATGGCCATTATAACACAAAAGAATATTTTTTGAAGGATAGTAAATAGTTCCCCTAATTCCAGAAAGCAGGTGTTGTTCATAAATCATTTGTTTCATTTTATTAAAATAAAGCATTTTTTACTTAGAATTCTTGAAATGCATATTATTTATATGCACATTATTAATTGCGCTTACCTTGTTTAAAACAGTACGACATATCAGTGCATAATACTACCGATTATTCACATTGCTTGTGATTTTAAAAAGCCTAAAGTAGAGGTTATTTACAGAATAATGTTCAAACGAAAGTGAACCTAATGTAGAAGTACACATGAAAAAAGTGCCCAGATAACCACGATAACGCTAATAGATAGCTCATGGTATTGATGGAATCACTACCGGTAAAGCAACATGAGAAGAGAGAAGCAGTAAAGCTTCTTGCTCCTGACCACATTGCTCTTACATCTTTCAGCCACTAATCTTCAAAGACAGCAACTGAAATATTTCGTGGTGCCACCTAGTGCTAGTAGTTTTAATCATACCGCCCTAGATAGTAGCGACGGAACTGGAATACAGATACCATACCCATACAATGATATAACTTTTAATGTACAACGTTTCATAAACTTCAAAAGATACCGGCTAATGTAATATTTTTTTCCTTTTATTTACCACGTGTACTAATTTAACTACAGTTTTTTTAAATATGTAATAAATAATAATAAAAAAGGGATAAAGAAACCTAAATATTAACTCATTAATTATTAGACAAATGTATGTGCTCCTTTGTTTCATGTTATTTAGTTATATTAAAAATATATTGTCTATGATTCCCTTTAGAAAGGAAATAAAGTAGTTTCAAGAATTATTTTGTACCCATATTACAATACATGTAATAAACCTCCCTCCGGGAAAAAAGGATCGTTGTGAAGAAACACATGCAGTAATACTGCCATATACAGGTCAGTCCACTCAACTAGATACACCCCCGTGTTGCGAAATCATCCGACTGCATCCGACGACAATCGGTAGTTTTAAATTTGACAGTTCATATTAATTACATTAAAACTTTAACGATGCTTATGTAATTGTAACGTTCTCAAATTAGAATCATTACAGCTTGTTGTGAAGAATTGGTGTTTTCTATTTCAGTGCTAACAAATATTTTACACCTCGCGTCGTACCGATATTGGGTGGCGAAGCAAACAAAGATATATTGGACGTTTTCAGTCACTTAGTTTCAGTAAACGCAAGGTTTATTTAGAGCCATCTGCGTAATATTTTTTTTTAAGAAATGGATGTGAATAAAACAGCGGAGAAAATAGGAATTATGAAATGGTTTTATGCAGGTCATCACAGAAATTCAATATTTATTTCATAATCTGTTTAACTGGCATTAAAATAGGTTTTGAAACACGTGGTTGTTTATCCCCACGTAACCATAAGAAAGAGCCACAACTGGTTAGTAATGAAGAACAAGAATTACGAGGAATAGGAGTATGTACTCTTGCAGAACAAGATTTTACTCGGTCTAGTTATTCTATTGCCAAACAGTGTAAAATATCCACGAAAAAATGCCTAGTAACAAAACCAAAAATAATGCTAATATAGCTCATGGTATTGGGGGAATCATTCCCGGCAAACATAATGTAACCAGAGAAAGGAAAGCACTAGCACACGGAAATGTTTCTGCCTACCCGGCGTCATCAGCGCGGCTACGAGTACTCTCCTTCTGCTGCCTGTATTATGTCATGCCGTCCTAGACCGTGGCGACACACACCGGAGTACAGATGCCCACCACTTATCGAGCAACTCATAGGGGGGGAATGATTACACCAATACCATGAGCTATTTTTTCTTATACATCATGGTGAGCCTAGGAGATCATTTGCACGTACAGTTGCCTAGCGCTTGGGCGCAAGGGCAAAATAAGACGCTATGATTATAATGTGTTGTGTATAATCCTCTGTCAGTACGTGGTCAGTACAAATTTAATAAGCGGGATTTTTAAATTTTACTTTATACCACTTGTTTCTGTGAGGCCGTACCATAAAACTTAGGTTGATACGAATTAATTGGTTATAGATGGCCTATGAAACCGCGGAGTAATTCGTAAAATCTAAACGGCAACATTTTACACATCTTCTCTAGCGTATATTCTACATATATTGTATGTTAATACACGGTGTACGCGGAGGTAATCTCATACATGTATTCAATATTTATGCAGGCACCTATGTACCATTGATGCGAACTTGAAGATCCATAGTTACCAGTTCTCACGTTAGTTCGCATCCTAATTAAATTTACATATTGGAGCTGTGCCGCAACACTACGTATAATATATTTGAGCGCAGCTAACTACGTGCATGCTTGACGGGTTGGTACATATCTACGTAATGCTTTCACAACTTTTCTCCGAGTTACGTATACGGTGCGATTTGCATGTAGGACGTTCATAAATTGGATTTATATAGTTTTCAGGCTGTAAAGAGAATTATTATTGCGGTAATTAAGTGAATACGAACAAGCCTAGCATTTTCGCAGGAATTTTAGGATATGCAACGAGAACGATACTTAATATATGTACAGGCTGATTCATTTTCGACCCTCACCATGGGGAAAAATATGTTGCACATTAAATGCGTTACATTTTAATTTTGCTATTAATATTTTCTGGAGAAGAAGGTTAATAACCACTTCTTTGTATAGATTTCTCTTTAGTTTTGAACTTAGAGGCACATTTTTAGGTGGTATAGTTTGGCCGTCGGTCCATAGATGACATATCTTTGTTACTAAATATGTACCATCGCCTTCATAAAAATCTGGGACAAGGGATACTATTAAGACACCCATTTTAAACATGTCTTTTGTATGTCAAATTGTCTGTCAGTGTCAATCGTAAATGGACAAGTCATTGTCACAAGATAGATAAAACGTCAAACGTCGTACCCCTGAAAGTGTTGCGAGAGTAAGACGTGCCATCCTCCGATCTCCACGGATGTCAGCCCGCATGCATGCTGTTGCACTGGGCATGTCAAGTCGCTCAGTATGCCGTATTTTGCACGAACAGCTTCATTTTCACCCATACAAGATAGTGATCGTGCAGGAACTGTTACTAAGGGACCTCGAAAACTGTGTAAACACTTGACGGCAGCTTCTTAACGACATTCCACCTACCGATATTGTCTTGTTCAGCGACGAGGCCCATTACCACTTCTGCGGCACTGTAAATCGCCAAAACTTTCGGTATTGGAGTGACGCAAACCCAAGGGAGTTGCACGAAAGGCCACTACACAGTCCTAAGGTAACCACAAGGTGTGCCATAAGCAGTCATGGAATCATTGGTCCCGATTTTTTTAAAGAGGGAGAAATGATGGTCACAGTCATATCTGGTCGGTAAATTGATATGTTACAGAACTTTTTGGGACCAAAGCTTCACCTTGCCAATGATTGGTTCCAACAAGACGGAGCGACAGGTAACACACCCCGGCGATCGATAGAGGTTTTGAGGCAGATGTTTTCTAGGAAGCGCATTTCAATGACGGGTGACGTTAAATGGTCGACTCGATCACCGGATCTAACCCCTTGTGACTTCTTTCTCTGGGGTTATCTCAAGGTTGAAGTCTACAAAAACAGACCCCGCACTTTGATGGCATTGAAGGCCGCATTCGCCAAGAAATCCAGCTCATACGAATCGACGTCTTACAACGGGTGACGGAGAACATACGAATCGACGTCTTACAACGGGTGACGGAGAACTACCGACTTATACTTCAGAATTGCATTGACAATAGTGGTCATCATTTATCCGATGTTTTGTTCAAAACTTCTTAATGTTAAACTTTAGGGCTCATAGAATAAGTGGATATCAATAATTTTTTTATTTTATCTTACTTTAATTTGTTTTGGCCTCCCTGAAATCATAATGGAATTATTGCTCCACTTTGTATGTTGGATATCGTAAAAGTTTCAAGTAGAATTGCACCTATCACCAATGCAATATAGAAGAATCACCTTGTCTATTGGAGAATTATGGTAAGATTGAACCATTTATTTATTTGTAACGTTTTAATTCTTTGCAATTCGTATAATAGTTCTTATCTTGTACCATTGTTACCACCGGTATCACATTTTGATTATCGTACACATTTAATTCATCTTGTTTCCATCTTTTCAGTCACTTTAATAATTTAATTCATTTAATCAATAAGAACTTGCAAATACGCTGCGACGAAGTGTGGATAATTATTTTTAGCCCCGTTAATTGTTTATAGCACTTAAGCGTTCGATATGTGTACTGATGGACACTTTTGAGTACTCTTGGTTTGCTAATTAATAAATTTAGTCTGATTATAATTGAACAAATTCATAAATTTTAACTTTCAATACACAACTTTAGAATTTGTAAACCTGATTCTATGAATTTAAATATTTAGTAACTATTTCATTTAATTTGATTATATATGTTTCCTTGGTAACAGCTTGTTAGTAAAAATTGAGTATTTTTATATACAGGGGCAACAAAACGTTATTGAATTGTTTTGATTATCGATGTGACTTGTTTTGTGTTATTTATGTGTTATTCGGGTTGCATTTACCTGTTTTGATATTATTAAACGATATTATTGTTACCACGTTGTTGTTTGGGTTTTCGTAAGCTGATTCTACTATACCTTTGACCATCTCATGTTCTTATCGCGTGGTATCTTGATCGGATGGTAAGTGGCGCATATGAGTATAGTTTCGACCTTCGTTTTGTTTACGAATCCCCTCATCTTCATCGAGCAGGCTGGCAACCTGTATGAAGGAGGACAGGTAGGTGATAGGTTGATGGGAACCGATGAACATAGAATTGTGTTGGTAAATTCATATTGCGCTGTTACAAAAGGGAAAGATACTTAAACCTTTTTCGCACATACGTATCTAACTCCTTACATAATGATATTCCATTAAATCATTGCGTTTATAGCATTTATAGTGGCAACAAGACGGCGCACCGGCTGCATTAATAAAAAATGGCCACTTATTTGAACATTTACTGTAATTGTTGGTTTACTGTTTTGTTTTCTATTATTATTACTGTTCTTGTTATCTTCATTTATTGTTACAAGTAAAGGCAAAATTTGCATAAACTTTTCGAAAACACAACTTAACTTACCATTTGTAAAACATCCCGTTGGTTTTCATTCAAATCTCTGTTAACATACAAACGACGCAGTTTGGTAAACGATCCAT
This sequence comes from Dynastes maya, assembly GCA_029619315.2. Classification (NCBI taxonomy): domain Eukaryota; kingdom Metazoa; phylum Arthropoda; class Insecta; order Coleoptera; family Scarabaeidae; genus Dynastes; species Dynastes maya. The sequence continues at coordinate 64,979,771 of JAROYE020000003.1, read as the reverse complement.
TCTCATCAAAGTTTCTATCAAGATCTAGAAAAATGGTACGATCTGGATATAATTGTAAAAATCTTGTATTCGCTTTCGTTGTATTTCGGTCCAATGAATAAAAAATACTTGACATATCTGGTTTCTCTTCATTGGTGTATGACATTTTTCTATTACCAATAACGATAATTGAAATAGTCGACAGTTTTAAATTTCATGGCTACACGCAGAGAAGCGTTTACTTGTATCAAGACTGTCCGCCTCAATTCTAAAGACAATTACTGTTTCAATTATTCACAATACAATAACTGTTATAAATCAAAACAGCTTTTTTCGTATTTTTTTTTTATGTGGATCGTCATTTGTTACAGGTTTATTTTTTCTCCGGGTTCATAATAAACACAAAATTTAGTAACTTTGCCGAATTTAAACCTACCCTCTATCTCCAATCGTAAGCGAGATCTCCTTGATGAAGGTCGAAAATGAATCAGTCTGTACATATAAAAATTTGACAGAATAGAACCTGTTATAAATTATCATTCCTGTGTATTTCTACCGTACGAGCGAGCGTGCTATGCTCACCTAGCGTAATCGGCATTTTTCGGAAATGCGGGAGCGAAGTCGAGGCTTGCTACGTTAGTAGCCGATGCGATGTATCTAACAAAGGTGCAGAATTGAATTTGCGTTCATTTAATTTTGACAAGCAAATGACATTCAATACAGTACACACATAAATGTCATTTTATCGTATTGAGTATTAACATAATAACATAAGATTATTTAACAATAATAATAATATTATTACAAGTGTTTTCTTTTCATATTGATTTGTCTTAACTTGACTTATCGATAAATGAGTAAAAACTTGACAGTAATTGTCACAGGCGGTGTATACTATATCAGAACATGAATGTTTACGTATGGTTTACGTGTGGTTTATCTTTTATTGAATTATTATTTTCAAATGCGGTTGGTTTGATTAGTAAGAAGGGGTTGTAGATTAATAATATACCGTACTAGCGAGCATGCAATAATCACCTTGCGTAATCGGCATTCTTCTGAACAAGGTGCTGAATTTGCCTTCACGTAATTTTGACAAGCAAAATGACACGTTTAGTTGCGCTGAGTTCGGGTAAAATCGGGTGAGCATAGTACGCTCGCTCTTACTGTATAAATACTAATACAGCGTGTCATCTAGTGCGTGGACAGAAGATAATTTCTTTCCTGAGCAGTTTAAAGGAAAAGTTTTCAAATAAAAAATACTCGGAGACAAATGCTGCACAATATAAAATTATATTAAAGTATACAGGATGTTCAATTGCCGCTGCACATGATAGAGGTTTCCTTTTTTAAATGGAACATCCTCATACTCCTCTTCAATTCATGGCAACTTTCATTCCCTATGCCTATTTATCCTAGTTTTCGAGATAACTGACACAATTTGAAATTTTTGCGAAATTTCTTTAACGGCCAATATCTTAAACGCGTTACACGCTAGTGTGATGATTCAAATTTTATTCGATTGAGTATTTGTTGGAGGTCTTGGTAAGACATCGAAGATTTTTTATCAACCAAATTCTAAAAGATGTCCATCGATATTTTTGCCAAATTTGAATCTTTTTTGCTATAATTTTATCATCTACTAAAAGTAACCATCATTTTCCTATATACAATGTTTAGTAAGTCAACCAGCATGTATAAATAATAAATAGCGAAAATAAGTAGACAAATGTTAATTAGCGTTCAATATAAAAGGAATAGATTTGTTTAGCACCGCACACTAACCTTTCTCGGCAGTAAGAAATACAATAAGAATGAAAGTTGTTTAAAAAATTCTACAATTTAGTTAAATAGAAATATTGATGAAAAAGCTTCCTCGATGAATTTCTTAAGGCAATATATAACATGGACATTACATGAGATAATACTCCCGAGATGTCAGTAAATGTTTAATAAAATACAAGGAATCGCAATTCAGTCTGTTCACTTCGAATAGATCTGAAATTGTATGCATAAATTAAATTTTGCAGTTTATTTTTAATGAAAATCTTCAGAAAAACAAATGTTTATAGTATTTCGTCATAGCACTCTGTGCCTTTTAGCAAAAAAACTTAACTGCATAGCTTCATATTTAATTTACTAAAGCACGACACATTTTAAGTATAGGGAAATTCTATTACAGTTTCTCTATTATAGTTGATATAAATAACTTTTCAATGTATTGCCTGAAACTTCAAGAAATACTCAATAAAGTTTTAGTCACCTCTTTAGCGCGTAAGACTTTTAAGATATCGGGCGTTAAAGAAACAGCGACATTTCGCAAAATCTCAAAGAACGTCGATTATCTCAAAAACCAAGATAGATAGATATAGGGAATATTCATGAAAGTTGACATGGATTGGAGAAAGGCATCTAAATTCGTAATAATATACAGGTATTCCATTTAAAAAACTAAACTTGTATCGTGCACAGCGGAAAATTAACATCCTATATACTTGGATATAATTTTATGTTGTGCAGCATTTGACTCTGAATATTTTTGATTTGAAAACCTTTTTTTCTAAATTGCTCAGGAAGGAATCGTCCGCCTACGTACTAGGTGGACACTCTGTACAACATATAATTTAATTATTGACACACATAAATCAAATTTCCAAAGTCAATTTTCGAATGATAAAATGTAATAATTCCAATACTCCGCGATAAAGAAGAAAGGCAACTATTGAATTTGAAACAAGCGTTCTTATTTCAATGCACTCTTGTTCAGCAGCATATTGTACTTCAACGAATTTCAATTTAAAAATCTATGCTCAACACACTTTTTTTCTTGCCTACTTCATATTCCACACATCGGAGGAGCGTAATCCTACAAATTGCGTTAAAAATCCGACACTTTGCGCTGACAGAAGATGTAATATACCAGCATCGGAGGCATTCTTCGATAACCATTGTGTGAGGCGGGCGAAGGCGCCATCTATCACATTCAAATCGCATTAATCAGGAGGGCTGTGCTCTCAACGAGACCACAGCATACGAAGAAAGATAGCGGATGAATGAAGAAAATGTACTTTAGATCGAGAGTGCGGCTTGCTAGGGCGCCGGGTTGCACAAAATTTAGAGGGTGTGAGGATTGGTAGGGTGGTATTAGTGGTACGCGCGGTTAGCGCTATTGGTAATGTGTGATGAGATGCGTAAAGTCGAAAGTGGAACGTTGTTCCTTCGGAGCTGTCAAGTTAGATATGAATTTGTTACGACGGCACGGAGGCGTCGGCGTGTGATAGAATTTAATGCGAGTTAAATGTTTTTGTAGATTTTCTTTTACTTTACGCGCCTGAAAAGATGAAGATAATGAGAATGTGTTTCGACGAACACATTAAAATTGTTCATGTATTTCTGCAAGAATTCTAGGATTGCCTTTTTGATTCATCATTTAGGTCCCCTAATGTTTCTACAATGACATATCGGAACAAATCAACTGTAGTAAGTGTATCTTTGCCGATAATCTGAAACTCTTTACTTATAAATATAACTACAGAAGAAGATAGTATCCACTTACATAGTCAGATGAATGTAATTGCAAGATGGTCCACAGCTAGGTATCTGCTCCTAAACACTGCCAAATGAAGAATTGTAACTTATACGAGAAAAGCAAATCCCTTAATCTTCAATTACTTTGTAAATCCTATACATACCTATTTCTCGGGTTTCCACAATTGGGGGTTTCGATATCTACTTTGACACAGCCCTTACATTTACTGTGTATAGAGACAGTTCCATATCTTCGGCTGCTAAAATGCTAGAGTTTTTAATCAGAAATTCTTCTTCATTTAACATAAACACAATTAAATTGCTGTATTTTACATATGTAAGATCTGGGTTCGAGTATGGATCTTTAATATGGAATAATGATAAGGTTTCTTGATACCAGCCACATTTCAATGTACATGATGTTATTAACATCTACAATTTTTAAACCAGTAATTGGCATCAATCAGGTTAAGATATCAGTCACAGGTAATTCTGAGACTGTTTTTCAATCTCAACCCCAAAACATGTTAATAAATACCGATCAAATGAATAGCGCAATAAGTATCCATAAAAAAAAACTACATATAATCACGAAAAACAAAGTACCATGTAACTGTACACCTCTACGTGCCCATTTTTCATTATTCAATGCTCAAAGCTCAACGACGTCCATCCGAGAAGAAGCGACCAAACTTCACTACGAACTTCCGCGGGGATAACTGTTTGATATCTACCGGAATAGAATTAGAAATACTAGCAATGTTATACTTAATGAACGTCTGTAAAGCTCGCTATCTTATATAAATAAGGAGGTGATCTGTATAATATAAGTTTACGGAAAAACAAAGCCATATGCATTCTATTAGCCATATTTAACCATTGCGGAATATTTAAAGTACCCGAGATATGTTGATATTTACGAATATTATAAACATGCATTTTGCGTACGCTACACGATTTCTACTGAAAGCATCCAAGCACGGCCCATAGACCACATCACCATAATCAAATAGTGAAAGCACAAGCGAATGCGTCAATTGCAACCTTAAGTTGGTATCAAAGTAATGGCGGTTTGTGTAAAGAGCTCTCAAAGTAGTGTACGCTTTTTTAACAGTATTTGATACGTGTTTGCTAAATATTAAAGAGTTATCCAATGTTAAACCCAATACTTTTACGATATCCCGTTTTTGAAATTCCTCATTTCCCACTTTTACCGAAATTAAATTAGATACATTTATATTGCCTTTTCCCCCGAAACAAATTACCGATGATTTATTTGGATTGATTTTCTGTCGATGCTGTTCCGCCATTTTTATGAATCTATGTAAATCGTTATTAATTTTTTCATTCGCCACATCTACGTCAATCGAGTGAAATGTAAGATACAACATTATATAATCCGCGTGTGCATGGAAGTCACAATATTGCAAGTGGTCGCTAATGCAACTGGTATGTTATATATAAAAGAGGACCCAGAACTGAGCCCTGAGTCGCACCACACACAACTCCTCGCGCAGCTGACCTGTGGCCATCCGCCGTCACTAACTGTATTCTGTTTATTAGGTAAGATCTAATCAACTTAACTGCGTTAACCGAAAACTCAACATAGTGACAGATCGATAACAAGAATTCATGTTCTATGTCACCTGTCTATCGAAAATGTGCAGAGAGGTTTTATAAAGTATCTGTTTTTTAAAGATGAAGGTACTTATCCTTGCAGAGGTTATGAACATCAACTGATGCTGTAAAAATTCAATGTTTTTTCATTCTAGGCAAGACGACAACTACACTTTACAAAATTTGTGTACAATTTGGTGCACAACAAAATTGACTCTCTACGTTTGTTGGCTCAGCTTCAATTTCTTGTTCCACTTTTTTCAACCAGACAGTTTCCTACCTTCTATACACTGTTCAAATGCATCACTGAATTCCATAACTGTTTCCATGTGTCGTAATTTCTAGAAAGAAAAATTGATATGTATCGACAAGCTAAGAAAATAACCTTGTTAAACAGAAAAAATCATTTAATCAACATTTTTTTTCAGTTGACAGGATGTATTTTCATCGATTTCTATAAAAAATACAACTTTCAGAATCTGCTAGTTAGTATTGCATACATACATACTGTAATATCAAAAATAATTCAATATCCAATAAATCGTTGTGTGGAGTCTCGTTCAGTTGGCGTCCACTCGATCGACTTAGTGTTGAGCCGTACTGGCTTCTTTCTCGGATTCTCTAGCCGTTTATATAGCCTCGGGTACCCCGCTCCGTCTCTGGCGTTTTATTAATGAAATATAACTCCAGCCGACGATAATCTCGTTAAAACAGCAAATAACTGGTATTCTCTTCACGTCCTTAATGGTTGGCTCTAATGTAATATCTCCCTACAAAAAATGTACAGAATAAATTCAATCAATGTGTCGTTATAATATTTTCAAATTCAACATTACTCGGTATCTAATCAAGCTGTGTTCTTTTGCAAATAACCTGCCAATAACAGCTGTATTTAAATTTGATTCAGTCGACTAAAATCTCTAACCTCACATTTGACCCTTCCTATTGACAGGATTATCAATGTTTATACGTCAAAATTGAAATGTCAAACATGTGTTAGACAATATATTTGTATAACAATAATTCAAATATTCCCGCCATAATAATGGTCCAATGCATCGAGACCGTTAACGTAAGTTAGGAAGCAAGAACAAGACGGTTCCAATAGAAACATGTCAGTCATGTAAGTCATATTAAAGTGCAATAAACAGTTATATGCAACCACGTGTTTTATTAATAATTCAAGACAACACATGGCGCAGTCAGTAGGATTCGAACCTACGCTCCCATAGGGATGCTTCCTAAAGAATACAAGATTGAAGTTAAAGAGGATGCTGTGCCCATTGCTCTCTCACCATATAGAATACCAATTAGTTTAAAAGATAGAGTGAAAAAAGAGTTAGACACCTTACGCAATTTAGGGATTATTGAAAAATATGATAAACCAACAGAATGGGCTAGTCGTTTAGTAATTGTTGAAAAACCTGATTCATCAAAAATAAGACTTTGTTTAGATCCAAAACATCTGAACGAAAGTATCAAAAATGAATACTATGAAATTCCAACTGTAACAGAATTAAAAGCAAAATTAGGTAATTCAAAATTTCATTCGGTCCTTGATCTGAAAGATGGGTTTTGGCAAGTAAAACTAACAGCAGAATCGCAAAAATATTGCGTTTTCTCAACAATATTTGGGTGTTATGCATTTAAGAGATTGCCATTTGGTCTAAAAGTTTCAGCAAGCATTTTTCAAAAAATGAACGAAGAAATATTTGGCGACATAGAAAGCGTAGTTGTATACATTGACGATATACTAATTTACGCAAATTCAAAAAAGGAACATGACAAAATATTGTTTACTGTCTTGGATAGGGCAAGAAAAAATAATATTAGATTTAATTTACATAAATTTCAATTTCAACAGCCCAAAGTAAAATACTTAGGACATGTTTTTGGAGATGGTAAAGTAGAATTAGATCAAGAAAGAGTAAAAGCAATTTTGCAATACGATACACCTCAAAATAAGAAAGATTTGCAAAGATTTATGGGTTTTATTAACTATGTTAGAGATTTTTTACCAAACTTAGCCGAAGTTTCGAGTCCATTAAGAGAACTGTTAAAAAAAGGTATTCAATTCAATTGGAATGAATCTCACAATAAATGTATGCGAGATATAAAGGAATTTGTTTGCAAAGCGCCCGCATTAGCAAATTTCGATAGAAACAAAGAAGTTATTATACAAACCGATAGCAGTTCTAAAGGTATAGGTTGTGTTTTAATGCAGGATGGAAAACCGGTATGTTTTGCATCGAAAAGTTTGTCAGATAATGAAGTGGCATTTTCACAAATAGAAAAAGAGTTTCTTGCTGTATTATTTGCATGTCAAAAATTTCAGCAATACATATATGGTCATAGTGATGTTAAAATACACACAGATCACAAACCACTACTAGGGATAATGAGCAAGGAATTGGGTAAAATTACGTCAAATCGGTTACAAAGAATAAAATTAAAATTAGCAAAATACGATATAAAATTAGAGTACGTACCCGGAAAGAAAATGTTAATTGCAGATGCAATCAGTAGAGCGTGTTCAAGCGCAGAGAAACAAGAAATAGATCTAGAATTAACCCAAGTAGTTCATACTATCAATATGAGCGATGAAATTAAGAATAAGTTTGTAAGGGAAACTGAAAATGATATAATATTACAAAAAATTAAAGAGCATTGCATTAGTGGATGGCCCAAATCAAAAACAAAGGTTGACGAAGACTTAAAATTTTACTTTAACAAAAGATTTGATATTTATACAGAAGACAACTTAATATTTTATAATGATCAAATAATGGTACCAAAAGTTTTACAGGATGACATGTTTAAAAAATTTCAAGAATCACATTTAGGTATATATAAAACGAAACAAAGAGCAAAATCAATATTTTATTTTCCAAATATGAATGGTCAAATTGAGGAAACTATTATGAAATGTCATATTTGCCAGAAATATAGACGTAATAATGCAAAAGAGCCCATGTTACAACATTACACACCCTCACTTCCATTTGAATCTGTGGGATGTGACATTTTAGATTATGCAAACAAATATTATTTAATCCTGGCAGATTACTACTCACATTGGGTTGAAATGAAGTTATTAAACAATAAAAGCTCAGGGGAAGTAATCAGAGCTTTGAGATAAATTTTTGTCACACATGGAATACCAAAAAGTGTATTAAGTGATAACGTGCCATTCAATTCCAAAGAATTTAAAGAGTTTGCACGCCAATGGGGTTTTAAAAGTATCACGTCTTCACCTTTTTATCCACAAAGTAACGGATTAAGTGAAAGATATGTAGGTATCTGCAAAAAATTTTTAAAAAAAGCTAATGAAGGAAATACAGACACTGACAATTTGTTATTAGAATACAGAAATACTCCTGTACTAAACTCGAAATATTCACCATCACAACTGGCAATGAGTAGAACAACAAAAACAAAATTACCGACTAGAGACACATTATTACAACCGAAAGTTTGTAGTAATTTCAAACACTTTCTAGAAGAACATAAAAATAAACGACGTTATAATATCGAAGTGAATGATAGTATAATGTATAAATACAATGATTCATGGAAACCAGGCAAAGTAATTAATATTACTAATGCTCCAAGATCAATAGTTATTAAAGACACGAATGATGGAAGAATTAAAAGAAGGAATATGAAGGACATCAATCACTCTAAACATTACAAATTTGTACAAAAGGATATTCAAAGAAATGTTGACAGTGAAACAGACAGTAACGAAACATATCAAAGTAAGAAATATAATTATTGGGGAGAATATGAAAATAAGGCAGAAATGAACAGAAAAGACGAGAAGAGGACAGAGGAAGAGAATGGAATAAAAGAAGAAATGTTTTATTAATAATTCAAGACAACACAAAACAAATGCAAACACAAACAAATCACGATTGCTTTATCGAATCACATAAACTCGTTGATCCAGTGGGGTAAGCGGATTACCAATTGCGATTAGTTTGCACAAAACACTGTGTTACGAAAGAATACAAAGTGATCAAACCAAACGTGTTTGGATCCACTTTTAAAGCGTGAAAGAACATAGCTGTCGTCAAGTCCGGCGGTAAAAGTCCATATTTTAAGGTTGTCGATTCTTGCTTATGTCTGTTAAACTATAGAACGTGAACCCCCATGAGAAATATTACAGGTTGTAATGTGACAGTTTAAGAGAAAAATTTAATTGAAAATTTGATTGAAATATTGTATATTCGAAATGTGTATCGTAATTGCTCGTGATTTGACAAATGCGATCGGTGACAAAGAAGTAAACGAAAAAGGCGACAGTCTTTCTGTTTAGTTTAAATTGCTGTTGAGTGAACATGTATTCGGCTAACAATAAGTGTTCTATTTTCTAAGCGAATCGAAGTGTTTTTGTGTTAAAATTTACCTTCAATTAGAAAAATTAATTTATTTAAGTTAATATTACAATTGATACTAAAAGGTACAAATGACGGGAAAACACGAAAAAATAAACAAGAAAAGTAATGACATAAAATCGACAAATGAGATAATCTAGTACTTCGATCTTACGGTGGGATAAACTAAAATTATTTACTTTTTAATCTGAGCGTAAACTTAAGATTTTTATTCCATATATTATGTATTGAAAATTGAAAAACATTGACAATACCGATTAGACACAAAGAAGCGTGGGCCATCTCCTAATGGTAGCTCTTTTCCCTAAATGGTTTGTTATCGTGAATTCCTCCATACTCATACCTTCAACAACGATCGTATTATTTTTTTGAGTTAGAACTTTAACGTTACTGTCATTACCATCATTGTTTGCTTTCGGTAATTGCCAGCTTCGGATTTGTTGACTTAGAAGTTGTCTCAAAGGTAAACGTGTACTACATGCATTCCGTTTAATCAGCGAGTGGTAACTCATTTCCTGTACCATTCGAATTCGTAACTTTAGTATTCATTCTTTGTTTGCTCTTTGATATTCATCATCTTCGTGCAGTCGTCTTCTTATAGTTTCGCCGTAAAATTATGGGTCTTAAAGCTATTGGATGAATAATGTATGAGTGAAAATCGTCACAGTTGATACTTTTAGAATCCATTCCAATTTTTTTCTCTTTAATTTGACATTTTAAAATGTATGCAGGGTAAGTTATCTCCGCGGACTCGAAAGATTGTATCTTTATGAATGGAGATTTTTCAAAATGTTTTGTTCTTGTTGTGAAGTGGGCATGTTTCAAAATTTTATTGGAATCTACAGGGTGTTTCGTACATTCTTAACAATCCAAAGTTGTATATTTTCAAACAGAATATATGTACTATATGTTATTGCATTTTTGGAATTCTTGCTAAATTCTGAGGCAAAATGTAATAAGGTGCAGGAATATTGTTATTTCTGCAGAAGTGCGTATTAGAAGGACGTGACTCTTGGTACCTAGATTAAGCATAAAAGTATCTAATACACACGCGTTTATGTGGTTTCTAATTGCAATATAATGCGCGTAAAATTGCTTTAAGCTAGTATGACACATTTTTGTTAAAAAATCATTTTTAATTGAAAATTGTAGACAAAAAAACTGCTAGCCTAAAACAAATCATTTTCTCGTTATAGCGATTTTTGAAACTGAACTACTGTCGGTTTTTATCATATCAGTGTGCCATAACAGAAGCGAATAAGTCATTGCAACTAATGAAGACCATGACATTTAGTACCTTTTTCATATAATTTATTACACCTTGTGTGTCTAGGGACAGCTAGCTTTTTTAATAAGAGGTATAACAATATATAACAGGCTGTTCAAAGTTATCGAGCCACTATTGCTAACTTTCCTATTATTGTAACTACGATGTTAAATTACCAAAGATGTCGTAATTTTTCTGCCGATCACATTGATGTTGAGAAAGAAATAATTGTACATCGTATTTCAACGCTAACCTGAATTGTTTGTTTCTTAAATTGAACACCCCATATATTTTTCAATTATTCAATAGGAAATGAGACGCGAAAAATATCGTTATAATACTATAGCACTAAAACAAAAAACAAAAGAGATACGACGAAATTTACATTTGACAATTGAAACTGTAATAACTTCGTTACGAGAGCAGCTATTGAGATAGTCGAAACATAAAAGATATATAATTTAATTTGCCTAATAAAATGGTGTTATCAAAAAAAATTTCGAATCGTATTTCAGAGTTTGGCTAAAAACTCGCATTTTTATTAAGTATCCTGTATATTTTTTCACAAATCGATGGAGAGTGACATTTCAAATAAAATACTCTTATAACGCCAAGGCCCCAAAATTACAGAAAAAAGAGATTTGATGAATTTTAAGATGAAAGATTTAAAATATGAATCAAGCAAGCAATCCTTGCTGTTTTTGATCCTTGTTAGCCATTGCGATCAATGGGAGAACTTATTAATGAGAATAATCACTTTTTGCCTCCGGTTTTATGATTTTTTTTACTTTTGTGTTGATTATGCGTTTTGTAGTTGTTCCAATAATGCATGGTTCTCAAATTACACATACAGGAGTTTGAAAAGTTCGTTTCGGAATTGTGTGAATATTCCCTGCACTAATATTTAGTCCCTGCATCAGTTCACGAATGAAACTTGTTGGACTAGCTCCAAAGTAGGCTAGAACGTTTACAGTAGAAACAATAATAACAACTATAAAACAACACAAGATTAAAAAAATTATAAAAACCGGAGGCAAGAAGGAATTATTCTCACTAATAAATAGAGCCCGGTAACTGGAGAACAATCGCAGCGGCGGTGTGACTATGTTTAGGTGGGCGGGGTGGGCTGGTCAATTATGATACGACACGACAAATCATCATCACCCAGTTTAGTTTAGCATTGGATAGCGAATAGGGCGTGTTGATTTTATTGATATAGACATAGTTATTCATTGTAGTTATTATTTAGTGTAGTGCGTTTTGATTTTATTGATACAGACGTAGTTATATAAAGCGACCCTTTCAAGACATAGTAAATAAGTTTATTTCTGACTTTCCCGATTTGTTTTATAACGAGAGTAAGATAGTTTGTAAAGTGTGCAAAATACATTTGATGTCAAATAAGAAGTGGAACTGTACAAGACACGTAAATTCCGCACAGCATAGAAAACGAAAATTGGGCATGCCACCGAGAAGTGCATTTTTTTTATGTAATTCTTATGTTGATAAACTGTAATTTGCCACTAGGCTTACTCGATAAACAACCGTTTAAGGACTTTTGGGACAGATACAATGCCGAGTTGGGGTTGCCAACGGAGAAAACGGCACGTAAGCATGTTGCATTTGTACGCGATGACGTGGAAAAGAAAATGAAACGCATATTGAAAAAAACGGTTTCTTTGGTTATGTGTTGACGAGACAACAGACTGTAAAAAAAAATCAATTGTAAAAATTATGGTTTGCATACTAGACCCTAGTAAACCTACATTACCACTGTTACTAGCTAGCCGAAGACTACAAGAGTGTACTGCTGCAGCAATTACGAAAGTTGTACTTACTACGTTGGAAAAACTTCAAATTTCAACAGATAAAATGTTGATGTTTATGGGCGATGGCGCAGCGATAATGCGTTCGGTAGGCCACTCTCTTCTTGAACATGGTTGCAAGTGTTTACATGTTACATGTAAAGTGCATGCTTTACATCTTGTGGCAGAAACCATTCGACAATGCTCTCCCGAGGTAGATGCATTAATAGCAAGCACAAAAAAGTATTTTTGAAATCTCCCAAACGCCTACGATCATTTCACACAGAGTGTCCTGGTATTCGTCAACCACCGGAGCCAATTCTTACACGTTGGGGAACATGGTTGCAAGCAGGCTTTTATTATGCTGAACATTAAAAAATAGTAAAAGCCTATGTTGCACAATTCAATCCTGCCGAAGGAGAGCCAGTCAAAATTTCAAGATATTTCCGTTGAAACAGATTTAAAAAATATTCGTAGTTACTATAAAGGATTAGCTGACGCAATAGACCAATTACAAAATAGATCGTTATCATTATTGGAGTCTCTGCAAATTATGGACGGAGTGCATACACAGCTACTGACTATACATTACGCAATATATAATCACGTTTTAGAAAAGTTCGAGAATGTACTACAGAAAGATGCCGATTTTAGCACACTAAAACAAATTTGTGTTGATGTATCGAATAATCCACTGACTAAATACAAAGAGTATTTTAATCATGCATGTATAACATCGGTAGATGTTGAACGCCCTTTTTCAAAATATAAACTCATTTTCTCATCACGGCGAACATCGCTCACCGAGACAACTGTGGAAACATATCTAATGGTGTCAACTTTTTGCCGCTCTTATCCATATGATGTTAATACTGATAATGGTGCTTCTATGTTTACTGTTCCGTAGCCAAGGCTGCTTAAAAGGGTGACCGTTTCATTACTTTTCACATATTATAATTATGTATGAGTTCTGTTACTTTTTTTTTGTTTTCTTACTATTGTTTTTGTATACTAGGCAGGTACGGCTATGGCACAGCTGCCTGTTACCGGGCTCTACTAATAAATTCTCTGATCGTAATGCCGAACAAGATTTGCAAATGGTCAAAAAAGCAAAGTTTGCTTGCTATGATTCATATTTTCAATATTTCATCTTAAAATTTATCAAATCTCTTTTTGGGGCCTTAGCGTTGTAAGAGTAATTTATTTGAAATGTCAGTCTCTCTCGATTTGTGAAAAAATATACAGGGTGCTTAATAAAAACGAGTTATTTAACCAAACGCTGAAATACAACGCCCATTTTTTTTTTGATTACACCATATCATTAGACAGAATAAATTACATATTTTTCATGTTTTGACCATCTCAATAGCTGCTCTAATAACGAAGTTATTTCAGTTTCAATTGTGCAATGTAAATTCCATCGTATCTCTTTTGATTTTCATTTTAGTGTTATGGTACTATAAGGATATTTTAATCAGAATTTCGTTTCCTATCGAATAACTGAAAAATATACGGGCTGTTCAACTTAAGAAATATATGCAATTCAAGTTAGCGTTGAAATGCAATGTGCAATTTTTTTTTTTTCTCAACACAAATCACTAGATCTTTGGTAATTTAACTAACATCATCGCTACAATAATAACAAAGTTAGCAATAGTGGCCCGATAACTTTGAACAACCTGTATATTAAGAAGCACGTGCTAGATAGTAAAAGGTATCATTGTAATAAAGCTTATTAACAAGATGGTAAAGATTATTTACTCACTTTTATTATCAAGGTTCCATTATCTATTTTTTTATGTGTCCCTTTTGTAGCATGATTGAAACTGAAAACATATAACGCATCGATTATTGCGCGTGCATAATTTGTGAATTAGTAAATAGTATCGTAGATCTTGGAACGCTCTTTGGAATCGATTATGTATCGCTATTGAGAAAACAACGATAGACAAGAATGCAATACGAATGTTTTCTATTGGTACAGATACACATTGCTTATGTCAGTACAAACGGTTCTTGCTTGATACGATGTACAAAGTTATACAAAGTTATACAAAGTTAAGTTGGAACACTATGGCAAACAACAATATTCACGGCACACTCCGCACCGCACAAATTATTAATTAACTTGGAAAGGCCGTTTCGAAGACACGTGGGTCTTCATTTTCAGCCGCGTACCGATTGATGCGAGAAAACATACACATTGAGAAAATGTGAAATTAGCTATATCTATATATGTACGGCGAGAGAGCGAGGAGGGGATTGAGTGGAATCCGATCGATTCGATGCGGGTCTCGTGTTAGACGTTAGTACGCTTGTAACAATGTTGGGATGTAGACCTACTGTCTGCAAGTACGCACGTAACAATTTGAAGTCATGGTCGCCTAGAAATGAGAATTTGGCATATTCATTTTGTTGTTGCTACGAAGCTTAGACGAAACTAATAAGAAATTCTACAGACGAAAATAAAAACAGATTCTGATGAAATAAAAGAAAAGAAAAATAAATACTCTAGAAATTCTTACTAAGATCGACCGAACATAATGTAGTCTACCACATCGGTAACCGTAAGCCGTCGACTGCCGCTAACCCCTCCGCTTGTGGTGAATCACCCATTCGCGTATACGGTTGTCGCATGTACGCTTTTTCGCGTAGCTAGACATTTTCTTTCCTTATGTGTACATTAAATCTAGCGAACCTCCTCTATCCCTACTCTTCAAGAAAAAATATATACAAGTACCTACTTTTTCCCCTTAGACTAAAAAGCAAGTTAAATTGAGGAGAAAAGGCGGAATAGGATTTTGTCACCACGAAACGTAAGCCATGTGGGCATCCCACACTAATAAAAATATAAATGGAGTGAGACAACGGTTATGTCCTTTCTATCCGTCAAATTTGTGTTCTTTCCGCCTATATCCATTAACTAAATACTGGACATATGCGGAATATACGAAAGGATCGACGTCATAAATCAAATTACCTCTTTACCGTAATAAATCGAACAGACAGGAAAAGTGTAAAGGTTCCTTCTCTTCATTGATTAGGTTTGCATTCTTATTTATGTAAATAGTCTCATAGGCGTCCAGTTCAAGCGGCGAATTCGCGTTTTTAATCAATTTTAAGTTTTCTAATTTAATATTATGCTCGGTATCGTTTATGTGTTGTGCTACACTTGACGCTTCTATCTTCCCGTAGTTGTAACACCTGATGTGTTCATTCGTTTGACCAAGATAGGCTTTATCACAATTACCACATGCAATTTTGTAAATTCCCGACCTTTCTCTCATGTCCGGTTTATCTTTTGGATTGCCAAGAAGGTTTTTGAGTGTATTTCGCGAACTGAAACATACGTTCATCTCTTGTCCCTTAAAAACTTTATTAATACCTCTCAATATTCTATGGAAGGGAAAATTCACAAATTTCTTATCGCGGGTTATTGTTGGGATTAAGATCGTGGAATTTCTGACATAAAGCCTATGTTGGACTTTCCTAAGCATGCGATCAACCTCTATAGAAGAGTAACCGTTGTAAATAGCTACATTTTTTTATGAAATTTAGCTCTTTTTTGTACCTACTTTTACTCCAGCGGAACGTCTAAGGGGTAAAAGTAGGTTCCTGTATATATATATTTTTTTTTGGAGAGTAGGAATAGAGCGGGTTCGTTAGATTCAATATATGTTCTCCCCGATCAATCGGTACGCGGCTGAAGATGAAGACTCACTTGTCTTCGAAACGGCCCTTCCGAGTGTGGTGCGGAGTGTGCTGAGAATATTGTTCTTTGCCGTACTACCCCACAGTCCTTGCTATCATTATTGAAACATTATTATTATTGTTCCAGGTGCGGTACATAATGTAATTGGAACTTCGTTTGTACTGTGCAGGTATTAGAAAGTAAATTTACGGTTTTATAAGCGTATTGGAATGAACCTTATATTTCATTTTACAATACTTTTCGTAATAGAAAGTCTAATCTAGGTAGCAAAAATCACATCTGTCTCTTCTCTACTTTCGGAGAAATAATGGTTTCTGTAAATGTCGACTCTTTCTAAGAAACTTAACTCTGACGCTTAGTTTTAAGACAATGGTGCCTTATTAGTTATTATATTTTACTTCAAAATTTAACGAGGATTACAAAGATGTAATAATATATTCCATTTAAAAAAGCTGAGTAGCTACGAATTTATGGGACAGCATACATGTAAGTTTCAACATAATTTTAAACCTTACCCACCATCAGATTTCATAACAAGAAAAAAATCGTGTTGAAAAAGTCTCCATTTACAAAAACACAATCTTGGGAGCCCGCGGAAAGTGACTCATCCGATATATTGAAAATAATTTAGTTGACTGTTTTATTATCAAGTGAATCTTTGCTAAAATTTAGATAAAATTGCTTACAATCAATCCCCTTTGTATGTGAATTAGTGCATTAAGTGTATGTAATGAAAAATTATTTTCCGTTCTTTGTTTGGAGTGCTTCTATTTCTAAGTTTGTTCTGTTATTGGTTCCCAAAAGCGTCCCAATTAATATAATGTTCGTTCAATAACTTTAGGTTATTTTACAAATTTAATATACGAATATTATATAATTTAAAATTCAAAATACTAGATGATTACATAAAATAAGAAAATAATTGAACGCACTACTACAATATTAGGGAGATTGCTCTAATCAATCAATACTGTCTAGCGCTAAAACATTATAAATTAAAAACACTTACTTATCACCGTTATTGCGACACAAATTTGCAGGATGTTGCGAAAATTTATCGCCGGCAGCATACACATGTACGAAAAAGTAACGATAAGAAGCAAAAGAAACTTCTTAGCGAAGCCATTGCTCTTTGGAATTCTAATAAATTTGAGACAGATGTCTGTGACTGCGAGTTTCCAAGGAAAATAATGTCAACAGTTTGGTACCTACCAGCTACCAGCTCCTTAACTTAAACGTATATTTATTGTGCTTTGAGTGCACGATATGTCGTTCTTTTAAATTTATCTGCGACGTTATGTTGCAATTTGCAATAAAATTGGAAAATTTACTTGATAAAAGAATTGTTAATCATTAATCAAGTGTTCAATTTACAATTAGTTGACCATAGAGTGTGTTCACGAATGTTTATAAAAAGTCTTTTATCATAATCAAAATACTGATTAAATATACAAGGTGATTAAAAATTAAAAAAGCAAGAAATTGTATCTGGAGTAATGTGCCAGTTATTTAAGAGTAGGTAACTTAAAAATTGTATAAGCAAAGGTTGCTCAAGGTTCAGTTATAAAATTTGGATGCTATTCTTTATTGTTGATATTTTTACCGTAATTGGGACTGGTTTCGTGTTAAGAAGCTGTTCACTTAAAGTGCCGTAAACCATTCACTAGGTACTTTGTTTCTATGGAAATATAATCCAAAGAAATGTATTTGCTTCTCATAATCGTCTATCAGATAAGGGAAATTCACAATCAAACTCTTAGATTTATAAAAGTAATAGCAGACACACCATTTTTTTATACGAGAAATGTATAAGGAAAGAAATTTCGATAACTACTTTAATCGTTGGTAAAGCCTAGTATTTCAGAGATAACATAATAGAATTAACCAAAAGATGCCTAGATCAAAACTTTTTTCAGTTTAATTACCAGATATATACACAACCACATGTTCTAGCAATGGGCTCACCAATCTGTCCAATCCTAGCAGATATCTTCATGCATTACTTTGAATTAACATATTTAATAGCCAACAACCCTTTTTTCATTTCATTAAATTTTATACCAGATATGTTGACGACATCCTCATAATTTGGTCAGGAAATTACTCGAATTTCCAAGATTACCTTTTTTACATCAATACCCTTCATAAATCAATGAAATTCACATTAGAAACTGAAAATAATAATAGTATCAATTTTCTAGATGTCGCTATTTCAAAATCAGAAAATAATAAAAAATTAGTTTTTAACGTATACAGAAAGCCGACTCATACTGGTGTTACAATTAATGAATCCTCAAATCATCCATACTGTCATAAATATTCTTCTTTTTACAGCTACTTACCTAGACTCGTGAACATACCACTTACCCATAATTCATTTAATAAAGAGTTGAACGCAATTAAACAAATAGCTACTATAAATCATTACAATCCAGACATTACAGACAGGCTTTTAAATAAAATTCAGAGAAGGCAATTGGAGAGAGACGTTTATTTAGATCAAGCCATTTTACCAACAATAGATAAAGACAAACACTACATATCTATTCCATACATAGGTCCTATTTCATATTCTGTAGCACAAGTATTAAAGAACTATTTTAACGTTGATTACAAGACGATCCATCCCCTACATAATACTCTGTTAAATAACAAAGATAAAGTTGAAAAAATTAAAAAGGAAGGCGTCTACAAACTTACTTGTAACGACTGCCAGATTAGTTATGTTAGCAGAACTTATCGCAATTTCGAAACCCGAATTAAGGAACACGTCAGATGTTTACAGCCAAACTCCTCAGGATTTTCAAACTTTGCCCAATACCTAGTCGATAACAACCATAATTTTATAATAGACAATAACTTTACCATTTTACATGTAGCCAACAAGGGTAGTTTCTTGAATAATCTCGAGTCTCTTGAGATTATGAGAGAACAACATAATAACCCAAAGAATTGTCTAAACATGCAATTGCAATTTGAGTCCACCCCCACTTTTCAGATATTACTTGATTAAAGTTTTCTGTCATAGATGTTCTTCCTTTTTTGTACTTGGGAGTACCATTAATAGAGGTCACCAATAAAAACAATTTTTACTTTTAAATTTTATATTAATAAAAAAAAATATTTCTTATATTCTATTATATATTACATTCGTCTATTCATCTATTATATATATTACATTGACAATTGAAATTTTAACGTGTTTGTGTTAGTCCCATTTACAATAATTTTAATCATTTCATACATCTTATATTTTATTATGATAATCCAGTACAGTGTGCCTGATAAGTTTATTCTATTAAGACAAATTCTACTGTAACTAAATAAATTGCAAGTATTACTAATATTTAACATAATTAATTACTATATACAAAAAAAGATACTACAACTTTATTTAGACTTTTAACTAATTACATATATTTATTAAATTAAAATTAATATAACAAAATTAAAATAAATTAAATATTAAATAAGTTAAGATAAAATTTATACAATTTGTAATTTGTTCTCTGGTACCTTTTATCTAGCCTGAGGATGGGCGAATGCCCGAAATCGGTAGCTTTGTGATTTTATATTAAAGATTTTTTGTGAGTAGTAGACCTTTTACTTAATCTTCTATTATGAATAAGTCACACAGAGTCACCATCAAACACCTAGTATTTCATTGCTTATTGCTAATTGCAAATGATGACAATATCATTGACAAATCCTTCTTCCCAGACGAAGTTTGGTTCCACCTTAATGGTTTTATTAACAAACAAACCATTAGAAACTATTGCATTCTGAAAAGGTTAGTGTTTGGATATGATGATGGATTGATAACCGTTTTCTCTTAACGTAACCATAGCTTTTCTCCAACAGAAATCACAAACCAGTCAGAGCCAATCATGTACTGTGAAATCAATCGGAAAGCAGATTCGAATTATTTTTAGCCAATCTTACGCGTAAAGTACACTAATTAATTAATATATTGGTTTCCGTCGGTGAAATGTGAAAATCCATGATTTCCTTAGATTATTTTATTTTTACATACCACAGAATTTAAGCCTGGAATGCGAATGCTATCGCAAGTCTAATGGAATGAAAACTAAATTATGTAAAACTTTTTGGGAAATAAGAGATTTAACAAAACAACGAAATTTGTTTATAAAAAATGTCGTGAAAGAAGTGTAAAATGATTCTGCAGCAGTTCGAGATTGTCAGCAACTTTTTTCCAATTCGGACGTTCAACAACAAATAGATGAAATTTCCATGAACTATTCTGAAGTTGCACAAGCTATTGAGCAATTAGAAAACAGTTACTTATCTGCGCGAGACGCATTAAATTGCATAAACAATTTACAAGCCGCTCTAGAAAACTTGACGAATACTATAGGAGCCGATGTTGCTTAAAAATTTGGTGCAATTTTATCGAAAAGTCCCGATTTACAAAAGGTTCGGTCTATAACTGAAAATCAAGAATGCCCAGATGAGGAAAAGGAATATCTGACATTTGCAAATCTTACTTCACTGGATGTCGAACGATCATTTACGAAGTATATGACAACGTATTCACAACACCGTTGACCGCTGAATGAATCGACAATGGAAGCGTTGCTGATGTTGCAATTCTATGCAGCTTACCAGGGCGGTTGCCAACTGCCACAGTGGACATCAAGACGACAGGAAAAGGTAACGATGTTATTTTTCACTAATATTGTATATTACGTACCTACTTTTATGCGGTGCGCCACTGCCGGTACCACCTTTTTAACAAACTCTAGTTATTATGATACCACAGCACATTTTTGTCAAGTGATAGAGGTGTATGAACATAAAATGAACACACATTTTTTTTCAGTATTTTCAGTTCATGTACCTATACTAATGTAGGCCTTCAAACATGTTGATTTAAAATTTTCACGTTAATTCTGCTAGAAATATAATTTTAAGACGTTTTTTGCTTCTACTGCAAAATTTACTTAAGTGGCTCTTTCGCTTCTCTGACTTGATGCCCTCGATGTGGTTTCGCATAGAATTACTGTAACCTACTATAAATATTAGACTACAAAATATGTATTTCTATTAGCAACTAGAAGTCACTGTAATATTCATTCTAGAATATTAGTCTATAAAGCTTTTATATTAAAAATTGAATTATCCTTCAACATATTGGAAAATATACAGAGTGTTCCGTCAAAAAAACCGTAAACTTTGGCATTTTGTAAGAATGCGTTATTTAATTGTTTATCCATCAATTTAATATTTATCGGCAGTAAACACATTACTAGTTTGCTTATTTAATCGACTTGGTAAAACCAATAATAATGAAGAGCAATGACTAGCATTAGTAGCCCATTAATTTGAATTACCTGGTATATTACACCCATATAGCTTTGAAATTGAATCAGTGTTCATTAATGCATTAAAAAACCTTCTCGTCACTTTTCGATCATATCTGCAAATGTTGTGGGACTAGATGTTGCGTGTTTAAGCTGAGATGCTTTAGGGACCGACAAACAGTGATCTACAGCATGGTCTAACGAAGTGGTTATGAAAATGTGCAAGAGAATAGTATTTCTAGTTATGTTTGTTTATTGTCAATATTTACATGGTGAATAGTTTACACTACTGCATTCTTTTCAATTTCTGACATTGTTCCGATGAAATGTTCGTCTTTAACAAGCTGCCGAATCTGTGGACATACACAAAAAGCAGGGATACTTATATATCCGCGTTGCTGGCCAAGAAGGAAGCTAACCATTTTAAGGTCAACACAAATGATCCATTGGTGCATGTGGTATTGCAACAAATCAATGACTCTCTTTATGTCTTCATATTCTTCCCTCAAACGAACTGAATGGCCTATCGGGACTGAACCAAATAAATTTCTGTTGTGGAGGAGAACGCACTTCAAGCTCCGCTTTGAGCTATCGATAAACAGTCGCCATTCAGTTGCGTTATAGGCTGAAATTCCCGACTCTTTCATTAAACCATGTACGTTATGGCAATACACAAATCCATTATCACTTCGAAAGTATTGTAGAAACGCACTTTCTCGTGATCGAAAGTAGGATACCTTAGCTCCCTTTTCAAGTAAGTTTTTTCTCGTGCAGTCTTGATGCTAAGAGCTCTGAAGCTTTTTGGATAGTCTCAAATCTCGTACCAAATCATTCAACTCATGCTGGTCAAATCCATTACAAGCGGAATCATCTTTAATTTCGAAATCTTCATCGTCGGGGCCACTTTGATCTTCATCGGACTCGTATTCCCGTATTTCCAAAGAGGGTAATTCATTGAAAACTGGCACTGGGATTTCGGCTGAATGAGGCACTGGGCGTATAGCTGATGGTAAACTAGGATACTCTATTTTACATTTGTTTTTCTTGTTATATCCTGACGTTTTCACTATACAAAAGTAACAATCACTTGAACGATGTCTGGGCTCTCGCTAAATCATTAGTATACCAAATGAAAGTTGATCACGTGTTCCCTTGGTCCACATCCGTAAACCCTCAACACACTGCTAACACACTTTGTGAGGGGCCCATGATTTATCTTGATTACCAATTTTCATTTTAAAATAGGCACAATAGACTTGCCTGATCAATGTATTGATGTTTGTCCTTTGATTGGGAATGGTAAAATTGCCACATATGTAACAAAACGAATCGGGGCTGTTTAAGCACTTACCACGTGAACTAGCAGAGGTAGACATAAGAAAAAGTTTCAGTTCATGTATAAATAAACACTAAACACTGCGAACTTTGTATATAAACAAGAACTCAGACTCCACGTCGGAATGGGCTGCACCGTTTCAGAGTGACACACAACGTCTCACTACAGTATCTCAGGCGTAACTGAACAAGTCCAGACAAGTATGAACCTCTCGCTGTTCTCCTATGCGTCATTCACCCGGCGCCCATCGGAGAAGGTTTGTGTTAGCCAATAGGAGTGCAATAGTGCTTCCTATGATCCATGCTCGATTTCGCAGAGAGTGGTCACATTCTCAGTAGGTGTAGAAATAAAACTTGACGTGGTAGAAGAAAACTAACTACAGTTTTGAAACCAGCATGCCTAATTAACTATTGAAATGGATATACTTTCAGGGCAGGTAATGATGTATTAAAAAGAATGTTTTTTCATTTTATTTTTATTTGTTCTTGTTTTCTAAGTATGTATGTACATGTGTAGTCTTCCATCTACTTATTATATCTAACTGTATACTAATCGAATTAAACTTTCCTTCACTACGTTTTACCTTTTCCTTAGGTAAGCGTCTTCGATTGTTGATGCTAAAGTTCAATATGCGGACATTACTCTCTAATGCATTGACATCGTAGAGCAGTGTCAGCATTTGTTAAATCATTCACCTTGTTTACTACGATTACATTACACCTTCCGGGCAATGAAGAAAAATTTAAAGGTTATTAGTAGATACTAATTTTCTATTATCTAAATATCTTTAACATACTCTTACAAAGAATTTTCTAATCTAAGGCGATGTAACAACTTATTGCTTAGTTTACATTTTGTTTTTTCTTATTCTATATATCTTTTAACTCTATTCTTGTGCACTTCAACTAGTTTATTGTTTATTTTTAACGTTACATTTGGTGTGTCTTCGCGAATCACTTTATATGGTCCTTTAAATAATGCTTCAAGTTTATTATTCACATCACTTCTTAATAATACCTTATCATTATATTTGTAACTAACACTAGAGCAATTTGTGTCTAGTTTGTCTTTTCGTTTTAACTTTGATTCTATCAAATTGTTTTTTGCATCGTTCCATGCAGATTGCAGTCTAAACTTTAATTCGTTGGGATAATTTTCAAAGTTATATATTGGGTCAGTATTAGATAATATGTTATTTGGCAAATTACAAATCTTTCCAAAGACTAATTCATAAGGGGTGTACCGTGTTTCCGTATGTACAGTGTTATTAAAACAAAAACACCAATATGGTACCCACGTGTTCCATGTATATGGAAATTTGGCTGTTTGCGTTCGTAAATACGCTCCTAAATTTCTGTGTGTGTTTTCTAGTGCCCCTAAAGTTTGGTGATGATAAGCCGTACTAGATAGTTGATTAATGCCTAAAAGTTTAGATGTTTCCTTAAATACTTTTGCTAGAAACTCCGTACCCTGGTCCGTAACTATTTGTTTTGGGATCCCGAATTTCAAAATGAAGTTGTTAACAAACAATTTAGCTACGGTCATGGCTTCTTTGTCCCTAGCAGGATATGCTTCGACGAATTTGCTAAGCTCGCATTGAATAGTTAAGATATATCTGTTATCATCATCATCTTGGTTTAGAGGTCCAACTAAATCCAAATAAATCTTTTCAAATGCTGTAGACGCTGTCGTTGTGACTGATAATGGTTCTTTGTTTAATTTTGAGTGTTTATACCGTTGACAATCATCGCATTTGTTTACAAATTTAGAAATGTCGTCTTTTAAATTTTCCCAGAAATAGTATCGTTTAATAGTCGCGTACATGCGATTAATGCCAGCATGACCTCCCGTTGGAAGTATATGGAAATCGTTTAGGATCAATTGACGAGTTTGTGCGCACTCAATTTGTTTTCTCTTATGTACAATACAAATCTTTATGTTATAGTCTCGAAGCATGCAAAGCTCTTTAGACAAATGGGTAATTAAACTGTTACTGTCATTACATTTAAATATGCAAAATTGCGGAATTCCGTATTCGTAACTAATATCGCGTAAGTGCCTCAGCATTGCGTCTAGGGCAAATGCCGATCGACCACTTCGCTTAATAAACATTATTTGACGCCTTTTATCATATGCTATATTACCCTTTTTAATTACATTTCGATTGAGATTTGCTTTTATGTAACTATTACTGACTTCTCGCAGTTCCACAGAACCAACAGGCCGTTTCAGCAATTCAACAATTCCGGGGTGGCCAGTCCTTTCCTTGTCTTTATTGCTAAAACTTTCTTTCGATTCGGAACTTTTATGTAATCTTTGTTTAGTAATCGATCTAGTAATTGCAAAAACACTGTTAGACATATTCTTGAGTTCGTTTGAATCTATACTAATTCTAGATAATGCATCCGCTACCACGTTCTCCTTCCCTTTTATAAAATTGATAGTAAAATCATATTCCTCAAGAACCAATCTAAATTTTATTAATCTGGAGGAAGGGTTGGTCATACCAAACAAATATACCAGTGGTCTATGGTCTGTTAAAATATGAAACTTGCGACCAAAAAGATACGGTCTGAAATGTTTGACTGCCCATACAATTGCCAACATTTCTTTCTCGATTGTAGGATAATTTGTTTCTGCCTTATTTAGTGCCCTACTAGCGTATGCTATTGGTTTTCCGTCAGCATTCGAAAGTACTGCGCCAATCGCATAACCCGAAGCATCTGTTGTGAGAGTAAAATAATTGTTTGGCGAAAAATCTGGATATTGTAGAATAGGAGGGTTAATTATAGCTTGCTTAAGTTTTTCAAAAGATTTCTGACAAACATCTGTCCAATTAAATTCTACCGCTTTTCGAGATAATTTATTTAAAGGGTTCGCGATAGTTGCAAAGTTTGGGATGAATTTACGATAATAATTAACGATGGCAACAAATCGCTTGCATTCGTCTGCGTTTTTCGGAACGGGGTAATTTTGAATAGCAGTGATTTTACTTTCATCAGGAGAAATGCCATGTTCTGAAATTTTATGCCCTAAGTAGACTATGTCCTTTTTTAGGAATGTGCATTTAAACGGATTTAATTTTAAGTTAACTTCTCGAAGCCTATTAAACACTTTTATCAAGTTTTGGTTATGATTTTGTAGGCTATTTCCGAAAACAATAAGGTCATCAAGATATACAAAACAAGATTCATAATTTAAGCCAGACATTGCTATAGTCATTACTCGTGAAAAAGAACTGGGGCTTGTTTTTAGTCCCATAGGTAGTCTAGTCATTTGGTATTGACCAGTATTGGTAGTAAATGCAGTATATTTCCTACATGACGGTTCTAATTCAACTTGATAATATCCTTGAGATAAATCTAAATGAGAAAAATAAATTGCGCCCCCGAGAGAATCTAAAATATCTGTTATGTTTGGCAAGGGAAAGCGATCATCTTCAATTTTATTGTTCAGTTGTCTATAATCCAGTACAATTCTTGACTGTTTACGACCAGTGGAATCAGATTTTTTTGGTACTATTAGCAATGGTGAGGACCAATTCGATTTGGTTTTTTCAATAATGCCGTGTTTTAACATTTTAGAGATATGTTCGTCTATTTCTGCTCTTTGGCAATGAGGTAGCCGATATGGTTTTACATATACCGGTTGTACGTTATCTTTTAAAGTAATAGATTCTTTAATAATATTTGTTATAGTTACAGGATCGTCTTCCAAAAGAAATATATCCGCGTATTTTGCACAAAGTTTATGAATGGAATTTCTTTCTTCCTTATTTAAGTGGGTTACGTTAATCAAATCTAGTAATTTATTAACTCTCTCTAACGAATTTTGGTTGCTATCGAAGTAATATAATTCAAAATTTGATAATTTAGTAGTATGAGGTTTGTAATTTCGAATTTGAATTTCTTCTCGTTGGTATTGAGCATGCGAACAGGTACAATATGTGCTTTTGGAGTGACAATAGTACTCGCTATGAAAACGCCTTCTGCAATTTCAGTTGGCATAATAACACAGTCTTCTAAATCATCTACCCAAAAATATCTAATAACCTCACATCGTGGCGGTACGATCATAACATTACTATATTTGGACTCTAAAGGAGATGTAATTTTGCATTCGTTATTCCAAAAAGTGAACAAGAATTTTTCAAAATCTATAACCGCATTATGACTGATAAAGAAATCTGTTCCTAATTTACCATTCATTCCACCTCCAAAATCATTTACAACAAAAAATTCATGTTTAATAGTATTGGCACCTAAACATAACGATAAATTAACTGAACCTATAGAAGCTGTCGAGCCTCCTATGCCATTTATAGTTAAGCGCTTTGTTTTATTTACTATCTCATTGTGATTTAAATATTCTGAAAAAATTACGCTAATGCTTGCGCCAGTGTCTAAAAGAAACAACAAGTCTATATTGTTGTAGTTCATGCGTATGTAATTTGTATTATTCATACGGAAAATAACGGTTTCTACTGCGTTAGTCTCGAAAAAAACTTACCGTCGTCTACAGAATTTTCAGAAGGTTCTGCAACATACCCGTTTTCACGACGCGGTGAGCGAACCTGATTACTTTGTCGAAACATTCGTCCTCTTTTCTGTGATCGAGTTCGTATTTGATTATGAGTACTTGAACGTGAGCGGTATACATTGAAATTTTCGTGGGCATTACTAGAATTAGGAAAAGTTTTAGCTTGAGCGTTTGGTGTGTATGACATCCTAGCTCGAATTGAACGATTGCGTGACGCTCTATTAAAACAACCATATGATCGACTTCGATAATTGTTATAATTTCCACGTTGGCAGTAAAAAACGTTTGCCGAAGAAGGTTTATTCCTCTCTTCGTCGATTGCTACATTAACTGCAGTTTTTAAAGACGTACAATTTCTAGATTTTAATATAGTTCGTAGTTCATGGTTTTTTATTCCATTACAAAATGCATTTATGGCTAATTTTTCGTTAACTGGACGTAGCGAATTTAAGAGATTATTGTCATCACCAGCCTGAGCTAATATTAACTCACTCAGCAGTTGCTCAATATCGCGACCGAATTCACCTACTGATTTATCAAATTGTTTCGCATTGTGTAATTGATTAGAAAGATTTGCAGCTGACTTTTTTGTAACAAAATTCTCCCGAATGTCGCTTATTAATACGTCAATTGAATCGTAATTTTTGTTAAGTCTTATTTTCGCATCCTCCGTTAAACGGGTTTTGAGTACAAAATTGATCAAATGTTTGATATCATCGGGTTTTATCAAGTCTGCATACAATTTAATGGAATCAATCATTTTTTTCGTGGTATTCTCATTTCCGTCCATAGATGGTAATAAGTTAACAGCCGTCTTTAAATCAAAGGCCGCCATTTCTGTACACTTTTCTAAACGTTTTTCGAGAATATTACGAATTTCGTTTAAACTAGTTTCAATTACTGTACTGTATGATTTTATTTCGCGAACTACATTTATGTTCTCTAAATTCTTACTAGCTTTTAATTTTAACTCGTTTAACTTAACTGAAAATATATTTAATTCTTGGAAATATTTATTAGTTAATTCTAAATTACTACGTCTATCCTGGTTATCCTTAACTCTATTATTTTTAAATACCTTAATAGCCTCGTACAGTGCCTTAAAGTTCTCTATCGTTTCCATGAATAAACTTAACACTTTCCAGCATGTTATCTTCTCTTTTCTTTAGACATCTGATTTGGAACTTGTACCGATTGCCATTAGTTCCTGACTCCTGGCTAGTTCTCGGCGAATTAACTTCCTGGTGGTCTTCTTGCTGCAGCGCCAAACAAAGTATCCAATAAATCCAATTCCTAGGAGGGTGAATATTACTCCAATTACTTCCCAGAAATTGAGTTTTAATTCTTGTAGTCCGGTTGTACCACCACTGTTGCCAGCTTGTGCGATTATCACCTCTTTTTCTTCTTTAGACTGGTTTGTTCCCATTGCAAAATTGGTTCCTTACCCTTCTTCAGATTCAGTAGCACAAGTAAAAATTGTTGTCACTATCCATTCTTAACTCACATTTATAAGTCACTCTTCCTTCAGTTAGTCTTCGTATCTTGGCATCTTTGATGCCATCCTGGCAGGATCGCCATGAAATGGATATACTTTCAGGGCAGGTAATGATGTATTAAAAAGAATGTTTTTTCATTTTATTTTTATTTGTTCTTGTTTTCTAAGTATGTATGTACATGTGTAGTCTTCCATCTACTTATTATATCTAACTGTATACTAATCGAATTAAACTTTCCTTCACTACGTTTTACCTTTTCCTTAGGTAAGCGTCTTCGATTGTTGATGCTAAAGTTCAATATGCGGACATTACTCTCTAATGCATTGACATCGTAGAGCAGTGTCAGCATTTGTTAAATCATTCACCTTGTTTACTACGATTACATTACACTATAAAACAGCTCAAAAACTAAACTCAACAGAAATTGTGTTACAAATTGTCCCTCAGTGTAATGCTTCGATTAGAAATGTTACATGCTGTACATGTACAATACATCTTTATGTGCGCAAGGTGTAATTCTAACAACTGTTTGGTATTGCACGATAACATAATCTGAATTAATTTCAATTTAGTACCTTGTAAAACTATAGTACCATACTTGTCATTATTACTATATTAAGTACATTGTAGTTTACTTTGTTGAAATATGAAATAATTTAAACTCCAACGTGAAATGCAAAGAAATAGTGTCCATTTTGCATTTTTTATCCAATTGTTGTATTTTATCTTCTGAACATTCCTAACATTTAACTCGTGGAAATTCTGTAATTTGAGATACCTTACATCAACGCTAAATCCATAAATGTCAGGAAATTCTCTTCCAACGTCCCAAGAATGCAAACTATTAGCAAACGTAATTTTCGGGATAGATGAGAATTCTGTGGACCGACTTCGCTATTAATTTCTCTCCCGCATATCTGCGCACCTGCATACCAATTTCCCTATTTTTTTCTTCAAAAACAATATATAACTCATAATTATCTGCCTAATATTCGGGAGTAGTTAATAAATATTGCAGCTAAGGAAACTTGTGGAACTACGAAGATAGCGAATAAAAACCATAAAAAGACAGAATGGTGGAATAAAGAAATACAGATGGAGGTTAAAAATAAAAAAGAAAGCTGGAAAAGATATCTAACTACGAAAAGGAAACAAGACTATGAAATATATAAAGAAAGACGAAAATATACGAAAGTAGCTATAAGAAAAGCCAGAGAATCATGGGTAATATTTGGAGAAAATATAGAGAAAATCAAAAATTATTCTATGGGACACTGAAACAGCTAAAACAGAGAAAATGATATACTATGAAAAATATAAAGGATAAAAGTGGGAAGATAATAACGGATGAAGAAGGGATTATGGAACGATGGAGACAGTACTTACGTTGCACCTACCTAACCCCCCACACGTTTGAACTTGTAACGTAGTCTTTTAAGTAAGACGGCTGCTTTATAACTCTCTTACTTCTAGGTTGCTGTATATTCTTGCAATCTGGATAGTTATGACTATGACTGTGACTGCCTTCAACGTTATCATGTGTTTTTGGGTTATATTTTCCACATCCAGTTCTCTTGTTTGAATTTTGTTTCATTATCAGTGTGTCTTAAATGGTAGCTGTTACGACGTAATTGTTGTCCTATTGAATCTTGTATTATGTATGACCTCGGTGTAAAGTATGGCTTAATTAGTTTTCCCCTCGAATTAAATTTTGAATGAATACATTATCATCCTCCTTAAAACTACTGCGTGCTTCGGCGGTATTATCATATTGCTGTTTTGTGACTTTGCTCTAATTTAGCTTTAGCATCAACAACGATTTGGGGTTTTCAGTGTCGCGTGGCAGGGAATAGTTGACCGCAGCATCCTACTCATTAATATTTGAGCAGGTGTATGGTCCAGTCCGCATACCGGGGTATTTCTATAATTTAGCAGAGCTAAGTGAAAGTCTAAATTGTCTTCTCCATATTTCTTCACCTTTTTTTTAACAATTCCAACTGCTTTTTCAGCCTTAGCTAGAACTTAAGGTACCTCGGACTTGACGTTATTACTTGAATATCCCATTGATTGGCGAAGTTTTTAAATTTGTAACTCGAAAAAAGCATGTTGTTGCTTATAATGACTTTAGGAATGCCACAAATGTTGAAAATGTTCAATTTTTAGATAATTTCGCTTGCGGTTTTAAATGTTAATTTTTTAACCTCGATCCATTTTGACAAGTAATACTATGGCGAGGTAGTCGTGGCCATTAAAGTAGCATACTAGGGTAGGTAAGGCTTTATTTATAAGCGCTGGTCCCGTACATGTAGCGAATAATGTTGTCGCTTGTGTTAGGAACGCCCCCCCCCCCACTCCTCAGTGCCCCTAGACAATCT
The DNA here is from genome assembly GCA_029619315.2 of Dynastes maya. Classification (NCBI taxonomy): domain Eukaryota; kingdom Metazoa; phylum Arthropoda; class Insecta; order Coleoptera; family Scarabaeidae; genus Dynastes; species Dynastes maya. Next base: position 64,948,399 of record JAROYE020000003.1, on the reverse strand, counting down.
CATACAGTCGCAAGTCAGGCGCCTAGCATACGTACTCGAGATATCTATTCGACACAAATTTATGGAAATACATAATACATCTTATCTGATTTTCATCCTATTGATGGTCTTTAATCGTTGATTATTTCGAAATAAATACTTAATTGTAACATTGTCGTATATGAAACAAAGAAAACGTTCTTAATTTAAAAGGAAAAATGACGAATTTCAAAACTAAATAGAACCTCTCATTATAGAAGAGATAACATTTCTGCATATCCAAATATCCAATAAATCTAATTAATGGAATTTTATGTTAAAATGAATCGTATTTGTATGTGTAAAAATTCAGTTGAACCGATTATTATAATAGACGTTCAAATAAGCAGTCATTTGGAGTGTTGCCTAAATGTGGTATCATTTCATGACTTCTTAGTTTATAAGAACATAATTAAAAAGAAAACTATTGCACAGTATAATTTCGAGACACAAACAAAGCAAATCAAAAATAACCAAGGAGAAAACATCAAGAAAGTCAAGGATGATCAATTAAAGAAATAAACTAGGGATATAATGCACGACTAGAGTCCAGCGTGATGGTCATCTGACAGCGGTTGAATTGCTACTGATTTTGATTCATTTCCATCGCACGACTCCACGCCTCTTTACTTTCATAGCGAGTAAACGTTGCGACAGTGTCCATTAATTTTAGCGGTTCACTTTACTACGAAACTTACTAACGGGGTATACCCATTCCAACTTTAAAAAGGTGGTAAGTTCGGTATTTCATGCGAAATTAGGGGTTATAATAATAATAATAATAATAATAATAATAATAATAATAATAATAATAATAATAATACTTTATTGATTAAAAGTATCCGAAAGGATAGTAAAATCAATGGTCGAATACAAAAATTCTAACAAACAAAAAAACAAGAAAAGATCAACCAATCAAACAAAAGTAAAGGAAACAAAAACAAAATTAAGAATAATGCTAAACTAAACTAAACATGAGGATAAATACGAAACGTACCGATGGGGTGGCTTATCCCTATAGATTAGTTGCTACGGTTGAGAAACTCTTCTACACTGTAGTAGCTTTGCTCTATTAAATACCTCTTAGTAGACTGCTTAAATTTGGCGCTAACTCTTATTTCGTGAGGTAGTTTATTGTATAGTTTTTTCCCAGTGCTCATTAATCCTTTATCAGTAGAGCGGGCCAAGAGCGCCACGCGCCAGGTTCGCAATCAGGCTGCCGGGCGCATATATGTATGTAAACATAGGTAATTTAAATATGTAATTATTAGGACGAGGACCAAAACCACTGTCTATTACGTCGTGAAGACGCGCAAATATACACCTGCAGTTTGGGTGTTCGTTGATAAATAGGGCGTTGTTCACAGTGGGCCACTACAAAAAAAAGTTCATTCATCGACGGCTACGAACTAACAGCGCGCTTATTCATTTACGGATGACGCGCTCTATTTATCAACAAATGACGAGTCTGCAGATGTTACGTTTGCACCACTTCGTGGCATACTAGAAACAAGCGTCGGTGTGCTCGCTTTAGTGATTATGTCTAACGTAAATATTAAAAATAAACGGCCATTACCTACGAAAGTTAATAAATTTCTTAGTGAATTTGTGGATTTACACTACAATGGGAGTACAATTTTCTGTAAAGTTTGTAAAAAGAAACTACTGTGCTGGAGCAAACGTGATTGTGAAAGACATATAAATAGCGCACACCACAGAAATAAAGAAATGGTGTGTCACGACAACGTCAATTTCAATTAGAATTGCTTTTAACGTTTATGGTATGTGGTCTACCACTTCGTATACTTGATAAAAAAGCATTTCGAAAATTCTGGGGTACATACAATACCGAGTGGATACTACCATCTCGGACAGCGTTACGGAGAGATATTCCACGAATACGTGAGGACATTGAAAATCGAATTAAAGCCGAATTAAAAGATAAACAGCTGTGGCTATGTCTTGATGAGACGACAGATTGCAAAAAAAATTCTATTTTGAATATAATAGTGCGCGTATTAGATCCTATTAAACCAAATTTTGCAATTCTATTAGCCAGCAGAAGATTAAAACAGTGTACTAGTAAAGCAATTACGGCCGTAGTTCTCGAAACGTTACAAAAATTTCAAGTGTCAACCAGTCAACTGTTGTTGTTCATGAGCGATGGTGCAGCAACAATGTGTAGTGTAGGCCGTTCCCTTAAAGAAAAGTGTGAAGGACTTTTACATGTTACGTGTAAAGTCCATGCTTTACATCTTGTGGCACAAACTATTCGAGAGTGTTACCCGGAGGTGGATGCATTAATAGCAAACACAAAAAAAGTGTTTCTCAAAAGTCCTAAGAGGACTAGGGCATTCCACAGGTTATGCCCTGGTATTCGAGAACCACCACAGCCCATTCTTACGCGTTGGGGAACGTGGTTAAAAGCCGCTTTTTATTATAATGAACATTTTCAAGAAGTCAAATCCGTTATTTTGCAATTCGTCCCTGCCGAAGCTAGAGCTATTAGGATGAGCCAGAAGGGATTTCTCGATATTTCTGTTGAAACACATCTATAGAATATTAGCAACAATTACAAAGGGTTAGTAGACGCGATAGAAAATTTGCAAAATTCTGGATTGTCGTTGGTAGAATCAGTGCAAGTCGTGGACGAAGTTAGTACATTGTTACACAGTATAAACGATGCAACAAGTGGACGAGTTTTAGCTAAGTTCGATAGTGTTTTAAAAAAGAATCCGGACTACACGAGATTAAGACAAATGTGCGATGGGGCATCTGCAGATACCTTGACTAAGTCTAAAGATTATTTAATTACGCCTGTCTTACTTCGGTAGACGTGGAACGGTCGTTTTCGAAATATAAGAACATTTTTTCGTCTCGGCGAACATCCTTCACCGAGACAAATGTGGAAACTTATCTGATGGTGCAACTTTTTAAACAAGCCTATCCGCATTATTAAGAAGGATAGAATTTATTTATTATATCTTTATTTACAGTTACATTATTAAGTACAACAGAATAAAAAAAAAATATATATATATATATGTATATATATATATATATATATATATATATATATATATATATATATATATATCCGCTCTAATTACTAAACATTATTATTGCGTCAGCTTTTATTTTTTTACTCTTGTGTATTAATTTCGAAATATCACATATCTGCTGTGACTCACATATACGCTATTTACAATAAGCGGCCGTTGCGCCTGATTCCGATTCTGTTGGATGGCGCAATTTGGCCCGCTCTATTTATCAGTGATATGCAACGTACACCTAGAAATATGGAGATCACTTCTTCGCCGGGTTTCATAGGGATGTATGTCTTTTATAATGGTATACTCCTCCTTGTGATTATGGTGGTAACACACGGCTTCAAGGATATATAAAGACGGAAAAGTTAGAGCACGCAACGTTTGAAAGAGAGGTTTACATGATTCTGTAGGTTTTAGCCCGCCTAATATTCTAACAAGTTGCTTCTGTGCCACAAAGACTTTGGTAACAGTAGATGAAGATCCCCAGAGGAGTATGCCATATCCCAACCGCGACTGTATTTCAGTATAATATACAGACAGCAATGTATGTAATGATACTAGATCCTTCAGGCTGCGAAACAGAAACGTTTTGGTATTTAACATTGTCACTAGGTGCTCACAGTGAACATTCCAGAGCAAGTTATCCTGAACATGTACTCCGAGAAATTTTGTTATCTCTGTTTGGGAGATGGGTTTATCGTGAATAGTTACTGAAGTATGTATATTTTGTGTTCGCTGGCGCGTGTGAAAAAGCAAAGAGCTTGTCTTCTCCTCGTTAAGGCTTAGCTTATTGGCACAAAACCAGTCATATAGCCTATTTATGGCACTATTTGCCAATGCCTCGGTCTCAGATAGAGTTGAGCCAGTTGCGAGTACGGTGGTGTCATCCGCATACATGAAAATTAATAAATCAGAGCAGAAGTTATATATGTCATTTGTATATAGGTTGAATAGAACTAGACCCAATACAGTTCCCTGAAAAACGCCATGAGGCACAGGCAGCCAACCGGATCTAACGCTTCTAAGAGATGCCTCCTGTTTATACTGTATCCGAACGTATTGCATGCGGCCGCTAAGGTATGGGCATATCCACTCTAAAGCATTTCCTCTGATACCATAACTATTTAACTTATTCAGCAATATGGAATGTTGTAAACAGTCGAAGGCCTTGCTAAAATCACAAAAGATTGCCAACGGAGAATTTCTTTTATCAATTTGTTCTAGTATGATATCGTAGAATGACAATAGGGCGGTGGTAGTGGACTTGTTCTTCCTAAATCCATGGTGATTCGTATGTAAAATGCTATACTTATCAATAAATGATGTTAATCGTGTCAGCATACAATACTCAAATATCTTTGCTACATTTGATATTAGCGAGATTGGTCGTCGATGAAGCGGGAATGTTATGTGTTGATGAAGCGGAACTGTTATGCGTTGATGAAGTGGAAATGTTATGCGTCGATGAAGCGGAAATTTTATACATCAAAGAAACGGAATTGTTATGCATCGATGAAGCCTGGCAGTTGCTAGGAGGTTTAACCAGTTGGGATTTCCACGTGCGAAGATGGCTATCCCTTACATCTTCGCGATTTAAATTGTTGGGATGTTTGAAAATCTCTATTAATTCACGGATTTTTCTACTATAACAGTGAAGATTGCGAGATAAGATGCGAGTACAGTTAAATTGGATTTAGTAGCCAGTTTCCGTAGTCACTTCCTAATTTCCGTAAGAAAGCATATCTACCCTACATTCATGGTGTGACCGATCGCATTTATGGAAGCGTTCGAACAACAAGCCCTGTTATGCATAACAATTCCGTTTCTTTGATGCGTAAAATTTCTGCCTCATCAACGCATAACAGTTCCGCTTTATCAACGCATAACATTCCCACTTCATCGACGCATAACATTTTTGCTTCATCGATGCATAACATTTCCGCTTCATTAACGCATAACTTTCCCCCTTCATCGACGCATAACATTTCCGCTTCATTTACCCAAAACAAGCCCTACATAAACCCCTCCGGAATGAATAAGTCTCCAATCAGTGTGCAGGTACAGCCCCGAAGATGTCATATATGAGGGTGGACGAAACGTCGGCTAAAGCTACGACAACGACGCGGTTCCAACCTGGAAACCAAGAGAATAGTATTACTGACGGCCGCGCAAACCTACGGACCAATATCCTTGTCTATGTTTAGAAAATTTTCTTTTTCTTATCTTCCGTCCCCTATTCAACTTCATCTACTCGGGTAATTGAATTAAAACTAAGACATTCTTTGAGAGCAAATGTCGGATTATAGTCTGTGTCTACGATTATGAAATTTACCTTTTGTGTAATATCTTTGACAGCACAGGTTAACGTAACTGTACCACATGGTTTAATCTTACGGCCTCCATATACAAGAACACTATTGGAGTATTTTATAAGGGCTTTATTTTTACACGCTTTGCTAATTTTATTGAAATATTTTAAAGGTAAAATACTGTATTCAGCCCTTGTATCTAATTTGAAAATAATATCGCATCTATTTACCTTAACCATCTCTGTCCATTGATTATCATTTAAGAGTATTTTACTTACTGTATTTTGTTGAAGCTTGATTTACACAATATATGACATCTAAATTAAAAGTTTCATCACTGCTCATTTCTTCGTCTCTGGTTACCTGACTAATTTTTTTTTTCAACCGTCTCTTCTTTCTTTTACTTCCGACAGCAATAGTTCTTCTTTCCACACACTGCACACGCTTTGCCAAACGCAGGACACTCGCAAAACTTATGTTTTCTACCGCACTTAAAGCAACTAAATTCACTGCTTCCTATGTATTTTTTCTTCGTTTTGTTTGTTCCCTTTTTTTCCCTTTCTAATTGCTTGTCTTGAAATAGCTTCGCTTGAAAGCGATTCGCCATTGTTAATGACAAATCTGTAACCCTCAAAAGTCGTTCTTGTGATGAAGCGTCATTGGTCTCAATTACAATTCTGTCGCGTATTAAGGATTCTTCTTGTACTTCAAAGATTACATTCACGGGCGAGCATTCTTACATATGTTAGGAAATGGTTAAAATGTTCATCTTGTTTTTGTATTCGCGAGAAGAACTTGAATCTCGTATATTTTTTCGTGGAACGCAATAGTCCTCGAATGCTTTTACTACATTACTGAATGTTTTCCCTTGTTCCCCTGTTAATTTAAATGTATTGAATACATCTACGGCTCCCTCACCGGCTACATTTAGGAAAATCGCTATCTTGGTTTCATCATCTTTTTGACTGAATCCCGTGGCTTTCATGTAAATGTTAAATTGCTGGATAAATTTATTGCTGTTCGTTGTGTCACCGTTGAGAATTAATTCTTTTGGTGACCTAAGTGTTTCTTCCATTGTTTTATCGCCGCACCGTGTTCTCTTTATAAATTACCGGTTTTTCTCTATAACTTCTTTTCATACACTACTTTGACACGATGACTACAATTTAAACGTAGTTCACACCTGACATCATATTGTGAATAAAGAAACAGGAGGTATTTGTTTAAAGTTTATTAGAGTAAAACTATCGCACAAACAATTTCTAACATCTAACCTTTAAACCTATTCTATCTATATGTCTTCTCTTTTAGTGTTGCCTACCTACAACGTTGCACCTACTTAACACCGTTAGCCATCGCTTAAGTCACTGCTTAAAAGTAACGATGACGCAATCATTGTTAAATTCTTCGTTAACTCTACGTCGCACAAAAATACTTCCAGGGGTACCAAAATGCTGAAAAAGGAACTATGGATGTACTCTATTTGTATAAAGAATTATTTATTGCTTAAATTAGCACATAATGATGATTGCATTCAGTTCGAAAGCAATATCTTTTTAATAATTACCTGTATATTCGTTTCGCCGGACCACAATATCCTTTTCCAGTTTTCAACTGTCAAATGTTGGTGCCCGTTTGCCCCTCCAAACGGTTTCTTCTGTTGATCTCGGACAATAACGGTTTTTTCCTTGTCCTACAACTTTTTAATCCTGCATATATTTAAGGGTTTTCGAATCGTTCTAGCCGAAATGTTTGGATCACCTTCTGCACTAATTCTTACAGGCAGCTGCAAAGAAGTCCTATCCCGAAGAGAAATTATCTCTAATAGGCCGTCCCTCTGGCTGTTGTTACTTGGAGACAGCCGCTTCCTAGTTTACTTTTATAATATCCAGTAGTCTTATACATATTTATGGGTAATTGAACAGCACATCAACATTTTAATTTTTGTGCAATTTTAGTTCACGAGATTCCTGTAGAACTCAAAATCGCAATTTTTGCCCTCATATATCACTTAACTGTCGTTTTTTTTGCGATAATAATTGTAAATATTTATAGAAAAACATTTACTCTTTGTTGATTCTATGATTTACCAGTTCGTACGCAGCTGGAACGCGAGTACTACTGAACACTGAAGCAGCACGTTTGTATAACCGATTTTGGTTCTTAGAATTGTTTGTGTCTTGCTTTCATTATTTTTTCGCTAATATTAATATTAATGTTGTGTTAGTATAATTACTAGCGTAAATCTATAGGGTAAAATTTCTGTACTTTTATTTGTTAGATTACCTTAGTCTTCATTTTCTTCTTGATAATAATGATAGACTAATGACAAAATAGTCAAACACCCAGTGTCCAGTAAATACTTATTAGCTTTACTATGTTACTAATATTAACAAAAAAAAAGTTCTGTTTATCACCTCCACTAAACACGCAAATAGAATAATTTTAGAATACTCATATAGTCGAACTTATTAGGTACGGAGATTGTCGAATAGTAACCCCTCATTCATAGCCTAGTGTTATATTTGATTTTTTTGCAACATTCGTGAATTTCGGCTCTATAGTACTACCTGTTCATGTAACCACTGTCTAAATATTTTTAGTGATATTACACCCTTGAAAAGCACTACAATTTTAACTTAAAAAATTTGCCAAGAGTGTTTCAAATAATCCTAGTTGACGACGGTATATATTGACTTCAATATCATGTTGACAATTTTTCAACTTACCCTAACTGTTGTTTCAAAAATAATACTGATTATTTCGGCAATGCAAAATGGGAACTGTGGACTTTCTTAGTTTTCCGCTCTCCAGGCCGACTGAAGTCGAAAGCTAGTCGAGGGCGTCGCGAATCGTTCGGAATCGGATTACGCCAGCTGAGAATTGCAGCCGACACCCGATCGTTACGGAGATAAATTAAACTGTCGGAAAATTAATTGGAATTTTGCAATTTCTCTAATGTAGGTAGCGCCCTCTGTCAACTAGGAAGGAAAAATATATCACGTTAACGGATTTAATTAGAAAAAGAGGGGGGTTTATTAAAAAAAAGTCGGAAAAGGATTAAGTAGACAATGCTGTATTAGAAATCGATGCTAATATCTTTTAATTTGCCGAATAGACGGGGAGGAATAACGCAAAACAATGAAGATAGATGCTGAATCGGTTTTGATTGTTCGTGTAAGGATTCTTTAATATTGTTGGTTTTTATGCTTTGGCTGTAGCTGCGTATATTTACTTTTAAGGGAACAAGGGGATTTGGGGATTAATAATGTTTGGTTCTCTGTTTAAAAGTGAATGAAATAATCGTGGGAAATTATGAAATGTTACGCATAGCCATGCTTTAATCCATTGCGTGTCTTTTTGTTTTCACCCTTACTAAGAAAATATATTTATTTATTTAAATTAGTTTATTCAGAATTACTATCTTCAAGAAAAATTTTTACGCTGTATCGATTACCTGCCACTTTATATGCTCACACCTTAACCTTTAACAAATCATGAAATCAATGTTGGTATATTTATGAATCAATTCAACTTCCGTGACATGTTTCCTGTCTAAAAATTAAAAAATGTCTGAAGCGCATCTGCCGTATTAATTCTTTGAAATATGTACATATTGGAAAGCCTATAATTTATTATTTTTTAAATGATGTGGTCCCAATGTTAGGAATACAAGGAATCGCATGGGATTTTAAAACAGCTGGCATAAAATGTTGATTTACACTTGCTAGGGAAAAATCCCTTTGATACTTTCTAGTACTTCAGTGGCGGCTGGTGGTGACGTAAATGGGAGGTCACTTCGATTCCTTCGTGTATTTCTGTTGCATATCGTGTACATTGTACTTTACTAAAAAATACACGAGGAAATCGAGGCGTTGTTTTTAATCTCCCGTTTATGTAACCACCCACCGCCACTGCTTTCTGGTATATCCTAAAAAGCGTTGCTCATGAATTACTTTCCTAGTAACAAAAAAATGTGGTACATAGCAATAGTAACACTAAAGGGTTTTTCGCAGTTCCTACTGCATGCAAAATATGCTTGAAGCATATCACACTTAGTAACAATAATAATATCTATAAAACACGTAATGCACACAAAAGTATAAAAATAAAAAAATCGGAGGCAAAAATTTATCAAATATACAAGGTATTTTATAAAAAAACGAGTTATTTAGTCAAACGCTGAAATACGATGCGCAATTTTTTGTTGATTACTCCACTTTATTTGGCGGAACAAATTACATATTTTTCATGTTTCGACTATCTCGATAGCTGCTATAATAATGAAGTCCATTGTAAAGTTCATTGTACTTCTTTTGTTTTTCATTTTAATGCAATAGTTCTACAAGGATATTTTACGCAAAGTTTCATTTCTTATAGAATCATTGAAAAATATAGAGAGTGTCCAATTTAAAGAGTATAAACAATTGTTAGCGCAAGTTAGCGCTGAAATGCTGTGTGTAATTGTTTTTTTTCTCAACACCATTGTGACCAGCAGAAAAATCACTATATCTTTGGTAATTTAACCAACATCGTGGCTACTATAATAACGAAGTTAGCGATAACTTTGAACAACCTGTATATGTATAAAGAGTATACAGAATAGTCCTTTTCAATGCGTTTTTAATAAGATATCTTAAAGATGGCGGCCAATGTCGACGATACTCTTCTGGATACGTTTTCTAAATGCTTTCAGGCTTCGTCGAGTCATTGCAGGAAGCATAGCTACAATTAGCATCTAGATTCTGGATTCCTCATGGTTAAAATAAGTGATTGCTATATAGTATATTATCATTTTTTACTATTTATCTTTAAGAAACTTTGTATGCAGAGTAGTTTATTGATTCTGTATATTTAGTTAAGCGCTCAAGGCCATCAAAAGACATCCTATTTAAACATTACTTCTTCAAAGCGCCTCGGACAGTTCCAACGTTCGCTTGAAACAACCTTTGATGTTCGAAGTTCGCGTCAAGTTTAGGCATTTCTCTCGCCCCATCTATCCGGCCGACCTCATCTTCTTTGCCCCGAGAGAATTTTCACATCTCTCGCTCTCTCAACTTCCTGTTAGTTCCGTCCTTTTTCACTACCTTCATTTCGCTGCTCATAGCGTCGCTGACGTGATCGCAGTGACTTGTATACGCTACCACGACGCGACTACAACTAGTATCAGCAGCTGGAGGTACTACTTTTCAGTCAAAGGATATTGCTCCTTCGCAATTTGCGAGAGGACGAAGTCTTTTGAACGAAACTAATATAATGTCAAAGCGCTACTATCAGAGACGGCCTCGCTCGCTTTGCGGCCCGACCAGAAAAATCGACGCGCACGAAGTCATATTTCATCACATCATTTCCCGAACCCTTCAGCTCGGCCAACGCAGATACGAGAACCAACTCGACGATGTCTCGGGTGAGTTTGATTCGAAAATGAGGAGGTGTCGGTAAAAAGAAACCGATGAGAATACGATCGCACCTTTCATCCCAAATAATAAGATTACCCTTTCAATTTGGTTTTTGGCGTCGGCGCGATAGTGAAGATATACACGTAAAGAAAGTTATTTGAGAGGTAATGAGTTTAGTTCTAATATGAAACTCTGAAAGGTAAATGTACGTATTTATAATAATACTAAATTCACAATATTCGATAAACACAAGAGATATAAATCTGAAAGATATATCATGTAACATTGATGGGGAGTAAATATCGAGTAAATTAATGTGATGGGGAATCACGTTACATCCTGCTTAATCAGTCAAAATATGTAACATGTGCGCGCTTCGTCCCATTTACTTTTGTTCGCCCCATTCAACTTTAAATGGAACAGTCTGAATGCTTCACTTCGTAACGGGTGGTATCGGGTTCTAGTCTCAGAGGGCGCGTGTTATGTCAGCTTGTCAACTTTGACAAATTTAATAATTATCAAAGGACCGTCAAGATAGGTAATTAAAGATCACAAGTCGGGGAAAACTATTATCGATGCACGTTATTTGCCTGTTTTTTAATTGCATTTATCGTTCGAGCACTATTTACTCGAACAAGCTGTGCGCTGACAAATTTGCTCGAACATAATGTGATTTAAAAAACGATTGGAGCAGTGTTTCTTCATCAGCGGCGGATTACCCGTAAGGTAAACTAGGCACGTGCCTAGCGGCCCCGGACCTCATGGGCTCCCGGCTCATTTAAGGTTATATACCTAATATAGATTTATTTTTACAATAAAATATATGTTACAATAAAATTATTTAGGTAAGTGCAAATTTCAAAAGTCTAATAATTTTCTTAGGCCCCCTCCTGGAGTTTTGAAAATAAGCGTATTTTATCAGTTAATTTTTAAAATTCTAACTGTCTTAATTTTTTTTTTAAGAAAAAGTAATTACTGGCTCATTATTAACTTATTTTGTATTTAATAGGAAAAAGGTTATTCCAAATAGTTATAAACTATAATAACTATAAAGCGCTATTCCAAATAGTTAAAAACTATAAATAATTCTAACTATAAATTCTTCCAAATAGTTATACAAATTTTATTATTTCGTAATCGAAAAGCAAACAATTTCAAAAATGTCGTACTAGAGAAGTCTAGAAGTCGAGCGCAGTACGATAACCATGACTACAACAATGGCGATAACAATGACAATAATAACGACGATAACAATGACGATAATAATGACGATAACAATGACGACAACAACGACGACAACAATAGCGATAACAATAACGACAACAATGGCGTTAACAGTGACGGTAACAATGACGATAACCATGACGATAACTATGACGACAACAGTGGCAATAACAATGACGATAATAATGACGATAACAATGACGATAGCAATGACGACAACAATGGCGATAACAATGACGATAACAATGACGATAGCAATGACGACAACGATGACGACAGCAATGACCACAACAATGACGATAACAATGACGATCAAAGTGACGATAACAATTACGATAATGATCACGATAACAATGACGATAAGCATGACGATAACCATAACGATAACAATAGCAATAACGATAAAAATTATAATAATAATAATCATAATTACTATAATAATCGTAATAATCATTATAATCATAATAATAATAATAATCATAAATATCATAATCATAATTATAATGTGATAATGATAATAATAATAGTTTATTAACAAACAGCAGTTGTGGTAATCTTGTTTTATTGATGACTGAGCATATTTTCTAAATTCCTTAAACTTATTCTTAGATAACTGTAAACCCATGTTTCTAAACATCTCAAGATAATGTCTTTTGATTTTAATATCCTTACGAATTTGGGTGGAGAACCAAACGGGAAATACATTTTTACTAGCTTTCGTTTTCGGTACTGTTACATTGAAGCAAAATGTTATATAACGCATTACAAGAATCATCTACCGTATTTCAACTGATAATAGAATTCCATTGTGTGTTTAGGAGCAGATTGGCAAATTTGAAATTAAAAGCGGGTGTCTCAGGTATTCCAAAACACGTTTTTATAACCGAGATGTAAACAATATCAAAAGTAAGAGCAGGATGATGACCATCCTTAGGCATCAGCACAAATTCGGATCGCTTTAAATTACAGCTTAAAGACTTAGAACAAAAAATTAAATCCAAGCACTTACCATTAATCTAAGATTCCCCTTGCTGAACGATAGCACTACTTTTCCAGTCTCTGGCGAGCCTGAGATGAGTGCTTTCGTTTAGGGCCAACGCCTGCTGCTCCTTTGGCCACTGTAAACTAACGTGGTTATTGCGTCTCAGTTACCTTAGATTGCATACACGTTCGTGTATTAGGCCACATTCATTTGTATAAGCCTTAATAGCCTTTAGAACTCGGATCCCTTTCTTGAGGTTCTTTATGGCGTATAGATTTAAAGCAGAAATCTCTGCTTAAAATATGTTGGTGTAGAGTCCTGTAAGCAATTTTAGGTGGCAGTTAGGACCACCGTTGCCTGATTCGACACCTTCTATTCTCGAGCCGTCCGTGTACTAGGCTAGGATGCTCCTCTTGTGTTGAGGCTCACCGGATATCCACTCAGTGCGGCTCTCAATGATCACCTTATATATAAGGCTGATCAAAGCTGTATTGCATAGGGATCGTGTCCTTTGCAATGTGCATCAGATAGTTTGTGTTGGGATCATCAAGGATTTGAAGATGTCTTCTAAGATCACCTGGTTGTAGTCCCTTTATTCTATGAAGAGTGAGGGCGCTTGATAAAGACTGCTTTTGAATACTTACGTGAAGCGGCGTTATTCCTAACAGAATTTCCAGCGATGCTGTGGGACAGGCACGCATCACACCTGTAATGTTGAGACATGCGAGTCTCTGAATATGTTGAAGCTGCTGTTGCTTCTGAGCCATTTCTGACCACCAAACCAAAGAGGCGTAGGTGATCATGGGTCTGATTATGTGCACGCAGTGCATGACCAGAAGATCATTTGAGGCTTAAGGTTCTAGTTCTTACCAAGCAGCCTTCGGCATTCTAATTGTGCCGTGATGGCTTAGCTCATGTAAGTGTCTTTGTAGTCGCTTCCTTAAGTAATTTCGCCAGCCCCATCGTCGGCTTTCTTCAGTTTCATTGCGGTAGTGAATTTGGCGACAGATTTATCTGTTCGCAGTTCTTCTGTTTTCAACGCTTAATTATCAAAGAGCAATCGTCTTTATAAGGTCTGACAACACCACCTAGTGTTGCTGACGAGGAATGTAGACCACATCGAAGAATTACATTAGGAAAATTATTTTTTTCTTGTAACCAAAAATCAAGTTTTGATAGAAAACGGTCATTTTTTCTGTCTACACTGCATTCTAATTTCATTCATAGGTTCATTATGATCACATTTTCTTTATGTGCAAGACATGACAGATTCCCTGTTCAACTGATAGATTAAATAGGTAAATAACAACTACAATACATACAATGATAGCAAGGATTGTGGGGTAGTATGGTCAACACAATATTCACGGCATACTCTGCACCAGACAAATTATTAATTAACTCGGGAAGGCCTTTTCGAAGACACGTGGGTCATCATCATCAAGCCAAGTACCGATTGACCATCACACAACATACAATACATAACAACACACAACGTACAATATACATATATTAAGGAATTTCTGATAAGGAAGAAATTTATGTCATCTCTGTCTGTTGCTATAGAAAAACACAATTTATTCACCAGCGTTTAATTCTATCGGTGACTTTCCTAATCGTAGCGTTATAAGAAATTTATTGCACATCTGTGTTATATTAGAATAACAATTATAGTAAAAGAGTGTGTAGATACATAAGAGAAATATATGACTTTTAATATACAGTGCGGAAACCACTTACGGAATAAAATTCGTAATTGCCCCATTAAATGTTTTCCAGAAAATCCCTTGGATCGCACGAAGTTCAATAAGTCCTGTTCGTTTTCGGTTAATTGACCATGACATTCAGGTATGAGGAATATTTTTACGACAGGATAGTCAAGCTAATTCATGTAACTTTGCACTGGGAAAGCTGTAGAACGTGGGTCGAGGAAGGAAGTTAGTGTAATGGGAATGAGGGAAGATCTGTCTGCATCGAAAACTCAATCTCAACTTCCTCCCAAGCTCACCTCGTCGTCGCGACATAAATTCTATTTCTGCCTTCGTGTTTAAATCATTACAGTCGTAATTTCCTCGGTTAATGCGCCGATAATGATTACTAGAATTGAACGGAAACCGCATTTACAGTAGGATTGGTTCTCGAAGACCCTCTTGTATTTTATTTGTGGTAAAGCACTTATTCCTTACTACATGTTTTGTTGCTTATACTTATACCTAATTTATCAGAGATATACAGTGTGGACCTAAAGTGCCCCCCCCCCCAGGCTAACTTTTGAACGATTTTTATTTTTTATAAACTAACTTCTGCCGTTATCAACATTTCAATTGTATTTCCGGTTTCACCGAAAGTGACATCAACTGTCTTTTTTTTAATAGAACACCTTGTACATTTTTACGTTTTTGGAAAGGTAATCCAAAGACAAATCCAACGATATCACATATGTTATAATTTAACTTAAGAAATATGGCGATATGCAGCAATGTAGGTTTTGGTAATTTGTTTTTGTTGTTTCGCAAAGTTGGCTAGAAAAAAGCGCCAAATTGTTTCCTGTGACACCAGACTAATCTGAAGGGCTCGTTGCTAAGCAAAGTAATCTAACAATTGCCAAACTGTCAAATCTCAATTACAAAAGTGTAAATTATTCTTGTTGTTTATTGTTATTATATCCTGCATTTGTCATATGTTCCTTCTTTGTTCTCGTTATTATTTTCTCTCATTTATCTTGTTCTGTTAATTGTTGTTATTTCTTTACTTTATCGAACTTTATTGCAATTAATTAAATATGGTAAGTTTGTTTAAATGTGTTAGTTTTTGATGGAACCCGCGGCCTGGACGACCCTCAACATCAAAAACGGACGACAACATTTAGAAAATTGGTAAATTGATCCGCGAAAATCGTCGTTTGAGTGTCCGAGTTCTTGCTGAAATCTCAGGAATTAACAAAGAAACTGTCCGTCAGATTTTGCATGAATCATTCACATGTGCAGTATTTGCACATGTGAATGATTCTTCAGGCTTACAATGATGTATTAAAAATATACATGGAAAAAGTGCCTAGTAACAATAACCAAAATTAATATTAATATAGTGCATGGTATTGAATCACTCCCGGCAGAAACAGTGTGAAGAGAAAAAAGTGCTAGCCAACGGATATGTTTCTGCCTACACGGCGTCATCAGCGTTGTTCCGAACACAATCCTTTCTGACCGTTGTTATACGCCGTTATTGTTACTAGTCACTGTTTTTATGTGTATTTTTAATATACGTAATGTTGCGTTCTTTAAAGTCGATTAACAAGATGCCCTCGTTATCTCAGCTTTTTATACTTTTTGTCACCTTGGCCTTCTTAGGGATGGGTTCGCCTTTCCAGCACTCCATCGTTTTCCTCCTAGACAAAGGATCGTGGTATAGAACCATTGCTTAATCCCCAATCATTATTTGGTTAATGGGCGAGTTGTCGGCTTTGTATAGCCCACGAAACTTTCGGCTACATTCGACACGTTGTTCCTTCTGAACCTCGTTGAGCAATTTTGGACCCCAGCTTATGCCAATTTTTGTCATCCCCGAATGTTCGTACAGGATCTTCAAAACACTAGTTTTTGAAATCACTGTTTGTTCCCCTATTTCCTTCAGCCGTCGATCACTCAATACGACTTCCACGACCAATTTGATGTTTCCTGGTGTCACTACGCTCTCCTTTGCGTAGATTATTTTCAAGAGATTCCCTGTGCCAATTTTGACCAACGTTTAACTGTGGCATACGATGGTGCAAAGTCTTTATAAACGATGTCCATTCGCTCTTTGACTTGGGATGGTCTTTCCTTCCAAGGTGAGAAATTTTATCACGGCACGATATTCAATTTTGGACATTTTGAAGATTTACCACCGCTCCACTTCTACCATATAAACTGCCAAAGTATTATTTGAATGTTAACTAGGAACAGATCTGTTAAATGGTAGCATTTGCTTTTGATTCTTACTAGATACCTTAGGGTTAGAATACGTGGACCGCACCTCATACGTGTGCATTTTGTAGTATAGTGTAATTGGGTATCATTTTGGCTTGCGATTTAGCCGCGAAATGTCCATATGCCTAAGTACTGTATAAACTTGACAGATTTTTATTTCTTTCCATTCATTAATAATTCTCAATTCAACTAAACAGCTCAATGATGAAAAATCAGTGACTGGTCCTAAAAGTGCTTTAGAGGATTTCTCATCTATATCTCTATTCTTAATAATGTAAATTTTGCTGCTTAGCGCTGTACTGGTGTTGATTGTACATATACAACGAGATTGTAAAATATCTCCCCGCCCCCGTTCTCTCGTTTTTGGAAATATAATGGAAAATGAATCCATTAAAAACATAAAAAACTGAAAGGATACTGTCTACAGAAACTGACCAATTTAAACAAACGTACCATAATTAGTATTACTAACTTGTTCAAAACCTCGATTGAAAATTGACGACTCAAAGAGCATGACACAGAGTAGCACATTTTGATCAGATTCCAAATATGCTAACCATTCTACATTTAGCAGTCAAAGATTATTGGTGACATGAACATAATCAATTTTATTACAAGACTCATATTTACTTCAAATTCGTCAAATCAAACCAACCGAAGGCGAGGGAATAGCCCATTTTGTTAACCAAAACTGGTTTAACATCTGTGAAAAGAACATTGTGGTGCGGACGTTAGGTGGTATTTATTTTTCTTTCAACTATTAGAGAAAAAACAACTCATTTAGGCACTTGTAAAATAACATTTGTAAGGTTTCTGCAAAGGTAATTCATTAACATGAGTAAATTAGGGTTTTCAGAAGTCATTTAAATATAAATTAATTATCTATGAAAAATAATTCTAAAAGCATCTTGCATCAAAGGTGCAAAAATATTACTTTCCATTAAATAAAAACTAAAGAAGTAATTAATAGTTTAAATTATTTTTTACAATTGCAACTTTAAAGTTTTCATTAAAAAACGAATTTTAAAATTAAGTCTTGCTACCTGAAATGTTGAAAACATATTAAAAAATGAAAAATCCGAATTTTGTGAAAGGAACACACACAAATTGTTTTCTAGCCTGCAGATTGCTTAGATAGCTAAAATTAACATACGATAGGAAAATCGAACTTCTAATCTCTTCAGGTTTTGGCAACTTCGAAAAACCCCAATCTTTAAATAGCTAAACATCACTTATCGTTATTTCAAAATAACAGTTTCAACCGTTATTGTTATTTTGAAATGACGGTTGCAAAATAACAGGTTTAGCGTTATTTCGTAGTTTACAACTCTACACAATAACACATAATGATTCCACACAGCACATGTCCAACTGCCGATCTTGCAGCACGCTAAAATTTAAATTCAGAAGTTTTTTGTAATATAAATATTTCATTGCGTTTTTTTGCAGATAATTTATAAACTGGTTAATAGATTAAAATAAATTAAGTGATAAACTATTCATTGTTGTACTATCAGATTCAATGCAGTCATTGTTACAGCAGCGTTTAATTTCCACCATTTTGACTGATCCTACTGTTATTTTTCTTATATTTAATCTTAGTTAATCTTCGAGATGCGTGAATATCTATGTGCTTAAGTGCTATATAATAAATATAACGGTTTTATTTTAAGTTTTTATAAGTAATTTTTTTATATAACATCGGTTTTTTATTTTACATTTGATAATTGCAACACATACAATTATTTAGAAAATATGTCCATAATAAACGTCCGACTCGATGTCGGCTACCGCCGTAATAACCGCTCGAGAGGATATTTGTGTGGGTACGTGATAAGTTATTTTTCTAGGGTAGTTGTAACTATTATCTGTAATAAATAGCGGCTTCGATCAGACAGTCGTAGCGCCACGTAGTTGAGTACGCCGCAACGGCAGTCGACGATATGTTCACAACAGTCCGAAAGCAACCGTGCTATAGCTGTTATTTTCCCAGCGAGATAACAGTTGCAACCGTTATTGGATAATAGGTGCTGAATAGGTTCTTAGACAAGCAAGTTAGTGCCGTAATTTTTTTTTCTAAAAAATTTAACATTTCCTCCATTAAATGCCGACTTTATGGCGGTCACTGTAGATTAATAAGAGAATTTCCTATATGATGTGGACTTTATGTGTCACTATAGAATTAACGAATACTCAAGGACTGTACCTAGACAATTAGTTGGTATAATTAGTTGGTACTACAGCGATTATTCTACCATGCTAAATGAAATCAATCAGTAGCTATAGTACAGCTAACTGTATTAAAAACAAAGCTACCTGTGCAAATTTTCAATAAATCATCAAATTTCACGTTTACGTGATTCAAATTGAGTTTCGAATCGATTTCGTTAAAACATTTCGACTTGCAGCTAATACGATAATGTTATTATCGGCCTAAATTCCCGATAAGTCCATGAACATACATCCGATTTTTCCGCAGAGAAAACAATATTTACACTCTCCGAAATTGGTCGGCATTTTTAAAGTGCAGTGCGCGGCCGCGTATTATTATCCATGTGGATTATCGTGTACGTGGGAAGCACTTAACGCGTTCGCAAAATCGAAATCAATCGGAAGCGAAAGCGTTAAGCGTTATGGTACCTGAGCACCTCGACATAGAGGGGCACAGGGTCCCTTCCTGCTGCATAATACATAACATTAGCGGTAGAGCGGCGCGTCGATGAGGTGTGAGGGTGATTCTGAAGCTCGCACTCGCGCGTATAATGGATTCCGTAATATCCACGTATTCAGCGACACGTATGAATGGTGCTCCAGGCTACTATATCATCTTTGCCTACATAATATTTCACTGCGATGTTACAACTTTTTTCAGATCGCCTGTTCTGTTCCTGTAGGGTGCATAACCTCCAATATTTCGCGAATATTTGTTGACAAAATATGTAGTAGTGGTCAAACATAACAAAATTACGTACGTAGGTTAGGTCCTACTTAGTGCACTAACTAATGGGACTTCGGAAACGGAAAAAAATAGAGAACTAAATGAAACAAAATGAGCATGACGTCAAAGCTGAGCTTTTTAATCTAACAAAATAAAAAAAAGAGTTATAGAACACTGTAGCGGAAAAATGTAAAGATGGATGATCTACATTTTCTGGTTGAATTGAATTTTACGTAAAAATGTATATTCATGATGCCAAAACATTATTTCGATATCTTTAGATGAAATGAGCCGGTCATGTAAAAGATATCGAAATAATGTTTTGGCATCATGAATATACATTTTTACGTAAAATTCAATTATGGTAGTGCCACATGTGTTTTGACTTTTTCTATACTTATATAAACTTAATTATGTTAAATGCAAACAGTAGTTGGATTTGACTACCAAAGAGGGTTTATTTTAATAATGTATTACGTCTAAGGTTTATTTGCAGAAACAACAAGGTTATAATGGCACAATTTAGCGTGTTCTTATGTACATGTTATGTACAGTGATGGGCACATAATCAAGAATGGTATACGTTCGAGAACTATCTTAAACAAAATTATAAGAAAAAAGGAAATTAATGAAGAAAACATGAACTTAAATTTTATTTTTACACATAGAGAACCCAATAACACATACATTCTTATTTAATTATATTACAGTACAGACATAACATTTTTTAGCAAGTTAAAGTAGATTTGGCACTAGTCATATAATTAAGAACGATAAATAAACAACAAAATAAACCAATTTTACACAGATATTTAATAAAACAGAGATAGGAAAGATATAATATTACTAACATTTTGTTGGAAATTCTTTATTCCGCAAAACTGCTTCGCATCTTCGCCCCATAGATTCTAGAAGTTGAATGCAACGTTGTTGTGGAATGGCTCGCCAAGCAGCCACTGTTTCTCTAAAAAGTTGGTCTAAATTTGTAATATGTTTTTGTCGTAGAGTGTTTTTGACATCGTTCCACAAATTTTCAATTGGATTTAAATCTGGACTGCATGAGGGCCAATCCAAAACAGCCACGGCATTTGCAGCAAGCCATTCCTTCACTGAACGAGCCGAATGTTTTGCCACTGGTAAATTTTCTTCAGCGTACGGTAACATAACATCTTTCAAAATTTTCTGATACATTTCCTTATTCATGATTCCGTCAATTCGGTGAATTGGTCCAACACCATTCCACGAGAAACAGTCCCACACCATAATGGAACCACCACCATGTTTAATTGTTTTTTGGGTATACATGGGGTCGAATTCCTTTCGTTTGGGACGGCGTACATACTGCCTGCCATCAGATCCAAACCGATTTATTTTGGTTTCATCCGACCACAGTACGTATTTCCATTGATTGATTGTCCAGTGTTTATGACTGTTTGTGAACTCCGTTCGCTTTATTCTATTTCGCTGGTTAACAAACGGTTTCTTTCGTGCTACTCTTCCAAATAATCCAGCCTCGCTTAGGCGACGTCCAACAGTTCTTGCTGACAGATTGAAGTCATTTGTTCCTCCAATTAATTCTTGTCGTATCTGATTAGATCCTAAGCGTGGATTCCTTTTCGCTAGACGCACAATGGCAGCATCTGTTCTTGGTGTGGTTTTGCGAGATTTCTTTTTTCTTCTTACGTTTTCTGCTGTTTTGTACTTTTGAAAATGATGAACAGCATTAAATATCTTTGTTTTTGAACATTTTAAATGTTCCGCTATCTTTTTATACGACCATTTTAGTTCGTGTAAATTCAGTATACGTTTACGCACACCCACGTCGCAACTTTTCTTTTTTCCCATTTATAAAACTCTCCGTTACTTTTATAAACTGTAAATAACACCACCGACTTGTACACTGCGATAACTAAACGGAAACTGAGCACAATTCGCTTCGTTCTTAATTATGTGTCCAGATGTATTTTCGAGAACACTTGCACTTTACTTTCTAGGAAATTGTCTAGCATAATTTTTATTTACGCAGTTGTTTTTCGAAGTATTCAAGATAAGATATTATATCCCAGCGATTGTGTAAATTCTAATAACTGAAAGTTCAGAAAATGAGAATTTTTATATTTATGTAGACCGTTCTTAATTATCTGCCCACCACTGTATATAAGGATGTTGGATAAAACCTCGAATTAATAAAATAGTAAATAGTGGTGTTTGTCAAATTTATTTACGAGCAAAGATGATGCTAATATATAAAGCTGGCCACGAGCGGTACCGCGCAGTAGCGTAGAGTCGACCAGGCCTCGCATTCCACTAGAGATATTCTGCTAATAGAGATGTTTGCTGCCGCAAATAATTTCCCTCATCTTTTAAATAAAAATTAAATAACACGTGCTCAAACACTTACCATTTTAAGAGTCCTCCGTGAAATCACAAAGTGAATAATGTCTGTTAAATATCTGCAACATTAGATATGTTTCAACTGTTGTTTCGGCAAAACTAGTACGGCATGAGGAAAAAATGCGTTTATATGCAAAGAACGAACGTTCTACATCTAGTGACGTAATATTTGCGTAAGTAAAATAATCTTTCAAATAACTTAACGATTCTGTTGACGCACCTTCACAAATGTGTCTTAATGTGCCAAAATCAGAATTTTTCTCAAAAACACTTTCAAATTTTTCTAGAACAGAAACATTTTTTGCGTCTTTAATAGCGCATAGCTGTGCGTGAACATGTTGCACTATTTGTAGAGATTCTTCTAACGGCACCGCAGGATTTTGTAATTTTTCTATTGCATCTGCTAGCCCGAAGTAATTGTCGTGAATGATTTTTAAATCCATTTTCCCCTGACTATCTTGAAATTTCGACTGGCTTTTCTGGAAAGCGGCAGCTTCCTTTGTATCGAATTGTAACGAGTCCAACGAGTTAGAATAGGTTCTGGTGGCTCTGGTATACGGGGGCACAGTCTGTGAAATTCGCGATTACGTTTCGGGGATTTGACAAATACTGCTTTGGTATGCGCTATTAAAGCGTCTACCTCAGGATAACATTTTCTGATACTATCCGCCACAAGATTGAGAGCATGAATTTTACACGTAATGTGTAACAAATTAGCAGAATGCTTTTTAAGAGACCGGCCTACAGAAAGCATGTTTGTAGCACCATCACTCACTAACATCAAGAGTTGGTTTGTTGAAAGTTCAAACTTGTCCAATGTATTTAACACTAACTTTGAAATTACTTCGGCAGTTCACTGTTGTATTCGTTTGGAGACTAATAGAATTGAAGGTGCCGATTGATGAGGTTCCAATTTGCGTGCCATTACATTAAGAACAGAATGTTTCTTCCGATCTGTTGTTTCGTCGACACATAACCACAAATTTTGATTTTTCAACTCCGATTTTATTTTTTGTTCAATATGTTCGCGCGCAGATGGCACAATTCTTCGTAACGATGTTCGACTTGGTAATTTGCACTCCGAATAGTTATTCCAAAAGCAGATAAATGGTTCCTTGTCTAGTAAATTAAACGGTATATTACATGCGATAAACGTAACGCATAAATTAAATATAAATTTTTCATTGTCTCGTGCGCAATTTCTTTTTGAGACATGCTTTTCACTATTTACGTGTCGTAGACAATGTTGTCTGGACCAACACATTAACGGGATTTTACAGATTACCGCTCGTGGCCAGCGTTACTAATATAGCTCATGGTATTGTTGGAACAACTCACGGTAAAACATGCCGCTGCTTTTGAGACGGGAGACGTACACTACCGCTCATAAGTATTTGGGCAACCTTGGATTTTAGATTTTTGTATACAAAGAATGTATTTAGGGAATACATTCCAGCATTATTGAATAGTATGCTAATAATCAGTAAGATTCACTTAAATTCATTAAATAACGTCGGTCTATTTACTTTTTTTATCTGTATGAGGGATAATACCGTCATAAAAGCGCTGGTAGTAGCGACAACAAAGAGCGTATTTCTTGAAATTCCAGGAAAAATGTAACAGTTGGTAATTTTACTATGAATCATGAAGTTATAATAAAGCCATTTGAAGTAATATTTTAAAATTACGGCATTACAGTTATCGTTTCATGTTAGTAGCGACAACATCTTTGAATAAGTAGTGTTTATAATTTCGTTTAAAATTTTAAAACATGCAGAAAAGGAAAGAAATTAGTGTTGAAACGGGTGATCTGGTAGTAGTACAACATAATTTAGGCATAGGCAATCGTCGAATTGCTAGAAAATTACATTTAAATTCATCTGCTGTTGATTATAACATCAAAAAAATACAGTTAAAGTGGCAGTTTTTAAAATAAAGTATGAAGTGGTAGACTAAGGACGATAACATCAGTTCAAGATGAAGAAAACAGCTCCTGAAATCGCCGCAGAAATCAATACTGTACTTCCGAAGCCGATTAGCGTGTCCACGGTTAAACGTCGTCTGCAAAAAGCCGGCCTTCACGGACGAATTGCGATGCGAAAGCCCTTGCTTCGCCAAATTAATAAGAAAAAGAGGTTACAGTGGGCATGTGAACATCGAAATTGGACGGTAGAAGATTAGAGAAAGACGTGGTTTCAAATTGTCAGGGTGACGACCAAGGTTTCAGAAAAATGTAGCTCATAAAAAATAGTTCTTGTAATCTAAAAATAAACATCCCTAACATCAGATTAAAAAATATGAATCATATTTACCCTACGCACAGATTGACCATGACGGAAAAAGGTCTTTAATATTCTTGTTTAAGGCTATTTAATAACTTACCTTTATACATAAAATCAGCGATCTTATTAGTCTCTCTCAAAATTAGGCTCTGTTCATGGCTAGTAAATCTAGAACCTTACAATATGAACTATTATTTAGATATGTAAAGTTACTTATGTGACGTTTTCATATGTATTTCTTATAGCATGAAATAAAAGAATATTATTATTGTTGAACTTGACATTCGTTTTTGTGACATGTGCATCAATATCACAGAACAAAAATGCTATTGATAGCAGCGCCGTCTCTGTGCTAGGCCGAGAACTTTTCACCTTGTCCTCGTACATGAGTTGCTAGCAGAGCAACTGATCCGTTTGACCTAGAGTGAACGGATTTTGTTCACCGATTTTCGAAAAAATTGTCATTTCAAGTCATTTTCTTTGTGTCTACCACAATTATGAAATCCATAGGGTCCGAATAATTGAGGAAACAATCAACAGTTATTACGGCATAGCGTCTATTGATATTCTTCTCTGAATTAGTTACACTAAATAATATTTCTATAGGCGGGTTTTTAGCAAGAATCTGCAGCAACTGTTAAATGGTAATTAATTAATTCTTACAGACAAATCCAAATTGAATTTTTTTATATCACATGTTTAGAGAAAACAAGAATGATTTAGCGACCAGTGAACTTTGAACACTTCACATACCATTAATTTGTTTTTAATTTTAAATAGAAGCGGAAAAAACTTTAATTACAGGAAATGATAAGAAAAAAACCAAAAGAAAAGCACTAATAGGAGCGTTTTAACAAATACGAACGCTCGTTAGTCGAAACTTCCGTTCATCGGATAAAGTTGATCTCCGAAAAGACGAACTGTAGTCAGCAAGTTTACGATCCGAAAAGTTGCGCTCAAGTGAAACAATTAACGCCGAGGCTACAAAGGAATTGCATCGTCGAGGAAATGAGGCTGCATCACTGCAAGAACACTATTAGAACCTTCGCGTCTACTCCATTAAGTTTAGTACAACCACCACTAACCGAAAAACGAGCCGGGTACTGATGTTTGCTGAAACCGTAGACCGCCAATTTAGATCCGGGCGTTCCTCCTAAGTGAAATTAAAGAAGCGGGAGTAGCTGAACAAATACGATACCTAAAAGACCTTTATTGGCTTGACCACACCCATTCGATAAACACGCATTATGGAGTTCGCTTATTCCGGACGAAAACATACACATACACAGGCGCACATATCCTTCCGCGAAGAGATTGTGAGATCCTAACAAGTAAGAGGATAAACGACCAATTCTTCGCTTTCTCTTATGTTCCTCATTTTTACTGTAGCGTATGTGGCGTGTCGTCTTCGTGGAACGACCGACGAGTTCCAAATATATTCACCCTATCCGTCCATTTCTCTTCTGACGAAATGTATTAGGTCATATAACTCAAAACGTCTTTCGCTCGAGCCATATAACCTTAACGTAACCACGTTTTATTTGTTGTATGTACAGAGTATGTAAAACTTAAAGCTTTCTAAGCGATGAAATTATCCTAAGAAAAAAGAAGTGCAGATAGTATGCAACTTTTGTTGGAATTTTATTTTCTACTTACTGCGACAATGCTGCTAACTTGTTGAGTAGCAAGTACGTAGTATTATACTATAACTTTCAGTTGAATTCGATAAATTTTAATGTATTCAAGCCTTCTAAAGCTGTAGAAGTAAAACAACGCAATAAAGTATTACAACAAATACACTCACAGAGAGCTGCAACTGCAGACATATTTCCTAGACATGTTTTGAATTTTACGGTTAATTTGAGTTGGTAGACAAAAGAGGTTATAGTCACTTGTCAGTTGTAAGAATATCGTTTACCCTGATCAAAATTAAAGCCCAAAGTATTTTTACAGTTGTTTTAGCATTTTGAAATAATTTTCTTTATGAGGTAATCTACAATGAAAATATGAATAGACAATAAGTAATTATGTGCCAATTCTAACTTGAAATTGTTACTTATGTCACTTAGAAAGCAAATAATATACAAATAACAATCTGCAGTTAATTGGAATATCTTTTTGGTGTTCCTACGCGTCCATCCGTTTCTGGTATTACACGGAGTATTACGGAGTTACAATATTTAATTTTAAAAGGAAGTGATAGATTTATATAACCTTTAGGGTAGTTATTTATATACTTTAGGAGTTATCACTCCAAATTGTTCTTACCAACGTTACTGTCATATAATTATCATTGGAGCGGGTGTAGTGATAATAATTTTAATATAAGGTAACACTATTTAATATAAGACTATATATGAGATCAATAAGTTACCGCTTCATTCTCATCTTTAAATGTTACATCAATTACTTTTTCAATCCTCTTTCACCAAATTGATCCTTCTGCAATTTATAAATTCAATAGGTAGGTAATAGGCATAAGATCATTTCCGTGTTTTTTTCTGAGTGTTACTCTAGGGATTGGTTTCAAAAACTACCCTCAAAGAATATACAATTTTTGCCCCATCAGAAATTCTGTGGAATAATTTAGTTTCTTTTACAAAAATTTCTATATTAAAGAAATAATAATAATTCATGCCTTCACATCCCCCAACAGCTTTTGCCAATTACAGGGGGCATCGACCGGCCATGAGTTATTATTACGCCTGCGCCCGCAGAGCGTCTTAAGATGTTCGCCCTCAGCTTTCGTCAAATTTGGAGTAAGGAAAACTAATGATAAGAAAATAAAATAAAAGAGTATCATAACATAACATTCAATGTGAGTTAACTTGTTTCATATTTACATTAATGATACAAAGTTGACGGATATTAGCGGGTTGTGAGATGATTTAAAATTTACATCACTTTTACAGGTTTGAACGACTAAGTGACTCTATTGATTTCGCGGTATCGAAATCCTCTCAATTCAAATAATCTAAGTTTTGCGGCGGTAACAGCTGATGGCTGTATTTACGAGGGTGCTGGATAAAATATTCCGGAATTGTCTGCTGATCCCGACTTCTTCCAGGATATTTTTGGAAAATAGACCTCGGTTATCGACACAAGTTCGAATACCAAGAGGAATATTTCCCCTGACTCGACTTAGCCATGGTCTGCGTAAAGCCGGCCATAACCTCGGAGAACCAAAACTGCTGTAGCTTAAGATCACTGGCCTGCGACTCTCAGCGTAGCTCAGTTTTCTCGGAATCCAGATAAGAACGACACAGGAGTCACGTTAAGCGACTCATTTGAAAAGCTTATTCGGGGCTTTTGTATATCATTTGAAGTCACTACGTCCCACGTTTTTGTCCTATGACGTTCCTTGGCCATGTACGTGATGACTCTAATGAAAAATTCACATAGGTTTTCAAAAGTAGTATAAAAGGTAAATTTACAAAATTAAAATTATTAATTAGAAATTAGTTTGTTCACACTAGAACTGAATAAAATTGTAAAATAATTTAAAGGCTCTACAGAAAAGTTGGTTACATTAATTTTAATGCTCTTTTCCTTAATCTAAAGGCCTTTAAATTGGTGTGGACGTTTAACGGTTCGTCACAATAGTGCCGAACAATAAACAGAACACCAAGCAGAAAGGCAAACGAAACACCAGTTTGGACGGACCACGAACGCGTGTGCTAACGGATTTGCAAATCCCAACCATTCGGGATTCGTACTCGCAGTCGATCCATCAGTTGTCGGTTTTTTGTAATACATCAAAGGGAAAGCCCGAATGTATTTGCAGGTTTGGACGGGACCACAAACAAAACGGTGAATGTGTAGAGAACGCAGTAAAGTTTATTTATGATACTAAGAAGGGAAGGGTTATTACTAACCTACCTTGAGCTGATGTTACCTTTCATAGTACAGTTTCCTGTTTTTCTGTTTTACCAATTTTGTTTAATAAACACTCAAAATCAGAAGATTGCATCCTTGTGTCCTTTTTGTAATGTCCACTTTCAGCTTGAAACTTTAATTCACTTACTAAACTGCCAACATTTTCTGCTTTTCTTACTCTGAGAATTGTGGGCTCGGGGTTTGAAGCCGATAATCCGGTGCACTAGGCCGTTACCTCCGATGTATAACAAGGCCTAAGCGTTTTGACGTCAGCGGGCTGTGACGTATATTGTTTTAGGTGAACGATCAGCCATAAACGCGTTTACACGTTCAGACCGTCTCTGCGTTTTGAATTGGTTTATCCAAATTATATTGGTTTTATTTTAAAAAATGCTGTGTAGTGATATTTCCGTACTTTGTTGGTGATACCTGTAATATTTTTCTAGTATCGTATAAGCGATAAAACCTTTTCTGAAACGATAAAAACGGGGTAACCTAAAAACTGTGGCGTCGGTTGTTTTGTGTTTTTTTTGCGAGTTGCACTTTGTAAAAGAAGATATTATTTATTTTTCAACAGCTACATATTCAAGGACCGGTAAAACGATAACTGTAAGTTTAAAAAATCTCATGCTTAAAAAAGATGCTATTCCAATTCAATTCCCTAACTGTCCGTTGTATTTGACAAAAAACGTGAAGATTTTATTGTTACAAATACATGTACAATTACAAATAATAATAATTAGCCGAATAAATATCAACCACAAATACATCTTTCGCGAAAACGGTGCTCGGTTACGTGTTTGGTTTTTGCTTTGAAACATTGTTTTTCCAAAATCAAATCGAATGGGATGCGAAGAAGGGCTCAGTTGACGATTCGCATCCTTTTTAAACCGGAAGCCCTTCAAAACTTAGAAAAGAAGTGCAAAAAAACGATTCCTTTACCGCTAATGGCGATACAACACTTAAACAGCGTGACGTCATCGAAGAGCGCTGAGGCCTTGTTATATCGGCGGTAACGGCTACACACTGCGCTACCAGTCCCACTGGAAGTATTGGCTGCAATAAAACAACATGAAGATTTATTACAGGTGAGCTTTTCTACACTATATAAATTCATGAAACAGATTAGTAAGTTAATGTCAATAATATAATGAGTAGTATTTTTGGTGTCTGTTACCATTATAATATAGTGCCACACATTATGAAAACTGAACTGAGACATATGAAAAGATATCAAAAAAGTGTTCTTATATAGAACATGGAGATATAATTAGATGGAGACGAAAGTATGTAACTACAGTACAAGAGTACAAAAGGGAAAATCGTCCAATATACTATCTTGATGAGATCTTGTTGAACAAGGAGCATACAAAGGAAGAAGTTTGGGTAGATAATGATATTCGGAATCGACGTCAGGCGTTTAACGAAGGGTTAAGTACAGAATTGCGGAATCCTTCAGGGAAGGGCAGATGTCTTACTGTTTTACATATAGGATCTTATAGTGGCTTTATAGCAGGTGGATTGCTGCTTTTTGAAGGGAAGAGAAAAACAGATTACCATAGGAAAATGAATGCTCTTGTTTTCGAAGAACGGTTTTAATAAAAATAGCGGTAACAATAATATACGTTTATATCTAACAGACTGATACCCAATAACAGAATAATATAATGGTAGGTAAGTATATACGCAATAACAAAATGAAACAAAGTGTACTTAAATAAATCCCATCGCCTGTTAGCCATCTGGGATAGAGTATATATCGAAACTTCTCTCATGGTGCTAGTCTTCACGAATGGAAGAATGAATCTTCTGTCGTATTTTAAGTTTGTGGTACAAGAAAATTTATTCGTTCTAGTAGAAGAGAAATCGATGTCATTTCGAAGCAATTTCTGTAGAAATTTCTCACAGATACCATCTCTCCTCGTGTTCAAAGCTAGCATATGTTGCCTTACCAGTAGTCCATCCTGTGGAGTACATCTCTCAGGGTAAGTTCTACCAATCTTAAATAAAAGGAATTTGAGGAATTTGCGATGGAAATAATCTAGACTTAGAAGGTCACAGGCATATAAAGGGTACTAAATTAACACGGCATATTCTATATTACTCAGTACTAAGGCAGAGCATAACAACTTTAACAAAGAAGTATCCTTGAAGTATCTAGAAACGCGCATAATAAAACCCAGAGATTTCATGGCATCAGAACAGATTTAAAGGTGAGAGTGAGAGTGACATCAAGAAATACACCTAAATCCTCAAATTCAAGGTTACGTGACAAATAGGTATCTCTGATCTGATAATAAGTAACGTGAACAATAACGAGAATAATAGAAAAGTACACAGAATTTTTCATCGTTCAGTTTGTGGTTAAAGCATATTGAGACCACCTTGGAGTTTTCTTGTGCCATCAATTGAAGATCTTTCAGATAATATTTTAATATCATCTGCGTGAGCAACCCTAGAAAGGTCGATTTTCAGAAGCAGATCATTAATGTAAGGCGCAAACAGTAATGGTTCCAGATTCAATCCCTAATTGCAGGATTTTAAAAGTATAAGGCTGTTATTGTTATGGATAACGCTTAATACCGTAGCCGCAAAACACAAAACATACCCACAACAACATTATGAAAGTAAGTCATGACATGTTTGGTTGATATCAAAAGGTATTACCTATGGTACAGATATAGTTCGATCTGAACTTCTTTATTTGATTCGTATCAATAAAGATTGATACAATTACCATGCAAGTGATGAAATTACCAAAAAATGTGGGTTTCTACTTTACTCCTCCTATAAAAGAAACAGGACATATCATAATTTTTAAGCTTGTACCGTTGCTTTTCTATGAAGTAAAACCATTTGTATACCTTAACACAGAAGATTATAATAAACTAACAGTTACCGTGTAAAATTGCAATTTAGGGGGGCTTTAAAAAAAAAAGCAGAAAGGAAAGCACAAAAATAATGGTGATCAAAAAAGGCAAATTAGTATGTATATAGTTCAATATCGAAATAGAATTGTAGATTGGCTAAAGAAAAGCGAGAGCGAACAAGGCAGCGAATAAGAAAAATGTGGTGTTAAAACATGAGTTCATTTTATCATCTTTCTACGTTGGGCACAAGAAAGAATGGAAATATATTACCTCTTTGGCTTGTTGAAAGTCTAATTGGCTATTAACTGACGATAAAGGAGGTATAATAAGGGTAGAACGGACTTAATTTGAAGCAAGGCTTCGTGAATATGATGATATAACAGATAACCTTATATTTTATCGTTC
The DNA here is from genome assembly GCA_029619315.2 of Dynastes maya. Taxonomy (NCBI): domain Eukaryota; kingdom Metazoa; phylum Arthropoda; class Insecta; order Coleoptera; family Scarabaeidae; genus Dynastes; species Dynastes maya. Next base: position 64,916,684 of record JAROYE020000003.1, on the reverse strand, counting down.
ACCGTGCAGTAACTATATGTTGTACACTAGCGTTTATTTGAAAAACTTGAAATTTCCCTTTTCACTGTTTATTATCGCTTCCATACGGACGTTACATTGTTTACATGAAGTTTGAGAATTGCTGAGAAATGTGTAGGGTGTAAGATCGCATCGTGCTCGCCGTAATTCCAAAAATGTTTGCAAAATATTTTCTCATTAAAAATTGGAAAACATTGATGAGCTATCTACCATTTATAGAGTTGCTCAATTTGTGCCAACAGCCATTGGCGGGCGCATAAAAGTTTACACAAAATAAATGGTCAGAAATAACATATAATACGTGCTCAAACACTTACTGTCTTAAGAGTCTTCCGTGAAATCACAAAGTGAATAACGTCTGTTGAATATCTGCAACATTAGATATGTTTCCACAGTTGTTTCGGCAAACCGATTGCGGCGTGAGGAAAAAAGTGTGTTTATATGCAGAAAACGAACGTTCTACATCTGTGACGTTATATTTGCGTAACTAAAATAATCTCTGGAACAACTTAACGGTTCTGTTGACGCATCTTCACAAATTTGTCTTAATGTGGCAAAATCAGAATCTTTCTCTAAAACACTTTCAAACCTTTCTAGAACACAAACATTTTTTGCGTCTTCTACCGCGCACGGCTGTGCGTGAACATCTTGCACTATTTGCAAAGATTCCACTAACGACACCGAAGGTTTTTGTAATTTTTCTATTGCCTCCACTCGTCCGAAGTAATTGTTCTCAATAGTTTTTAAATCCGTTTTAACCTGACTATCTTGAAATTTCGACTGGCTTTCCTTGATAGCCGCAGCTTCCTTTGGATCGAATTGTAAAACCACGTTCTTAATATTCTCAAAATACTTGTGATAATAAAACGCGGCTTGTAACCATATTCCCCAACGTGTAAGAATAGGTTCTGGTGGCTCAGGTATACGGGGACACAGTCTGTGAAATTTGCAAATACGGAGGATTTGACAAACACTGCTTTTGTATGCGCTATTAAAGTGTCTACCTCAGGATAACATCTTCTAATACTATCTGCCACATGACTGAAAGCATGAATTTTACACGTAATGTTTTTTTAAGAGACCGGCCTACAGAAAGCATGTTTGCGGCACCATCACTCATTAACATCAACAGTTGGTTTGTTGAAAGTTCAAACTTTTCCAATGTATTTAACACTAACTTTGAAATTACTTCGGCAGTACATTGTTGTACTCGTCTGGAAGCTAATAGAATTGAAGGTGACGATTGATGTGGTTCCATTGTACGTACCATTACATTAACTACAGAATGTTTTTTACGATTTGTTGTTTCGTCCACACATAACCACAGTTTTTATCTTTCAACTCCGATTTAATTCTTTTTTCAAGGTGTTCACGAGCAGATGGCACAATTCTTTGTAACGATGCCCCACTTGGTAGTTTGCAGTCCGAATATTTATTACAAAAGAAGATATGCTTTCTTGTCTAGTAAATTAAACGGTAGATTACATGCAATAAATGTAACACATAAATTAAATTTAAATTTATCATAGTGTCGTGTGCAATTTTTTTTTAAGAATGCTGTTTACTATTTACGTGACGCAGATAATCCTTTTTGAACCAACACATTAAAGGGATATTACAAACTACGCATTGAATTTTAACGCCATGATAATTTAGGTCAGGCATTTTACTATAGATTCTGTAACTTTGTCCAGCATTGGTCGTTTTTGCGACGTAGGCAACGCAACAGATCTGGTTGAAGCTCGCAGTTATACTGAGGGTTATATCGCCTCCGCCACTGCCCGTTGGCGCTAGTGAGCAACTCTAATCATTTATTAATTTATATATATATATATAAGACTTTAATTTGGATTGGTTTAACGATGATTTACGTAAAATTCCCTTTCAAAATATCTTTAATATGACTTGGGTTGATGATAAATTGGAAGGGTTTAATAATGCTCTTTTATCACTATTTGACTTCCATGCCCCCTTAAAAAAATATAGATTTACGAAGCCGTATACACCTTGGGTCACAGATGTCGTTAGGATTATGATGCAGCTTCGAGATCGGGCTAAGCGAAGATTTCGGAAAACAAAGAACCGAGAACATTGGACGTATTACAAAACTCTCCGGAATCTTACAACGGTGTCCCTGCGACATGAAAAGAGAGTTTTTTCCAAAACTTAGAGTACTCAAAAGATCTTAAAAAGTTGTGGAAAAATATTAGTACCTTTGGTATGGGGAAATGTAAAAATTCATCGCTGCCAGCAAATTTTAACGATGTTGATAGTATTAATAATTACTTTGTCACGTCTGCTCGATCGTTAGCATGTCCTATAAACGCCCCGCCCTATACTGATGTTCTATTCGATGATTCCTTTGAATTTCAGCCTGTGGATACTATTACAATATACAGAATCATTTATTCACTTAAATCTAATGCCGCTGGATATGACGGAATCACAGTAAACATGTTAAAAATGTGTTGCCCCGTTATAATACCTTATCTAACTCATATTGTTAATTCTTGCATCATTGATCAGTGGGTATCTAGTGGCTGGAAGGTGGCTTTGGTGCATCCTCTACTTAAAGTGAAAGAAGTAAAAGAATTTAAAGACCTGAGACCTATCAGTGTCCTGCCGACAATGTCCAAAATCTTTGAAAGGGTGCTGCACTCTCAGTTATCCCAATATATAGAAGCGCATAATACTATTCCACCCATCCAGTCTGGCTTTCGGACCGGCTACAGCTGTACTACCGCGCTTGCAGCTCTAACTGATCATATCATTACCGTCACTGATGCAAATTTAATCACGGCGCTTGTATCACTCGATTTTAGTAAAACTTTCGACACGGTCAATCATGAGCTTCTGTTGGTTATTTTGTGTCACTTTGGATTGGGTGTTGGATCCCTCTCCCTATTGAAGAGTTATTTCTGCAATCGATATCAGTGTGTGAAGATTACTGAAAGAATTTCCGATAGTCTCCCTATAACTTCGGGTGTTCTCCAGGGATCGATACTCGGCCCACTCTTTTATTGCATTTATACATCATCATTTTTTAGTAAAATAAAACATTGTAGGATGCTCGTATATGCAGATGATACGCAGCTGTATCAGTCTTTCTCACCTCAATATCACATGATAGCTATAAATCAACTAAATGAGGATCTCCGTGCATTACATGCTGTTTCACATGAACACTCTTTGCATTTAAATCCAGTGAAATCTTCTGCTATACTTTTCGGTAAGAAGCACACTTGTGAACTTCTAAGCAATGTTTTCAAAATTACTGTAGACAATCAGGAGTTGCCAATTGTAAATAAATGTAAAATTCTAGGATTAACTATTGACAACTCTTTTCGGTATTGTCATCAAATAAATAATTATATAAAAACTGCCTATTTTCATTTAAAGAAAATCTACCCGCATAGACATTATTTATCCCTAAATTTGAAAAAGCAACTGTGTGAAAATTTAGTTTTGTCCCAATTCAATTATTGTATACCTGTTTACCATCCCGCTATTACCGTGGAAACATCGAACAGAATACAAAAATTACAAAATTCTTGCCTAAGGTTCATTTATGGTATACGGAGAAATGAAAGAATATCTTATAAATTAACCGAAGCGAGATGGTTGTCGATGTACAACCGACGACAACTACAATCCCTAATCTTTTATCATAAAATCATGCGTACAAAGCATCCAGAATATTTGTATGAATGAGTGCGTTATAGATTTCGAGTTCATAATCGTAACACGCGATTTAATTGCCTCCTTCACCCTCCGCAACACAGATTGTCGCTTTTCGAAAGAAGTTTCACGTACCGCCATTATAAATCATACAACGGGGTTCCACCGGTTTTTTTGGAATTGAATGTTGGCGCATTTAAGCAGAGATGCTTTGAGTTGGTGTTTGGACGGCAATGTGTGCAGGGAATGCGCTAGGGTACGCTGTGATTGACGCATCGCAGATTTATATTATATAATTAGTTTTTGTAAATGTTTTGTTATTATGTTATTGTTTTATTGTTTTTTTTATTTGCTTCAAATCATATTTAATTTACACAAGGTTAGGTGGTAGAGCAGAGTGCCAGGACTTTGCCCTGGTACAACTGAATCTTGCCTTGGGGTTACCATTGTGTTTCTTTCTCTCTCATTCTTCTTTTAAGTTGTATAGAATTAATACAATATTATGTTCATTTTTTTATTAAAGTCAATGTACTCGTTGTACAACCCTTATGTATGCAAATGGTAATAAAGAGATATTATTATTATTATTATTGTATCTTATACTAATACATATATAACGTAAATGATCTTAAAAGGTGCACATTTTTTTCTACATATTTATTACATATCTTTTTAAACAATTCCGGTTTCTATTAAATAGATTTCCATCTTGTTAGTGATCGTTAAAAGTTAATACTGCCTTTTTAGGTTTTTATAGAATACGGAACATTCTTCTAATTTTAAGAGAAGCGTTTAAGCTTTTCAAAGGTTCAAGTCTTTATTTTATGTAAAAGTAAGAGCACACCACTATTTGAAAAGAACAGAGCAACATAACGTAGCCGTTTGTAATCGCACCGGTATATGTTGGTATGTCGCGAAATTTTGCTGCTAGATACAGAGCTGAACTGGTGGACTTAGCATATTGAGTGAAAGCCTTGTAGTAAATATTCTCTTAAGAGAAAACGGCTTTCGAAAATCCTTATAATCCAAATCACGTACCACGTGCCACCGGGCCTCTTTCCTTTGGCTGCAAATATCAGAGCGGATTACTTCCGTTTACTTTCGTTTGTTATAGGTATGTTCCTTTTATGAATGTAATTTCAATATAAAATGAAATCATGTTGCTTTTCCTTTCCTTTCAAATACTACCTCGGCACTAAATAATAGCGATTTCAGCATTGCGACTCTATTTAATTATCATCGCTAGATGATACAATATCATAGCGCATATTTTACTGATCCGAGGTTTGTAAAATGAATATACTCTTGTGTTTTGCGTTGAAGTGTCATATGAATGGCAAATTATTGTTACTAAGTGAAAGATACAAAACGTTACATATTTCACGTTAAATTATAAACGTATTCCATTGCACTGCACTAGAGTGTCCTCGGAGCTTTCGAAAACTCTGGTTCGAGTAGTACCAATGGAACGTACAACTCCTGCACACGGCGATTTTACTTGTCATGTTTCATTGGGAGGGATTATGTTTATCGGTTATAATTGTTATTGTTGTATTTGTAAACATCAGCTGTTGTCAGTCAGCCTAAACCGTCTAAGGGTGTGTTTATAGTGAAGTTGCGATAGAGCGAGGATACTACCTGTGACATGAAGCTTCGACAAGCTCTTTGACAGTTGTCAAAATATTTTTATTGAAGTTTCTTTTTTGATGTCGGTCCCGTATTGGGGGCCTAAGATAAATTCCGCTTATTAAACTCTCGATATCCATTAAAACTAGAGCTGATTGGAGAAAATAAAATTTGACAATTCGATTATAAATGCTCTTATCTCTGCTCACCATCGGTGTTCACAGATAGCGCATAGCTTCAGCGTAAACACCCGCATACAAACAATGTATCCCATCGTTTCGCTATTATCGCCGCTCCTATCGACCCTTAGGTTGTGTTTATAGCGAAATTTATCTTAAGCCCCCAATACGGGACCAAAAGAACTCAAATCAAACAAGAAAGGCGCCAATGAAAATATTTTGACAACTGTCAAACTGACGCCCTTGCTGAAGCTTCATAAACGTCATCCATGATGGATATTTTTCGACGCTTTTATCGCTGCTAGTATCGTCGCTCTTATCACAGCTCTTATCGACTATTGCAGCCTCACCATAAATACACCCTAAAACTCTTGTTCCTCTAGCAGGAGCTATAAAAAATGCTTCGAGTGCAACTTTGACCGCTCTGACCTTACCAATGGAACATAAATTATTGCTCTGAATTTTCCAATGAAACATGCAACTCGTGCCCCGCGCATACTCCAAATGCTCTAGAATTACCAATGGAATACGCTATTAGCTTTTATTGTCAAAAAGGACAACAAAAATACACTTCTACCAGCATCACATGAAGTGACGGGTGACATCTCAAAAAGGCTGACCAAAAGCGCATGCGTTTTTCCTACGATTGAAATGATAGATTTATTTTTTAATCTTTACGGTGGAAGTATAAAGTTATGATCAGTTCATTATACAACAAAATTCCTAATTTCTTATGTATTTTATTCTTATTACTAGGACATTAAAAAGTGTAAAAAAAATTTCTATTGCAGTAACATTTAAAACATTTTTCTCTCGGTGTAGTTACTAATAGCAAATTTTCGCGAGATGCCAATATCCTTGTGTAGTAATTTAAAGTAACCGTAGCGTTTTCGGGAATGATATCATTAGAAGGAAATAATATTATAACGTGATCATGATGTTGTCATTCTCTCGCAAAAACATACTGCAAGTAACCACAACTAACCGTAATCGCATGCGGTGTAAGTTACTATATGTTTAAGTGGCAATTCTCAATAGAAAATGTAGCATATTTACCAATTCACGTAAAAGTAAGAGTGGAGTATAAAGTGACAAAGTAACAAAACGAAGCCGCTCATAACCATATCGGTACGCGTTGATATGTCGCAAAAAATTATTTCTAGTATGCAACTTCATGAGAATTGTATCAGACATTATTAGAGCCCGGTAACAGGGAGCCGGGCCATAACCGTACCTGCCTAGTATACAAAAGTAATAGTAAGAAAATGGAAAAAAAATAACAGAACTAATACATAATTATATGTGAAAAGTAGTGAAACGCTCACCCTTTTAAGCAGCTTTGGCTACGGAACAGTAAAACTAGAAGCACCATTATCAGTATTAACATCATATGGATAAGAGTGGCAAAAAGTTGACACCATTAGATGTGTTTCCACAGTTGTCTCGGTGAGCGATGTTCGCCGTGGTGAAAAATGAGTTTATATTTTGAAAAAGAGCGTTCAACATCTACCGATGTTATACATGCATGATTAAAATACTCTTTTTACTTAGTTAGTGGATTATTCGATACACCATCGCAAATTTGTTTTAGTGTGCTAAAATCGGGATCTTTTTGTAGCACACTCTCGAACTTTTCTAAAACGCGATTATATTTTGCGTCATGTATAGTCAGTAGCTGTGTATGCACTCCGTCCATAATTTGCAGGGACTCCAATAATGATAACGATCTATTTTGTAATTGGCCTATTGCGTCAGTTAATCCTTTATAGTAGCTACGAATATTTTAAAAATCTGTTTCAACGGAAATATTTTGAAATTTTGACTGTCACTCCTTAATAGCTGCAGCGTCGGCAGGATTGAATTGTGCAACAACAGCTTTTACTATTTTGAAATGTTCAGCATAATAAAAAGCTGCCTGCAACCATGTTCCCCAACGTGTAAGAATTGGCTCCGGTGGTTGACGAATACCAGGACACTCTGTGTGAAATGATAGTAAGCGTTTGGGAGATTTCAAAAATACTTTTTTTGTGCTTGCTATTAATGCATCTATGTCGGGAGAGCATTGTCGAATGGTTTCTGCCACAAGATGTAAAGCATGCACTTTACACGTAACGTGTAAATACTTGCAACCATGTTCAAGAAGAGAATGGCCTACCGAACGCATTATCGCTGCGCCATCGCTCATAAACATCAACACTTTATCTTTTGAAATTTGAAATTTTTCCAACGTACTAAGTACAACCTTGGTAATTGCTGCAGCAGTATACTCTTGTAGTCTTCGGCTAGCTAATAACAGTGGTAATGTAGGTTTACTAGGGTCTAGTATGCGTACCATAATATTTACAATTGAATTTTTTTTACAGTCTGTTGTCTCGTCAACACATAACCAAAGAAACTGTTTTTTCAATATGCGTTTCATTTTTTTTTTCCACGTCATCGCGTACAAATGCAACATGCTTACGTGCCGTTTTCTCCGTTGGCAACTGCAACTCGGCATTGTATTTCTCCCAAAAGTCCTTAAACGATTGTTTATCGAGTAAGCTTAGTGGCAAATTACAGTTTATCAACATAAGAATTACATCAAAAAAATGCACTTCTCGGTGGCATGCCCAATTTTCGTTTTCTATGCTGTGCGGAATTTACGTGTCTTGTACAGTTCCACTTCTTATTTGACATCAAATGTATTTTGCACACTTTACAAACTATCTTAACTCACGTTGTGAAATAAATCGGGGAAGTCAGAAATAAACTTATTTACTATATCTTGAAAGGGTCGTTTTTTAGTCTTCGACATGTTCACTAAAAACTACAATTAATAACTAAGCCTGTATCAATAAAATCAAAACGCACTACACTAAATACTAACTACAATTAATAACTACGTCTATATCAATAAAATCAACACGCCCTAACCGCTATCCAATGCTAAACTGAACTGAGTGATGATAATTTGTCGTATCGTATCATAATCGACCAGCCCTCCCCGTCCTCCCCGTCCTCCCCGCCCACCTAAACACAGTCACACCGCCGCTGACATTGCTCTCCAGTTACCGGGCTCTAGACATTATTTGTTTTTTTTAATGTGCAGAATACTGCAAATAATTGAAAAAAAAAGAAAAGAGGAGCAGTCAAGCATTAAGTTTTTCTACTCTACAATTCTGTTCCTTTCTTTCAATTTAAATAACCTTTTTTGTTTCGGTAAAAGACCTTCAGTCTCCATAATAAAATAGCTGCGATTATTTACTGCCTCTCTATTCAACGTTGTGTAGTCTGTTTCCTAAAGCAGCTTTAATTAGAAGTTTTATTAAATCGTTGTAATAAAATACCTGAAATACCGATGCTTGCTGTTAGGGTGAAATTAGTCTAGTGCGTAAGTTCAAAAAACATTTTAACCCAATATTTTTTGACGTTACCGATAATTGACGTATTATTGACGGGTCAAAATCTACAATTCAAATTAGCGCATCCATGCACAGTGCTGGCTGAAACAGATAGATGTGTATTGCAGCTTCTGTCTCCAATTTGAAATTGACCGCCTGAACCAGCCAATTGCATCCATACATTTGTGATGATATTATGAGTGTCTATTTCTCGATCTCCCGAGCGACGTACTGAATGTAACGGATTTCAGTACTACTTATTGTTAATTATTAAATATACAATTCCTTTTTTTTGTAATTTATTTTTATCTAAAATTGTATAGCATTGTTGAACAGTAGTAAACCTACACAGTTATTTTGCGATTAATGGTGATCCATTATGTGGTACTGCTAGCGCATTTCGGCAATTTCAAAATCCAATTGATCGTGTTTTGTTCTTGATACATGAAAAAGAAAAAAAAGGAAATGAAACGAAACGAAAAGAACTAAAACTAACAAAGATTTACTTCTTCTCTACATCGCCTCATATTTGCTCCATTAAAGCGGAGACCCGACTTCGGCAAAAGTTAGGAATAGTTGTCGGTTGTCTCCTTTCGACATATAGATACTCTGAGGACTACATCCAGTTGTAACAGCAGCAACAACAGCCGCTTGAAAATGGCTGGAACAGATTTATCGACACAGATCGTGCAACTGGTTTATCCTTCTCGCTGCAAATAAGTTTCGTTTCGAGAAAGCGAGAAGAAATGGGCGGAATAGAGTTTGATGGAGTTAGTAAAAGGTATACAGAGGAACGTGCCAAGCCAATACGCTCCGAATCCGATTACACACGGCGTTAAACTTGCGAAAACTGAGTTAATTTTGCTTCTTGACTAACAGTTTCGGGACTGCAGTAACTCGAAATTTATCTGTGCTGTTTTACTGTACAAGAGAATATAATGTTCCATTATTTATTATAAATGAATATGATAGGGCATTTTAAAATATACTGTGATGTTTCAAATGATGATTAAAAATATTGAATAGGGAGATAATCTGCGTTCCTTTTATTTTAAGTTTTTCACTTACAGAGATTAAATTTATTACTTACAGTTAATATGTGGGTGTGTTATATGTGTTTGTGTGTTCCTTCTTCTAATGAGTCCTAGTTTTATTTTTTAAGCAGTATCAATATCAAATACCCTCTTCTAAAACCCCTTTCGCCTTCTCGATGAAATTTTTCTTGATTGCTTCTTAAAATAGTGTTTACTTGATTAAATACTCTTCATTATTGTTTCTAACTGTTTCTATTTCATTTTTACAGTTTTTCAATATTTTAAACTTAATAATTTCAGCAACGTTTAGTTTTAAAAATACAATTTCTAGATTTTTCTGTCGAAAAGTATTTGTTTTCTGTCAGAATGTTTACGTAACTAACTTCTTGTTTATCGGTTGTCCTAGCATTGCCAACCTAACAACTTGATATTTAATTTTGATGTTTTGAAGATCGAATTCGGTGCCGTAGGTGACGTAAGGGATTTTGGTGGTTGTTTTCCAAATACAGTGCGTTTCTTGTGTGTGTTCGTGTCATTTTTACAAAAAATGTTTTAAAAATGTAAATAACTTAAAATAACTCTGAATTTTGATTATTGCCTGTAACGTAACATTAACTTTTTTTTAAGAATAAAAGATTAATAATATAAATAATCAGAATGCCACAACTCGAATACTGATCCAAAATAATTCAAATTGCGCAAATGTCCTGTTAAAATCTAATATTTAACGAATTTTGATATTAAATTGATTAATGTGAGTTTAGTAACATTTCAACGTACGCTCTTCACGTCGAACATCCCACTACAACACAGAAATGATATATTACAGATATCAATTATTTAAAACTTCATACCACAGAGGGCAAACGGACTACTGTTACTAGAGCTGATATGATAATTATATTGAATCTGAAATAAATACTAAACATATGTTATATCCAGAGGTTTGTTATAGAAATTAGACGAAATTAATTTGTATGGAGATCTCTTTTGGAGATTTGGCTAGTGTTACACCGGATGTGCCAATTGCTTGGGGGCGGTGAATTGTAGTTCATCTCTTCATTTTATTGAAAAATATTTGAAGTAAGTTATTCACGATCAGATAGCCTGTAGTGTAAACATATTTTGATGCACACTATAACTTTATTGGAAATGGGACAACCTGTTTATTATTGTATTTCTCCATGCAATGTAAAGCAAATTTAATGAAAATACCCTATTCTAAAACTACCGGACTTTAAGTAAAAAAGAACTGCTTTTATATAATTCTCTTAGAAAATCAATATCCTCCTTATTAGCAATTATTAGGGCGGAGTTTTTTCGTTTTTTGGATCGGTAAACTTTGGATTTATAAAACTGTCATAAATAAAAGTAAAGTAGTCAAACAAGTCTTCGAAAGGAACGACGTTCCAGGGGACCTTCTATTCTTATAAAAATATTGTTTTATTAAAACATACAAATAAGTCTTCATACACCAACATAAATCACAAAGTATAAGCGTTAATATATTAGTAATGCTTGAAAATTTAGCAAAATAATTGTAAGTTGTACACTGAAATGTTATAAAGTTTAGTTACTTTCAAGAAATGTTACCTGGAAGAAAGTGTTCGTACAATCTGCATATTCACATAACTAAAAAGTATATAAAATAAATTAATATTTTGTGGGATACCATTTAGAGTCTATAACGGCCTGTAATCGCCTAAGCATCGAATATACTGTTACTTGTAACAGACATATCAATTTTGGACCATTCTGCAATTAAAATACGCTTCAGTTCTTCTCGACTTGTTCTTTCGAATTTTCGAATACAACGATCCAACTCGTCCCAAATATGTTCTATAGGATTAATGTCTGGGGACTGTGGTGGAGTTTTCAGCGTAGGGGACGTATTATAGAGCAGTCATTCTCTGACCAAATAGCAAGTGTGCTTAGGGTCGTTATCTTGTTGGAAATAATAACGACTCCCCAAATTCTGAGCACTTACCAAGTTATTTTTGGATTGTTACTTCTTGCAAAGCGATCTTACAACTATTTCTAAATGGTGTACATCAAATAATCTACCTCTGAATATCAGCAAATGTAAAGTTATTTCCTTCACAGGTGCATCTACGCCAATTACTTTGAACTATGAGCTTAATCAAGTTAACATCGAACGTGTCGAACTAATTAAGGGTCTAGGGATTTTGTTTGATAGCAAACTCACTTTTGCGCAACACATTATCAGTATCTCCCATGCGGCTAGGAGATCTCTTGGCTTTATTGTGCGAAATTGCAGAGAGTTTACCAATGAGGTAGCCTTGAAATCTTTGTACTATGCCCTTGTTAGATCCTGTCTGGAATACGCGTCCATCATATGGTGTCCTTACTATTTAACGCATAAACGCCAATTGGAATTGATCCAACGCAGATTTGCTAAATTCCTCTGGCTCCGGCAAGACGGAGTGTACCCACCGAGAGGCGTTGATCATATGTTACTGTTGTTCCGATTTAATTTACCTTCTCTTAACTTTCAGCGCATATCCTCTGGTTTGGTGTTTCTCTGGAAATTGTATAATAGCTGCATTGACTGCTCTGCACTACTTCAAAGATTACAATTTATAATCCCACGCTGTGGTGTCGGGTATTTGAATACGTTTTATCTAACGTTTCCTCGAACAAATGCTCTTTTAAAATCACCTATTTATGTGACTTGTACTAACTTTAATCTCACATCTTCGCAATGTGATATTTTTCACGATACTTTACATACAATAAGCTCTTTACTTTATTAATTTTTTGTAACTTGTTACAACACTTCCGATCTTCTGGCAAATTATTCTTGGTGTTATTTTGGTTCTTGTTGCATTTTCTAATGATGATGCTACATTGACGGCACTTGTAAATGGATCTTTATTTATTTGCTCCACAATAAATCATTCATCTCGTTGCGTTAGTTTCGGCGGACGCCCTAAACGAGGTTCGTTTTTGATAATATTTTCACTTATAAACTTCTTTACAATAGAATAAATTGTACTATAACGTTTACCAATACTTTTTTCAATTTCACGTAAAGATTTTTCTGGTTGATGCAGTTTTACTATAATACGTCTTTATTCGATCATCGTTTCTATTCTTTTAGCACTCGCCTTTAATAATTTGGCTTTTTTCAATAGGACCGTGCGCACAATAACGTACTAATATCAACTGATTACTTGCTGTTACCAATACAAGTTTACAGTTGGGACTTCCCCGAGTTTTTTATACGAACACTTATTTCCCCCGAATATTTGAGATACGTGGAATTAATACTGTTTACACAAAATTCAGGTACTTTCCCCGAAACATGCATTACGTAGAATTGAAATCTAGTTAATTTACTATATTCTGGTATGAAAAACCTAAGTATTTGATAATTGTTTTCAAGCATAATTTAAGCGAAACTTAATTCTTGCATTGTGTACGAAGACTTGTTTCAGTTACTGTAGTTTCTAATCATTACTTTCGCTAAAAATGTGTATTAATACTATAATTCTTTTTTTCTTCCTATATTAATAGATGCTTCCAGTAGTAACAAATCCTTGATTTAATTTGACAAATGTTTTCGAATATGGACATCGTCGTTCGATCGTCTAATATCTAATACAAAAGTCATATCAATTACTTAACTTTCCTTTTGCGAAATTCATTTTTCAAGTAGTTAAATTGACTTTAAATTTTGAAATGTCAATTTAAATACGTCAACGTTTTGTTTACTGTTGTCATGAGAACCAAACAACGCTGACGCTACAAACATTTTGATATCATTATTCAAATGCAAGACTTACCTTTGACTGTAAATACCTCTTTTAAAGTTAATATTAGGCATATACATTATTATATAGAAATGCTAGAGGTATGAATTTCCTATATAGTGAATACAAAAACTAATAGCTTTAGAATAATATTTGTACAAATGTAGATTCAAATCTATGTAAAAGTGAAGTTCTTCATAATGCAATCTCTGATCATTCGGCGCAAGCCATCAAATTATTTAATAGATTGATTAACAGTTAGTGCTGCGTTTGTGTTTTCCACGAAATTCTCGGACCACAAAGCGCAAGTTCTGATTTTTGCTTCCGGAGATAGTCGGGTGGAGGAATGTCTATATAAGGAAAACCGAAAATTTAGCATGTTTGCACATGATATCTACGTATAATAATGACTACATACCGTCATATAACTAGCACAAAAAATTGTATCACTATCATATAAAGCTAGACAGACGACAGCAAAACGATTTGCGGTTGTTGAATTCCAGAAATAAAAATAAAGAAATGCGGCGTATTGTCAACTCCAACCTGGGTAAAACGACTAAAAATACTCTACCTTTTTCAGATGATCTGCAACTGTTAGCTGAAGAATTTAATATCTTTGGCAACAAAAAATCTGGCGACAACAGCTTGGACGCTGATGTTAATATACCATTTAACGTTGATTTGTTTTTCATGTTCCCAACGTGCGAACAAGAACTGAGGCATACAGTAAATAGCCTACGCAACTGTAGTACGTCTGGTATTGATGGTATACCAGTGAACTTTTTAAAACGTTGTACGGAAGCTTTTATAACTCCTTTAACACATATAATTAACAACTCATTTGAATCTGACCAATACACTGATTATCTTAAGACAGCATTGGTTTCCCCTTTATTCAAGAAGGGTTGCTCTAATGACACCAGTAATTACAGACTTATTAGCCTTTTGGCTGGTTTCTCTAAGTTGTTTGAGAAATTGGTGTTTAATCGTTTGATTTTTTCGCGAAACATAAGCTCATCAGTAGATCAGTAGATAAGCTCATCAGACCATGGCTTCCTTAGAGGTAGAAGTATAGAGACTGCGTTGTTTGACTTTGCCGAGGGTATTTTCTCTGCATTTGAGAGAAAAAAAGTTTCTTGCGGCATCTTATTGGATTTGTCGAAATCTTTCGATAGTATAGATCATCGTAGGTTACTTCAGAAATTGGAGCACTACGGTATACGAGGTACAGCATTATCCTGGTTTGAGAGTTATTTGAAAAATAGAGAACAGATTGTCCGTATTTGCTCTAGGGGTAAGACAGTATACTCGGGTGGAAGGATATTAGAGGAGGGTATACCTCAAGGTAGTATTTTTGGACCTCTTCTATTCTTGATATACTTTAATGACATTTATACAGTCGATAGCTCGCCCATGCAAAACCATCTTACCATCAATTATGCGGATGATACGTCGATATTACTGGAGGCTAACACATTCGCTGAGCTTAGTGTCAATGGTGGTCCCTACATCAGAAATATCGACATATGGCTACAGAATAACAATTTAAAAATCAATAATGAAAAGACAAACGTAATTTTGTTTAAAACTAGACCTAGCAATCAGCTTGACTATGTGGAATTTGATAACCGCAAATACTCTATAGTACCTAACGCAAAATTATTAGGTGTAACATTTGATGAATATCTTAAGTGGAAGAATCATATTGATCTAATATGTAAGTAGCCTGCGTTTTGCTATTAGTCAATTAAAAGATATTGTTAGTAGCGACGTTTTACGTTCGGTTTACTTTGGTTGTTGTTACTCGCGAATTAGGTATGCTGTTGTTGTTGGGGGGGGGGGGGCAGTGGCAGCCTGCATCGGGTTTTTGTGTGCCAGAAAAGAATTGTGCGGACTATGTTTGGTCTTCATTTCAACCAGTCTTGCAGAAATTACTTCAAAAAGGATAATATCTTAACTGTATACGGTATCTATATATTCGAGGTACTTCTTTTTTGTTATAAAAATAAACACCTTTTTGAACAGCATTGTTTTGACCATGCTTACGACATAAGGATCGGTACTGCTTCCCCAAACACCGGTTAAGTACAAGTGAGAGTGGTCTCACATACACAAGCTTAAAACTATTTAATAGATTACCTTCTACCTTAAGACAAATTAGTAGTGTATACCTGTTTCGTAAACAAGTTTTTAATTTGTTAGTTGAGATGGAGCCCTATAGCTTAAATGAATACTTGTTATAACATATTGTATATTTATACGTTTACTTTGTTCGTTTATTGTTGCTAACGTTTGCTTTGTTCTGTTGTAGTAAAGCAATAAACTGTATTATTATTATTATTATTATCATTATTATTATTATTATTATTATTATTATTATTATTATTATTACTAAAGAAGCGCCTACACAGTGTAGACAAATAAATGCATGCAACATTTCTAACTTTAAAAACTTGTTAGGTGGAGGGAGTTGGCTGGAAGTGATCTAATGATCCCAATATACAGTACGAAGCATTTATAAGCACTATTCGTTATAACTTTGAACTTTCCTTTCCTATTATAAAGAAAACTATTAATGGCCACAGCAAAAATGGGTGGATAACTAAAGGTATCCGTATTTCTTCAAATAAATTAAAAATACTTTATTTACAATCGATCAATAGCAGTGATGATCAAAAACGTTACTGTAACACTTATAAATTAATATACAGAAGGATAATAAAGACTGCTAAGTTAAGGCATCACAGTTCTCTTATGCGTAATGCTTCTAATGAGAAGAGTTGCTCAATTTGCGCCAACAGCCAGTGGCGGTCGCATAAAAGTTTACACAAAATAAATGGTCAGAAATAAAATATAATACGTGCTCAAACAGTGTCTGTTAAATATCTGCAACATTAGATATGTTTCCACAGTTGTTTCGGCAAACCGAGTGCGGCGTGAGGAAAAAGTGCGTTTATATGCAGAAAACTAACGTTCTACATCTAGTGACGTTATTTTTGCGTAATTAAAATAATCTTTGGAACAACTTAACGGTTCTGTTGATGCACCTTCACAAATTTGTCTTAATGTGCCAAAATCAGAATCTTTCTCTAAAACACTTTCAAACCTTTCTAGAACACAAACATTTTTTGCGTATTCTACCGCGCATAGCTGTGCGTGAACATGTTGCACATATTTACAGAGATTCCACTAACGACACCGAAGGATTTTGTAATTTTTCTATTGCCCCCACTCGTTCAAAGTAATTGTTCTGAATAATTTTTAAATCCGAAACCTGACTATTTTGAAATTTCGACTGACTTTCCTTGATAGTCGCAGTTTGCTTTGGATCGAATTGTAAAACCACGTTCTTAATATTTATGATAATAAAACGCGGCCTGTAACCATGTTCCCCAAGGTGTAAGAATAGGTTCTGGTGGCTCATGCATACGGGGGCACAGTCTGTGAAATTTGCGAATACGTTTTGGGGATTTGACAAACATTGCTTTTGTATGCGCTGTTAAAGCGTCTACCTCAGGATGACATTTTCTAATACTGTCTGCCACATGACTGAAAGCATGAATTTTACACGTAATATGTAACAAGTTAACACAATGTTTTTTAAGAGACCGGCCTACAGAAAGCATGTTTGCGGCACCATCACTCATAAACATCAATAGTTGGTTTGTTGAAAGCTTTTCCAATGTAATTAACACTAACTTTGAGATTGCTTCGGCAGTGCATTTTTGTACTCGTCTGGAAGCTAATAGAATTGAAGGTGACGATTGATGTGGTTCCATTATACGGACCATTACATTAACCACAGAATGTTTTTTACGATCTGTTGTTTCCACTACACATAACCACAGTTTTTTATCTTTCAACTCCGATTTAATCCTTTTTTCAAGATGTTCATGAGCAGATGGCACAATTCTTTGTAACGATGTCCGACCTGGTAAGTTGCAGTCCGAATATTTATTCCAAAAGAAGACACATGCTTCCTTGACTAGTAAATTAAACGGTAGATTACATGCAATAAAGGTAACACATAAATTTAAATTTGTGTGTCGTGTGTCGTGTGCAATTTTTTTTTTTTGAAGAATGCTGTTTACTATTTACGTGGCGTAGACAATCCCTTTTGGACCACCACACTAAAGGGATATTACAAACTACACATTGAATTTTAACGCCATCATCATTTAGGTCAGGCATTTCTGCTATAAATTCTGTAACTTTGTCCAACATTGGTCGTTTTCGCGACGTAGGCAACATTTTTAAAACGAACGTGGAACTACGAAATAGTATTTACGGCAGCGTATATGTATACACAACAGATCTGGTTGAGACTAGCAGTTATACTGAGGATTGTATCGAACCTCCGTCACTGCCTGTTGGCGCTAGTGAGTAACTCTACTAATGAGTCGAAAATGGCTTGGAAAATTATAAATAAAAATATTGGTGCACAACATGATAATAATTCACACATAAATCTCACAGTACATGATGACGTAATAAGTGATTCAAAGGAGGTCGTGGAACATTTCAATGATTACTAAAACTGCGCGACCATCTGGCTTCTCAAATTATTATGCCTATTTCCTGTATTCAGGATACTGTTTTTAATTTAAATACTTTCTTTTTAAACTCAGTCGATGAATACGAAGTTCGAAATTTAATATTAAATTTCAAAAATAGCTTTTCTTGTGGTTACGACAATATTTCAATAAATATACTTAAACAGTGCGTTGATGAAATTGTAGCTCCATTAACTATAATTATTAATAACTCTTTCACTAGAGGCGAATTTGTTGATAGACTAAAAATTGCAAACGTAAAACCATTACATAAAAAAGGTTCATAAACACTTAAAGAAAATTGCAGGCCGATTTCATTGTTGAGCACCTTTTCGAAAATAGAGAAGCTTGCTTTTTTAAACAGATTCAACATTTTAAATGCTTGGTTTGGTTTTCGTAAAGGACAAAATACTGCGTCAGCTATTGTGCAATTTTTAGATTATGTATGTATATGCAAATATTGACCAATGCTTGGGTATTTTCGTAGATTTGGGCAAAGCATTTGATTTGATTAATTGTGATATATTGCTGAATAAATTATATTGTTATGGCATACTGGGTACTGCATTATCTTGGTTTAGCAGCTATCTTAATGACAGATTTCATTTTGTGGAGGTAAGTGTCATGAGTTTTAACTAGTAGTCCTATTCGGAGAGGAGTACTTCAAGGAAGCGTCTTGGGTTCGCTTTTGTATATTATCTATGTTAATGATTTTAATTTTAATAATGCGGTCATGTTTGCTGATGACACTTCAGTGGTGCTATCTTCAAAGGATTCACAATCAATGAATACTGATGCTACTCATGTTTTGGATGATTTAAATATTCATTTTCCAAAAAATGAGTTATTGTTGAATACTTCAAAAACGGTCAGTATGGAATTTAAGCCTATCAAATATAAGAATATGGAAATCATCGCATCTGATCAAAATCAACCGTACGAGTATTACAAGTAGATAGTACTGGATTTCTGGGACTGATAATTGATTATGCACTAAACGGAGGTAGATCGATTTCTTGTGTAAGCGATTAGCTTCAGTATGTTTCGCCATAAGGCGTTTGAAGTCAACTGCGGATCATGAAGTATTACGTACGTACTACTTTGCTCATTTTCATGCTCTTATTTCTTACGGAATTATTGCGTGGGGTGGTACTAGCTTGAGTTACAGACTGTTTCGATTACAAAAAAAGCATTACGTCGTTTCTTCTAGATTTGATTGCAGAGGTTTGTTCATGTCCTCGGGTATTATGACTTTACCTTGTTTAGTTATATGGCAGTTGCTATATATAATACGTGTGATGTAAACATATTGGAGGTGCCAAAGCATAGACTGACTTTTAGCGAAAAAATCCTGTATATCTTTCGATAATAGTTTATAATAAATTGCCAAATAATTTCAAGAACTTGCACTTAAAATAATTTAAAATCATTTTTAATATTAAAGTACTACTACTCACTGGAAGAATTCCTAATTGACATCTTGTAATTATATTCTATTATTGTGAGTGTTGATTAATAAATTATTATATTTTATACTGTTAATAAAATCTACAACAGTGGCCCTGAAGGAGTCAAAATGCTGCTGCCTACTACGTTTAAGAAGTATAAGCACCAGCTCAAGTTCAATAAACAACAGAATGGAGATTCTTTTCTGTAATGTTTGCATATTACTCCTTTTGATGATGTCGTCAACAGGATTTTAAAGAAGAGCCCGTTGCTGAAGGCATCCTCCGATTTCTCCGGTGTAATTTTGGCGTGCGACCGTACACCAATGTAGTCAAATATATACAAATATTTGAATTAAATATAATAAAGGGGTTCCTGAGATTGTCAAGATGGAAAACTGAATGATACCAATAGACTATATATATTCTTTGCATATTTAATACCAGAACGTGAGAGAATTACGAAGTAAGACCCATTTGTTATATGCATCTTGTATTTCGTCTGATTACGATATTCTATGTTTGACTGACACTTGGCTGTGCGGTTCAGTTACTAATAATGAACTATTTCCGTCTAATTAAAACATTGTAAGATGTGATAGAGATTTGGTTGCCACCGAACGATCTAAAGGTGGAGGAGTTTTGATTGCTTTTTCGCAGAATGTTGTTTATAAAATTCTTGATACATTATCTTTAAAATCGTTAGTCCCCATTGTGGACTTGGTTGCCTGCAAGTACTCAGTGTCCCAGCAATCTTTCATCATAATAGCGCTCTACATACCTCCAGATATTCAGTTAGTGACTTTGAGTTGGTTTTTGACCGTCTTGAATTATTCATTATGAATAAACTCGTGATATTACTGGGGAACTTTAATATACCGCAATTCAATGAACCTACTTCCGGAGTACCTGACAGTAAGCTTCATTTTATGAACTTTAGTTCATTGGGTTTATCTCAGCTTAACACCATACTTAATAACTACAATAGACTTTTAGATTTAATCCTTTCAAACACTAACACCGACATCACCGCTGAACACGAGTCAGATTCGCTAGTTCCTGAAGATTCTTATCATCCAGCATTAGCAGTTTCTATGAAATTAGCCGGCGCCATTAAACCTGCTTTATTTCCTTGCAACAACAACTTCAGATACAACTTTAGAAGAGCAAATTTTCGCCAATTATATGCAGATTTTCTTGACCTAGACTGGTTATCATTGAATAGCTTTCAAGGTGTGGATTTGGTACTGGATGAATCTATCGGAAGATTTACACGACTCTGGACATGTCTGTGCCAAAAATATCTACCGGATCCAAATCGCATTATCCGGCCTGGTTTACAAAAACATTAGAGATGGATTGGCAACAAAAATGCATTGTCACAGAAAATGGAAATCTACTGGCTTGGTTACATTTAAAAACGAATTCCAACGGTTGAGAAGGTACTTAAAACTGGAGATAGACAAGGAATATTTTAATTACATAAGGACAACGGAACGCACAATGCTGACAAATCCTAAGGCTTTTTGGAATTTTGTTCAAACAAAAAAGAATACATCCAGGATTCCGGGAATAGTACATTTCAATGACATTGAATTTACTAATTCACAGGATATAGTTGATACATCTGCGGATAACTTAATGTCAGTGTATTTACCGTCCACTTCTACTGCTCCTCTTCCAGACACTTCATCAAACCTTCCTCCACTGTCGCTTGTTAACCTATCTATCAAAATCTAAGGGATAAATCGACGGCTGGTGATGATGGGATCCCGTCTTTTTTGGTCAGAGACTGTGCATGCGTATTTGCTAAACCATGAGTCTTGATTTTTAATATGTGTTTGAATCATTCTACATTTTCTAAGCTCTGGAAGATAGCACGCATATGCCCCGTTCTCGAAAAGGGTGACCCTGTAGACGTGAAGAACTATAGACCAGTATCTATCTTCCAACTTCTCCAAGGTTTTCGAGCAAATACTTTATTAAAATCTGCTCCCCAAGATAAGATTATATATATCTCCAGAACAGCATGGCTTCATTTCGAGACGTTCCACTGTAACTAACCTCGCTTGTATTACCCAAGATATCGCAGAAGAGCTTGATCAGGGAAGTCAAATGGACGTCATATACACCAACTTTTCACGTTTACTACAATGGATTTAAATCCTACGCATATATTGCTACCTCAGGCGTAGCGCAAGGATCAAATCTTGGACCACTTATCTTTAACATGTTTATTAATGATCTGCTAATTTCTCTTCCATGCTGCTCTTTGGCATACGCCGACGATGCGCAGTCAATAAAGTTTCCGATAGCGTGCAGCTGCAACAAGGTTTGAACACAATAGTGGATTGGTGTAATAATAATCGTCTTACTTTGAATATTGGAAAGCGCAGCATTGTTTCTTTTACTAAGAAACTTATTCCATCGATGAGGTTCCCATCGCCCGTCTGCAACCAAGTCACTTGGCTTCCTCATACGCATATCCAAAAAATTTACGGATCCGTTAGCGTTAAAATCATTATACAATGCATTTGTGAGTAGCAAGCTGGAGTATGGTAGTGTGGTTTGGTATCCGTATTATGAGGTGCATTGTCGACTCGTTGAAAGCATTCAGAGGAAGTTTTTGAAGTATTTGTCCCTCAAGATGGACGGAGTACATATATCCGGAGCGTGGCGTTGACTATACTTTGTTGTTGGAGCGTCATATGATGGAAGCTTTGAGTGCGCGTAGAGCTAATGCTAGTGCGTGTTTTGTATTCAAATTGATTAACAACAAAGTTGATTATCCAAACTTGTTAGCGCGTTTGCAGTTCAATGTGCCAAGGTTATCGTCCAGATACTGTGATACTTCTCGTGTTTTGTCATATAGAGATATTGTCCTGCGTAAAGCGCCACTTGTGCACGCTGTCATTAATGCCAAGTTGATACGATAATTGTTAGTAATATGCCGTTACATATTTACTATTAGAACTTTATTGTTATGTTCTGTGAATGTGCTAGTATCACTGATATATCTATAATTTATGTTTACTTTTGTAGTTTGTCCTGTAATGGAATGATGTCTGTTGGACAAATATATTATTATTATTATATTATATACTAGTGCGTGTTTTGTTACAATTTGGATCACAGAATTAGTATTAGGTTAGTTTAAGCATAAAGAATATAGTTATTTTGCTTTCAATTATGTGTCAAGGCTGGTGAATGAATGGTTGTAATTCTATGCACTGAAACCAAATCCAATCTTGTTTTTTCTTGCGTCTTGTTTGTCGTTTTTATTTTCTTCT
Organism: Dynastes maya; assembly: GCA_029619315.2. Taxonomy (NCBI): domain Eukaryota; kingdom Metazoa; phylum Arthropoda; class Insecta; order Coleoptera; family Scarabaeidae; genus Dynastes; species Dynastes maya. The sequence goes on along the minus strand of JAROYE020000003.1, from coordinate 64,893,705 downwards.
ATATGTATTATGTATTGAAATGGACGGAAAAAGTAAATATTATTATTATTATTCCATCGAACTTGCAATGTTATGGTTTAGCTTCTCTGAAGTTGGCGCTTACTAAACCGAAGAATATTTTGAAGTATTGCTAGAGCAACCAAAGACGGAAAAACTATCTTTGAGAGTCTTATCAAATAATGAAATTCTTATAATACGAGCACAGTTACAACAAGTTGATTGGGATCTGTTCCTAGTACAACACCCAAACAAGTTCGCCTACTTACTGATATCTACGCTGAAACAGATTTATGAAACTGTGTGTCCAGAAAAAGTTAAGTTTAAACAACCAAAAGAGGTAAACGCATATTGGTTAAATGATGAGATTAAAAATAAATGTCGTATCAAACGACAGTTGTATGAAGCTATGATAAATAAAAGGATTACAAAAAATTACTACCAAGATTACTGTACATATCTAAAATCGGTGATACTTCAAAAGAAAAAAGAATGCAACACAAATTATATTTTACAATCTCAAAACAAAATTAGAGCAACTTGGAAGTTAGTTGACAGAATAATTGGACGAAATACCCGGAAAAATATTGATATTGGCAAAATATGTAAATATCATAAATATACCGCTAATGAAATGGTGAATAGCTTCAATTCATATTACACAAGTATGGGTAATAATACCCAAGGTACTAGAAACACAGGCGATGTATCCATGAATGATAGGCCTATGGTACTATACAACGTTGGTCCTGTTGACATTCTTAATATAATAACTTCTCTCAAAGATACCTCATCCGTAGGACCTGATGGATTACCACCGAAATTAATAAAGACTTGTGCAGATTTATTTTGTACTCCAATCGCAAACATGATTAACCTTTCCTTCGAAACTGGTATATATCCCGACAATTTAAAAATAGCTACTATAACACCTATCTACGAAAGTGGCGATGAAACAGATATTGGGAATTATAGGCCCATTGCACTAATATCTATTATAGCAAAAGTAGTGGAAAAAGCCATTTTGTCGAGATTAATAACGTTCACTGAATCCTGCAACCTTTTAACGCCATTCCAAAATGCTTATATACAAGGAAGATCAACTATCAGAGCCACTTACATGGCAATCACTAAAATAACACAAGCAATATCGGAAAAGAAAGGAGTAGCCGGAGTTTTCCTAGATTTAGCAAAAGCATTTGACAGCGTAGATCATAACATCTTACTCGAAAAGCTAGAAAGAATGGGTTTTAGAGGGATAGTTCACACCCTACTGAAATCCTACTTAACAAATAGAAGCCAATGCGTACAAGTGAACTATAACGGAGTAGTGACGCAAGTTTTAAAAATTTATAATAAACTGCCGTATGAATTTAAGACATACACACTTAAAGATTTAAAAAAAAATCTTAAAGAACTTCTGATTCAAGAATGTTTGTATCATCCAAATGAGTTCTTTTTATGAACTCCATAATTTGATTAGTAATTTGTCAAGCATAGCTTTTGTTTTCTTTATCTTTTTGTACTTAGCCGGTACCCATTGTTTTTGTTGACATGTTTCATACTTATTGTATACTATGAAATAAAGGTTTGTTATTATTATTATTATTATTATTATTATTATTATTATTATTATTATTATTATTATTATTATTATTATTATTATTATTATTATTATTATTATTATTATTATTATTATTATTATTATTATTATTATTATTTCATAGCAGTATCTGATATAGCGTTTCGGGATAAATGTTTTTGTTTACTTCTGCCTCCAGTTGCTCTAAAGTTAGTATTTGGCAGAATATACTTTCGACATTCCCAATTAACACTTTTACGCAATTCATTATTACATCTGGAAATAAGAACGGGTTAAACTATCCTAAATTACGAGAACTAAGAGCCCTCATAATTTGGAGAAAATTATCTTGTCATCGGAGCGTTAAGAGTGAGCGTTAAGCAATAAATACATACTGTCGACCGACGTTCAACTCAAATACATTTTCCCGGCTAATCGATACGTGGAACACATACTACTTTACGGTCTTTTGTTTCCGCGCTTCGTAAACTTTTAGTACGAGCAACGATCTAACCGGCGACGTAGAAAGCGTAAAAACGACATCAAAACGGACATCATTCCCTAGTATAAGGCCAGGAGAACTGTGTGCGCTATTTTATATGGCAGATAAAACGGTACCATAGTGATACGGATATTAAGATGTGGAATTTGTTGTTCTTCAAGATGCCATTGAGGGATCTTTTTCGATTACGAGGAAATACATTAGGGATATGCATTGGACAAATATATGTTATATAAATATTACTAATGTGTATCTGTTTGAAATAACTCATTCTATAAGCAACTTCACGCTACTGAAAGGATGGTGCTGAAAGGATTGGTGGAAACATGTCTGTTGGTTAGTGCTTTTCTCTTCCCACATTGCTTTTGCCGGGAATGATTCCATCAATATCATGAGCTATATCAACATTATCTTGGTTATTATTTCCAAGCATTTTTTTCATCTGTCTTTTAATACACCATGGTAAGCCTGAGGAATCATTTACATGTGTAGATATCGTAACGTTAATGTGCACGTCATCTTGCGTTAAGCAGTCTAAGAACTGCTCGAGAGGTGGTTTGGTATCTGTATTCCGATTTCTGTCGTTGCTTTCTAGAACGGCATGACTATATCTCTTGGCACTAGATGGCGCCTGTTTTCGGAGATTAGTGGTATAAACTGAGAGGCGAATAGCAATGTGGGCAGGAGAAAAGAGCGTTCGGAGCAACGCTGATTATTTTTGCCGGCAGTGACTCTATCAATACCATAAGCCATGTCAGCATTATCTTTGATATTGAATTGTCTTATATAAATATCTAATGGATATCTTATTGTCAGGCTACTGATGTATGGGAGGTATTGAAAGTATATATTTACAATAAATTATAAGTTATTAGATGTTGATTTTAAATAGAGGAATTAATAAAATACTGTATCTATCGACCAAGTTGATAAAGATAATCCAGATGACCGATGAATAACAAATTCTCTCAGATCATACGGAGGCTGCATTAGATGTCTTCTTCATATAAAGTACAGAAATTGTTAGAAAAAGAAGTAACAACAACTACAAATTCTATCTTTCATTACATGATTAATATAATTTTGTTAATGTACTTAAAAAATTGATATGACAAATATAACTTTTGATAAAATTTATCATATTTTCTACTGTCTAGGGACAGCCAGATCTTTTAATAAGCGGTATAGCAATATATAGGTTGTTGCTGTATTATTGGGCGAAGCGTCGGGTTACGGAATACACTTCGCATTTCTAGTCATCCATTACTGTGATCATTAGCCAACCCTACTAGAATTTTGCCGAATCGAGAGGTGTTCCAACTTTCGGTAGGAATTTTTTGCGTGCCAAATATCGTACTGACACGGGGCCTACGGTTTTATTTCTTTATCCGCGAAGAAAGCATACTCTGATTTTTATCCGTAATTAAAAATCAACCATTCCAGCCGGATTTTAACCCGAATCGAAAGGCAAGTTTGCCAACTGTTCGACCACGGTGACGGTCATACAGGTTGTTCAGAGTTGTCGGGGCACTATTGCCAACTTTACTTTTATTATAGCTGCGATGTTGGCTGAATTACCAAAGATGTAGCAATTTTTCCGCTGATTACAAAAGTGTTGAGAAAAGAAAACAATTGCACAACGCATTTCAGCGCTAACTTGAATTGTTTATTTTTAAAAATGATTAGATAGGAAATGACACTGCGTAAAATATCCTTATAGTACTATAGCCTTAAAACGGAAAACAAAAGAGATACGATGGAATTTACGTTGGCTAATGGAGGCTGTAATAGCTTCGTTATTAAAGCAGCTATTGAGAGAGTCCAAACATAATTTATTCCGCCTAATAAAATGAAATATTTGTAGAAGATAGCTTTATGGTGTCTATTAGATTCTCTGAAAATTTTTACCTTCTACCATTTAAACAGTAGGCGCAATTCTAGAATTCCAGAAGATCGGGGCACCTGTATGTATCGATACACCCGTTTTAACTACATTACAAACGAGCACTGGTACCGAATACAAAATAACGGGTACAAACACCGCAAGTAACGATTATGCATCTGCACCGAAAGTAACGAAGTTGTACACCTCTACTAAATAAACATTGCATTTTTGCTAACTCAGTACGCAGTATTGTAAAGACAGTTACTAGTTTATTATTTAATGTGCAAAGTATACTACACACCGAATTTAATCGGATTGTTGTTATGTACAATTCCCAATTCAATTTTCTAATCTTTTCTCTTTTTACTAAGTATAATCTCAATTTCTGTTCCTCTCTGGACCTCTTGTTTTGTGGCAAAATGTATTTTATCTGTCCCTTTTTTCTGCTTCATAAAAGGTTTGTTGTGTAGTCTTTACTCCGTATGCAAGCTATTGTGAGCAGTATTTTATAAAATGATAAACAATCTACTGGTTTACGAATTATAATGTGTTAAAGCTATTCACATTTTTAAAACGTAAAATTATTTTCACATACTTATAGCAACATCCTTTCATATTAAACAAAGCAGATTTTGGATATCGATTCGCGTCAAAACATCGAGTTATTATAACTAGAATGACAAAATTCCTATTGTGTGTTTAGGAACAATGAAAAATTATACCACATTTGAATAGTCGGAGCAGATGCGGCAGTAATATTAATTTTTATCTTCGGATAAATTGCAGAAGGAATGTACGAGGGTAGTCTGAAAAGTTTCCAGCCTAACACACACAATAGTATTTTTTCTCACATTCTGTTTTATTTTTCAACATAGTTTCTTTGTAAGTTTACACTTTTCCCAGTGATACTCTCATCTTTTTCATCCGTCCAAATAGTAGTTGGCACCTTGTTCTGCAAAATAGGCGTTTACGAATGGCCTCCTCATTCGGTGAAAATATCCGAGCGAAACTTTCCGGCTTGGAAACAGAAAAAAGTCGTTGGAGCCCAGATCTGGCGAATAGGGTGGACGGTCTCTCAATTCGAACCCCAATTCGAGAATTTTCTTCAAATGAGGCCGTCTTCCGAAACTTCTGCCTTCAACTTGTCAAGTAATGATGCGTACTATGCCTCTGTTGTTGTTTCTCTTCTTTTAAAAAACAGTCGCCATAACTTTCCGGGCCGATGGAACAGCCTTTCCGAGCCGATTCACTCTTTGCAGTCCATTGTTTCGACTATGCCTTGGCTTCAAGAGTGTATTGTGCTACGTTCTAGCGCCTTGAAATTGCAAAAGGAAACAAATAAAAAAATAGAATCCAAAATAACAAAAGGATACGACAGCTGTCCTCCGTAATTTAATAAACAGCGAATCCTTCATTCAGGGTGCCAGCCTGCTCGTCGGCGAAGGAGTGAGTCAATACACTCGCAAAGACAATTTAACTTTATGTAGGCGCCACCTGCTTGAAATAACCCTGTTAGGCGATCAGGGTAAACAGGAACCCGCGAGATAGTGATTAAAGAAAAGGACAAATTTGGATTAAAACGAAAACTCACAAATTTAACGTTGAAGGAGTAAACTCCTTTAATTTCGCAGGTAAAGTACGGTTACAATGAAAGTGCAAGTCAATATTTCATAAAGAAAAGTATATATGAGTAACGAAATTGGACCAGAGTACTACTCTGATTAAAACTTATCAAAAGTCACAATAATGTAGTTAAGAAAATTACTGATCGCTGTGGCCAACGCACTACGGTTTACAAAATACTAACATTCCCTGTAAGAAATTCTGACCTAAGATAGGTAAAAGCTTTCTGCTTTTTAATCGTCCAAAGAATAAATCAGATAAGTGAAACAAAATAAATTAACTCGTTTAAAATATCCTGACGTTACACAGATTAAATTTCTATATAAATCAAAATTCTGAAAATTATGCAAATCTAGAATTTAAAAAAAAAGGTAATAAATGATTATCTAAATGACTATGATTTGTAAAGTCAAATAAAATGCAACTACAACCAAGAAAAAATGATTACTGTTAATAGCATTAAATTTAAAAGCAAACATTGAATATAGTGTAATTAATGGTCGAATTTATAGGCTCAAAACAGGGGAAGGTAATTTAAATACAAGGAGATCTAAACTTAGCTGGTTGTATGATCGAGGTGGTCCAGGGATAGTTCCGAAATGTAATTTCAAAATCGTGTTTCCAAAAACACAAATAGAGCTAGCACGACGTGTCCCTAAACGGTAATTCCAAAAAAACGGTGTAATCCAAAATGGTTAAGTCGAAAATGGGGTGCTTGTATCCAAATGATATCTTCGACAACGATATATCCAGAAATAGGTGTTCCCAAAAAAACGAAACTCCAAAATCACAACGTGAAATATAAACAAACTGAGAGCTTACCGAAACGGGGAAAACGATTAATAAGATGGGGGCGAATAAAGATCTTGACCCCACGTGGCAAATTCAAAATGGACGTTGGAGACGTCGTATTCAAGTCCTGATTAGCAGCAACCCGTAGCCATCCTCTCAAATATTTCCAATTCAATAATCAGAACCAAATAACGGTAACGGAAAATACAGATGGGCTTCCAAAATATCCACTCGACGTGGTTAATTCCAAATATTACAAAACAGGAAGCACTACCGACACTAACGTCTCAACAATCGGGCCACAAGTGATAAAATGCAACGACCAAAAAGCCGAAAATTTGGAAATACGTCATAGAACTACGTGGAACACTTAAGTTATGATAACTGAAGATTTAAAATGGAGCAATACGTAAATAAGGTTGAATGAATATAAATGACCAGATAAAGAAAAAACAACAACAAAAGAGTCGGTAGCAGTAAAGTGTCTGAAAACAATGGAAGCCTGCATGCCCGGAATATGACGGACTTACAGAACGCACTTAGGATCAGTCAATCGCGTGTAACCTAACCAAATCAGCTGTTCGCTACAATATCCTTACTAAATGTAAACATTTCCAATTGAAGTAGAAAATAATAATAGAAAAGACAATTTTAACTCTATTTTAGCTATAAGAAAATTAACATTAATACGAAAAGCATTTCCGATAACCAAACTAGCAGAATGAATAGCAAAAGGGTAAATAACTAAAAGGAAATGCCACAAGTAAATAAAATTTGTTGTTGGAGATTTTATTGGAGCATATATGAGTATCGCAATAAACTAAAATGTCAAAAACCTAATGAGGGTTACGAAAGAAGGTTAAATCGATACATTTTAAAGGGAAACATAGACAAAAGATTTAACAAATTAAGGTAAGCGAAACTATACAGTGTGACTGAAATTTAAGAGCTTGTCACGTAGGTTAAACGAAAAATAGATTGTAAGACTTCCGCACATACACTGAAAAATGTAACAATTCGACGGTCGTCTAGCACCACTTGGTGAACTTTTCCGATGTTATCGGTAGTGGTTGCAGTTTTTGCCGTTCCGAGCGTTCATCGTCGACCACGTTTAAATTGAACTGCCTAAAATACTGTATATTCCTATAAATTCAAAGTTAGATAAATAAGCATATCTGCTGCTCGGTAGTATGTCCCATAGAATAACCCTCATTCCAAAGTGAAATCATTTCAGCCTCTGTAGCTTCTGTTATATTCCTATTATTCACATTGCTTTTGCCGTTTTTAATTTCGATAGTATACTGCGGGATGGTTCAACGTGTTGTCTTCTATGCAGATGTTAGAAGAAGTGAAGGTAAGAACTTTTAATCCTTAAGTATTGAAAGACACAACATACTATAACGATTGACTGTTGCCCAGTTATTATATCTAGCGAGAATGTATTTCGAGTACGGAAGGTACAGTTTTATCCCAGTTGGAATCGTTACCTATTCTCGCCATCATACACATATTTAACAATAATTTCATCAATGAAGTAAAGATTTCCAAAGCTGATTACGAAAAGAACACTCCCACACCATCACGGATACACCGCCATATATCACTGCTGACACTGTACATTTTCCTTTTCGAGACGTTTCTTTGCTTTATGTCACATTGTTGGTCCACCATCCGTGTGGAACATATTTCATCTGGTTTCTTCTGTGGGTATAACATATTTTCAAGACACATAGTCCTTGTCTTCGTTTGGAAACGAAAAATGTGCAGGCAACAGTGATATAAGTATGTTGGTGGATCCTGGATGATGTGAAAGTGTTTGTCTGCAAATAACGTTGGAAATCTTCATTTCATTGACGGAATAAACGAAGACACTTTAAAGCAAAATTTTGAAAAAGCGCAAATCACTTTGAAATATGTTTATTTTTTATAAAAATGACGGCTCCAAACGCTAAGCTGAACTAATAAAATTAGGGTGATTAACGCTATTATAACTGTCAGAAAGTTACGAAATCACCTTCACAAGGCCCTGATATTAACCTAATTAAAAGCCTTTTGGATGAGCTTAAAACACAGATTAGAAAATATAAAATTTTCTTCAAGAATGTCCTTAGGGAAAAACGGGTAATTGAATAGCTTCGTATTTTTTATGAAAAAACGAAGTAGCTGGTGCAAACAGTCCCAACTAGATTGCAAGAAGTTCTTAATAATACGTAGAATCATACCCGGTGTTGATCGTTTCAATCTTCCTTGATGCCCGTAAGGTTAGTATGTCCGCATGCGATTTCGACTTAATTTGATTACAAAGTACTTACCATCGATTTTATATACATTTACATGCATAGAAATTGACCACGTCATATTTTTGACTCAGATCACAACAAACTCAAGCTATTTGAAAGATTATTTATCAAGCTTCAACGTGAGCATAAATTTATCAAGAGTGCTTCTTTTCTACCAAGTGTAAAAACCAATAACAGAAGTGGTGTATATTTATATGGCTGCTGTCACGAGAATAACAAACTTTTGACAGATTGCCATTACTATCTTATTAATTTGCACATAATTCGTTTTTCAGTGTTTTATCAGTTGCTAAGTGTCTTAGTAAAATGCATACTGCCCGAAAAAAGCCCCCCAAAGAGTCCTTTTAATCGTGGGCTTTGTCAGGAAGCTGTTGCCTGAAGTCTGAATATGACAAGCTCAGCGATTCGAATTAATTCTGATTAATTTAGACTCATGTTAAAGCGTATTATCTTTTAAACATCATAAGTTTTTTTTTAACCTGAGGTCTAGTTTCTAAAAAATAAAATAGTTAAATTCAAAATTGCGACGTGGTCGATTTGCAGGTAGGTGTAGTGCATTCAAAGTTTTACTAAATAAAATTAGTTCCGGACAGTAGTAAGATTTATTTGTTGTAAACATCTCCCTATACTTAAAGTGTGTCTTTCTTTAGTAAGTTAAATGTGAAGCTATGCAGACAAGTTTTTTACTAAAATGCAGAGTGCTGCGATGACATACTATAAACTTTCGTTTTTCTAAAGATATTCATTCAAAATAATCTGTAAAATGTATTGTGTGCGCGTAAATTTAACATCTACTACAAGTGGTTACTATTTTCCTGTATATACATTGTAATGCGATTACTTTATTGTATATTTAATAATATTTCGGGAGTAATTATACTTACTAAATGGTGATCGTCGACCATACATAAGTTATTATACTCCAATAATGACTGATAAAACTATCTTTGTCGGGAGCGTTATGGCTCCGTAAAGATAGAATAGAGGACGAACGTATTTACGAGGGTAAGTCAAATATTATCTACACTTTCGCCATAACAAGCTTTGAAGGTTATGCGCATGAGTTGGCGCCTCTGTGGTCATGTGTGCGGAATTTAATCATGATCGCGTCATTTGTCTGATACCTACAACAGCATAAGCATGTCAGCTCCGCTATTAGTTTGCACCAAAGAGAAACAACGAGCAGTGATCCGATTTTTGTGGTCAGAGGGTATGAAAGGTGTTGAAATTCACCGGAGACTTTTGTCACAATGCGGGGACAGTGCTTTATCTCGTAAAAGCGTTTTTTTTTGTGGATCGACATGATTCAAAGTGGCCGCACGAGTGTAACACAAAAAGAGGGAGCTGGACGGCCGTCAACCTCGACCACCGACGACAACATTCAGCAAGCTCGAGAGATGGTTACAGCAAATAGGCGAGTTACCATAGGTGAGGTTGCATCTTCTTTAAACATCAGCCACGGTTCTGCCTATCAAATTATCCACGATGAACTCAAATTTCGTAAAGTGTGCGCGCGATGGGTACCACGAATGCTTACCGCAGAAAAGAAAACCAAACGTTTGGACATCTGCCAACGCTTACTGGATCGCTTCAACGCGGAAGGCGACGTATTTTTAAGTAGAATAGTGACCGTTGATGAAACGTGGGTTCATCACTACGAGCCCGAATTGAAACGCCAGAGTATGGAATGGAAACACCCAGGATTTCCTAGCACGAAAAAATTCAAGACCTCGCCATCGGCTGGGAAGATGATGCTAACCGTGTTTTGGGACGAAAAAGGCCCTATACTGGACGATTATTTGGACAGGGGGACTACCATAAATAGTGCGAGGTACAGTGATTTGTTAGCGAATAAGCTGAAACCAGCAATTCGAAACAAACGCCGTGGTCTACTCCCAAAGAAAGTTTTATGTTGCAAGACAACGCTCGTCCGCACACGGCCCATAACACTAAAGAAACTATCAACAGGTTGTGCTTTGAGACCCTGGAACATCCTCCCTACAGCCCTGATCTCGCTCCTTCAGACTTTCATCTCTTTGGACCGCTCAAGGAAGCTTTGAGAGGTCGTCGATTTGCCTTAGACACAGACGTTCGGGATGCGGTGCAAAAGTGGCTTCACGACCAACCGAAAACTTTCTACCAGGAAGGCATACGGAAGCTTGTGGCTTGCTGGACCAAGTGCATTGCTAAAGGTGGAAACTATATCGAAAAATAATGTATCTGTTGTACGCCTACCTTTGTTTAATACAGCTGTAGAACTAAAAGTGTAAGTAATTTTTGACTTACTCTCGTATATGGGGAAATGTAGGAGAGGGAAGGAATTTTTCTAGAGCACGGTAGGGGTAAAGAGAGTATGCATGCGGGAAGCGTCGTTCTTTTTATGTGACTAGACGACGGAAAATCGCGATCTGTGAATCAAAAGCGGAACTGAAGGGTCTTCAGAGGGACGTCGACGAGTACGCTATGACAAACACTACGTTAATTTCTGCCGTGTAGCAAAAACCAACGCGAAAATTTTAGCGCGTCAGTATCTGATAGCTATTGCCAGAAACGTTAAGCGCGAACGCAACGAACACGTTTTCGGTCGCTTTTGAATGAGGAGGGCTAAGTTGAATGATATCTCGAAGAGAAAAATAGCTTTTTCCGGAAGCAACGACGTCCGGAGAACGCGAAGCAGGTATTTACTGGCAATATTTTCAATAGCTGTGATAGCGGCAAACATATCAGTATGTGGATGGGCGAAAAATTTGAAAATGTTTACGTTTTCAGGCGGCGAACGATACTTAGTGTGGTATTTCGATGAAAGAAATTATAAATTGGACTAAAAGATCCTCCCAGGAGAGAATTAAGGGCCTATTTATTTACAATCTTTCGTACAAGTAAGGTATGTTGACAGCAGCAATTGGAGCGGCTATAAATCAGTTAGTTCTACCTTTTCGGACGCAATTTTGTTTAAAAATGTATAACTGGACTCGAGATTATATGTGCGAAGTGTACGATAAGCAAAAATTGGAATTGAAGTGACAATTACGGTGTCTTCGATGTATTAGATATGACCTGCCATATTGACAAGTAGGTGCAAAAATCATTTTTGTGGTAAGTGCAGCTCAAAAAATTTGAACCGAACTGGATATTGCGTTTTCTATATTGTATGGCACTACATTGGCATTCGTTTACTTCTTATTTTGTTTATGTAGAAGGTAACATTTACCGTCAAATATAAAATAGACGTCCTACCGTAAACACGTTTACGAAAATTTACTACTATCATTTTTACTATTCCAGAAGCGAAAACGTATCTAAAGATAACTTTCTCAGGGAGAATATTAGATCTTGAACTAAGAAAAATCAAGTCTTGAATAAACCACTCTCCATTCAATTTTCAGGCGTCAATATTAGTAAGCAAAAAGAGTTGACAGCTCTCATATTATGAAATATATCTCTACGATTGGAGCCTTTGGACGTGTGTTGGTGTAGCAGGAGGACTACAGCGATTTATCGGCTTGGCAAAGGAAGGATGCTCGCCAGAAAAACCAATGAAATCAATGAAGATAATTGTGAAATAAGAAAACGAAGGTAAAATTAGATACTGTGTTACCGAAAGTGTTGCAAGTTCTATTTGTAGGGTTTTTCATATGGTGTCGCGGTGTTGGAGAGTACATAACGGCTACAAAGACCGTCGCTGCCTCAACTAGAATATTGCATGGAGGTTCTTACCGAAGCAACGCAATAGAGAAGCCAAAGCAACATTGATGCGCATGGTACCTTACCTTCACATGTGTAAAACGCAGCATTGAAAGTGTTTTTTTTTGCAGGTTGTTTTAATTGCGGTTGATGTTGAACAGAACTGAACGTCGTTAAAAGAAATCGAACCAAACTAAACAGGGTTAACGGTACCGATTAGAACTGAGCATTATTTATCACAACCGAATGGAACCGAACAGAACCGACTGCAGCCGAACATATTCGAACGGAAACATAACCAAATATAGTTGAACGTAGCCGAATGTAGCCGAATGGAAACGAGTATAACCGAATGTAGCCGAACGTAGGAGACTAGAACCGAACAGAACCGAATGTAGCCGACCGTAGACGAATGGACCTGAGCAAAACTGGCTATAGTCAAACGAAGCCGAACTAAATCGTATATAGCTGAATGTAGCCGAATGAAACCGAACAAAATTAAATATATAATAATGAAACGAATTGCCAACAACCATCATGTACGGACGCGCGTTTCGCCGCCTAACAGCTCATCAGCGTACCTCTGTGGAAGTTGGTGGATGTGTTTGAAATTGTCGTATGTATACGAAAATATTGAACACTTTTCGCTATTTAATTACCTCTGGCAGGTTAAGCCATCAGTCGAGCTGCTACCCTCACAGAAAAGTGGAGCATTACGAGTTGCTCACTTCTGTAGAGGTCGATATAGCTATTAATTCCGACATTTTCAGTGATTATTGTATCTTTAATTAGATACTCTCATCCATACTAGTAAAATCAAATATAGCCGAATGGACCCGCGAACCGCGACCGGGAAAATCCATCTGGGTTGTAAAAAAAAGAAATTCACCTTTTTCGTTGGCTTAATTACAGCTGGTATTCGTGTGAGTGTAGACCTAGAAAATTTGTTGGGGTGGGTAAACTGCAGCTGGTATATCTATGAATATAGACCTAGAAAATTTACCGGAGTGGGTAAACTGTATCTGGTATCCCTATGAGAATAGACCTAGAAAATTTACTTGGGTGGGTAAACTGCAGCTGGTATCTCTATAAATATAGACCTAGAAAATTTACCGGAGTGGGTAAACTGCATCTGGTGTCCCTGCGAGTATAGACGTAGAACATTTGGTGGGGAGGGTAAACTGCAGCTTGTATCTCTGTGAGTATAGACCTAGAAAAGCTACTGGGATGGGTAGACTGCAGCTGGTATCCCCATGAGTGTAGACCTAGAAATTTTCTGGTGTGGGTAAACTGTAGCTGGTATCCCTGTGTGTGTTCTCGATAGCTGCTTCTCACCCAAACCCTTAAGGTTTGGATTTTTCAGCTAGTTCTATATACTAATAATTGATTGGCGTTACTGAACATTTTCGTGAGCGGGAAGGACGAAAGTTCAAGCGTAATCGAGGAAAAATAGTGAAATGAGGAAGAAAATGAGAGTGTAACGTGTGACTTAAGTAGAGTGCGAATTGGAAGCCGTATTTGATTCCCTGTCAAGCTCTTAGAGTTTGGATAACCATCTCGTATTCTATATAATGCCCGAGTTACGCATTGCGTTAAACAATTCATCTAATGTTTGTTATGAACATTTCTACTTAACTAAATTTGCTAATTTTTTAAATAACTTTCAATATATTATTACTTTTTAACTGTTGAGAAAATTGTGTACGGTGATTTCAATATATCTATTTGTTTTATGCTGAACTCATCAACATTTGTCTGCTGGTCTTCCCTATTATATTATTTATAAGTGCTTGTCAAAGAAAAAACATTTATACGTTACTTTTAATGAATATCTTTCGAAAAATAAAAGTTTGTAGTGTGTTAAATGAAAACCTTGCCTCCGTAGCTTCATATTTGATTTACTGAAGAAGGACACATTTTAGGAAGAGGGACATGTTTATAAAAAACTTCTTGGCCGTTAAAGAAACAACGGCGTTGCTCTAAAATCTCAAAGTATCTCAATTATACTAAAAACTATGCTAGATAGGTACAAGGATAGGGAATGTTGAAATACGTGGATATGTACTGAAAAGAGGCATCGAAAAACGCAGTAATATACAGGACGTTCTATTAAAAAAAACTAAGCTTGTATAGTGTGCAGCGGAAACTGAAAGTGTCCAGCTTCCACCGCACTAGATAAAATTACATTCGAGTATGGAAGTGTGCATACTCGAATGTAATTTTATCTAGTGCGGAACTTGCTTCTGAATATTTTTATTTGAAAACTTTTTCTCTAAGTTGTTCAGGGGAGGAATTATCTTTCGCATAATGTGCACACGTCCTATAGTTAGTGGATCATTGAACTTGTATTTGTGTTCTCAACAAAAATAATTTGCATATAAGGCTTACCAAGCACTTATTGCCTAAGATGATTATTGGTCATGCTATATACGCGGCGCGACAAAATATAATCGCACCGTATTATAGTATTAAGCCCTACTGTGCTAACAGCAGCCATACACTAGCGGAGGTTCTACGCAACTGCACATTTGTTACGTGTCATCGCGACTATTCCAAACGTTTCCGCTTCCGTGGTTCCGAATGAGCTTGATTATAATCTCGGGTCATTACCAGACCATCGTCGTCTATACACACTATTCCAGACAAGGCCAGGCCGCTCCACACACGCTTTTCCTCCCGCTTCCTCTTCAACCAGACCCGCGCAACGCATCGTTCATCTCCTGGATTAGCTATTATAAGTTTTTTGCGGCTGCCGTGTAATTTACCGTTTCAGATTGTATGATATTAGTCTTGTTGTCTGCCTCCACGTAATGATGGTGGTATATATACAGAGGAAACGAATGGGAAAAATATTTTGGAAAATTGAATATGCAGAAAGTACCTTATCTATTAATTGATCTAGTTTTGCGTTGCTTAGTGGTGTATAAAAATATAAATTAAATCTGGTTCTTGTAGTACCTTTACTACTGATTTTAAATCTGTTTACTATTACTTTTTTTGGGCATAGCTTCGATATTCTCGTTTCAGTAGAGGTATATTAGCTGAACGTCAACTTAAAATCTATCCCTCTTGCACTTTCTATTGTATTCAGCTTCAAATATTTTGCATATTCAAGTCTTGTCCTATGCAGCAGCCTCAGCTTCAATCAAATTATTTCAGAAGGAATGTCGTTCGCAGGGAAAAGATGCAAAGTCTGTTGTTATAATTGTAAGTAAATATTTTGAAATTTAAGATCTGGGTGGTGCTTAGGATCCTCACATGCACAAACAGTCCAGTTGAAGCGATTATTTACAATCACGATATTATGTTCTAAGTTTTGAAATCGTCAGCTATAAATAAGTCGGACACAATCGGTCTTCGCAACAGAATCGGATCAGTCGCGTGGGCCGCGGGTTACAAATAGTGTATGTGTGACTAAAAAACTAAAAACTGACGTAATAAAAATGTTTCGTAAATAAAGCGAATATATGCACACGTTGAAATGTTTTTATTGCCATTATTAGTTTTTTTTTTTTAAAACGGTATTTGTTGTATATGTAATGTAATAAGAGTAAAAAGTAAACAAAGTAGTTTCTTCAAAAATCTGTTGTACTTAATACCTTAACAATAAATAATAATATAACAAATAAACCTAACTTCTTAACAGTGTGGCTAAGATTGTTGAAAAACTTGCACCATCAGGTATGTTTCCACATTTGTCTCGGTGAAGGTTGTTCCCTGTGACGAAAAAATGTTCTTATATTTCGAGAAAGACCGTTCAATATCTACGGAAGTAACACAGACATAATTAAAATAACCCTTAGAGTTAGTTAATGAATTTTGCAGATGCACCACCACACGTTTGTCTTAATTTCGTATAATCGGAATTTTTTTTTAAAACACTGTCGAACTTTGCTGTAACACGACCATTTTTTGCGTCGTTTATACCGTATAGCAATGTATTAACTTCGTCCACGATTTGCTCTGATTCTACCTACGACAACCCAGTATTTTGCAATTGTTTTATTGCGTCTATTAATTGTTTACAATTGTTGTTATTCCTTTTCAATCTGCTTCAACAGAAGTATCTAGAAATCCTTACTAGCTCTCCTTACTAGCTGTAGCTTCGTCAGGGTCGAATTGTAAAATCACAGGTTTTACTTCTTGGAAATGTTCAGAATAATAAAAACCGCTTGCAATCATGTTCCCTAACGCGTAAGAATCAGCTGTGGTGGTTCACAAATACCGGGATAAAGCTTGTAAAATGCTTGAATCGATTTGGGAGATTTGAAAAACACTTTTTTTGTATTTGCTATTAATGCATCCACCTCCGGCTAACATTCTCGATAAGCTTGTGCCACAAGATGTAAAACATGAACTTTACACGTAACATCTAAAAGTTCCTTAGACTTTTGTTTAAGAGAACGGCCTACACTACACATTGTCGCTGCTGCATCGCTCATAAACGTCAACAGTTGACTGGTTGACACTTGAAATTCTTGTAACGTATCGAGCACTACGCCCGTAATTGCTTCGCCAGTACACTATTTTGCTAGCTAATAAGATGGCAAATTTCGGTTTAATAGGATCTAGTACTCGTACTATAACGTTAAAAATAGATTTTTTTTTTTATAATCTCATCAAGACATAGCCACAGCTGTTTATTTTTTAATTCTGCTTTGATCCCATTTTCGACATTTTTACGTATCCACGTATATTCCACTCGGGATTGTATGTACGCCAAAACTGTCGAAACGGTTCTTTATTGAATAAGCGAAGCGGTGGACCACAAACATTAAGCATCAAAAGTAAATCCAACATAAATTGGGTTTGAGGTGGCATGCCATTTTTCTAATTTTTATGCTGTACACTATTTATGTGTCTTTTACAGTCGCCTTTGTTCCAGCATATTAAATGTATTTTGCAAATTCTACACAATACTTTAGTTCCACTAGTTCAAATCCGGAAATTCACTGATAAATTTAGTGACTTTATTAGCCAACGGTAGTTTATTTTCCATGCGTACGTTAGACATACTTACATACATATTTTTATCTCTATAATTACCATAACGCTGCCAAGGGTTGATGAGTAACTGTTGCAATGAATCAATAATTTTTGAGGTAGTCCGTGGCGATTCATCTGCATCCATACGTCGCGTCGTGGGCGGGGCAATCTTACTACTAATCTGGCGCGAAGATCTCGGTGCCCGGCCTAGTTATAAATAGTGTTTGGCATCACGGTAGGGATGAGTCATTGCGACGTTGTATTCACTGTTAAAATGGTTGTAAAACATTATTAATTATAAGAAGCATAATAGAAACTATTGCGCCTAAAGTCAGTAATTCTTATATTTGAAAAATAAAAGTGAATTAACTGTTATTAGAATCTTTTAAACATTCTGGTGTGAAATAGATCCTTGTTGGAACCAATACATTCCTAATATCGACGACCTTCGCTCAACGTCGCGACTAGTAATTGAGGCATAGTAAGGCTCGGAAATAAATTGATATACATTCGTATTTTGCGTGGATATATACAGCTTTGGCCAATGAAACGGAGCATCTTAACCTTTGCACAACTTAAAACATTATTGAAATGTATTTACAGTGGTGACTGTATTATAAAATTCTACATGTAAATTTATATCGCGTATGACATTCTTGGGGTTTAATGACTCCCCGTATGTTTTGACAGTCTACCTACCAATTTTTTGCAATGCACTGGGGCAATATTTGTCCACACTTGTTTTGTTTTGGCTTCAAGTAGGGTTTTTTAGAAGCGTGTGTGAGCTTTGGTGGTGAGCTTTCGCAAAGTGCCACAAATGCTCGATTTGATTTAGGTTTGGGGATTGGGCAGATCAATCCATAGGATGGAATGCACTTTCGTGTATCCAATGTTTAATTTTTCAAGCTGTGTGGAGGGAAGCGTTATCTTGTTAGAAAAAATGTTTTCTAAAAGCTCATCCGACAGAAGTTTTGCGTAAGATGTCCTTAATGTCGCACTTAGAGTTTCTATATACGTTTGGTTACTCATGCAGCTGTGACATGTTAACATTGACTGAACGCCCTGTGATGACATGCAGCCCCATATCATAAAGCTATCACCTTCGTGCTTAAGAGTAGGAATGATACAATCCTTATGAAATTCCTCGTTAACTCTACGACGCACAAAGGTACTTCCTGGGGTATCAAAAAACTTAACAGGGAACTGTGGATGCACTCTATTTACCAAAAGCACTTAATAGGGAACCGTGAATGCTCTATTTATCAAAAGCAGTGTTCATCGTTTAAAATTAGCATTATCACGACGATAGCATTCAGTTTGAAAGCAATGTCTTTTTAATAATTACCTGTGTATTCGTTTCGTCGAACCAAAACACCCTTTTCCAGTTTTCGATTGTTTGTTGTTTTGGGACGTCCGCTTACTGGCTTATTTTTATAAGATCCAGTAGTTTTACTCCTATTTATGGCTAACTGAACAGCATGACGTGAACACTTTACCTTTTGAGCAATTTTAATTTGCGAGAATCCTGTAGAACTCAGACTCACAATGTGTACCCTATTAGTTTTGCTTGCCTGCCGCTTTTTTACCATAACAATTGTAAATATTTATAGAAAACACGTTTTGCTAATGCCTGATTTAACAGCCCGTACGCTACTAAAATGCGGTTACCACTAAACATTAAAGCAATCTGTTTTGATCCTTAGAATTGTTTGAATCTGGATTTTATCTGGTTTCTCAGCGGAACACTTGCATGCCATGCGCAAAACAACATTTCTTTATTTTTTAGCTGATATAATACAATAAAACAACGAGTACCTTTTATACATGTGCGAAATTCTATAGGTACTCCATTTTATTGGTCAAAGCTGTACATACTTCCTCCATTTCACATATTCCGCGATGCGGACGTGAGTAAATACGCCATATGTTCCTATTTAGTGTAAAAGATAGAGCATAAGTTTTAAATTAGGCAAAATTAGCCACGAAAAAGTACTAATCAGAAAGATGATATAACTAACTACAATAAAATACTAAATCTAAAACGGTAACAATAGTAGAATACAACAATAACACCATGGCAGTGTCCTTTGACTTGCACATATTAGTCCTAACTACGGTTTACCACTTACAAGTAATCGCGTTTACTGTGCTCGGTGCAATTATGTCTGATCTCAAAAATGAGTTTTGTGATGACACGTCTACATTTTAAAATTTTTTACGCGATGATTTCTTGAAAATAGTTCTTGAGTCAATTTTTTGTGCTGATTCTGAAAACAATTTTCATTGTTGGCCTTCACGTCAGAATTTTACACAATAAAAGGCCTTTGGTTTAAGGATTTTGGGTAATAAAACACACAAATGTATTCAAACAGCACTACACACAAACATAATTTCCTTACAAATATATTTTAAAAATATTACAAGATATACAAACAATTGTCCTAATAACTTTGGAAATTTCCTCTTATTTGACTTCATTGCATATTTTCCTTTGTCTCTATTGTCCCTCTTCAACATCCAACAGTAGTCGGCCATTATTGCTTCATTCCACCTACCCTGGTACCTCTTTTCCATCTCCTTAATGTCTTGGTGGAAGCGTTCTAAGTGCTCTTCACTATAATGTCGTAGATTTTCTGGAAAGAAGTCAACAGAGTGTAGAAAGAGTTTGCGAATTTGAAGATCAATAAAAATCTCAGCTTACAATTTCTCTTGTGCGATAAAAGGAAATTTAGTTGAAAGATACCTGAAGCAAGTTGTAGAGCCGTTACAAACTGCTTCATTGGGCCGTAGTGGTGGAAGCAACACTCTGTTGTTTTCACTACCAGGCACAAAATGTTTCCTCTTTGGCCAAACTCTCACATTCCACTGCCTATACCGTGCCCGACTGTCCCATTCACATAGAGAGCAAGGCATTTTTGTGAATCCAGCAAACAAATTAACCAATTGTGTTTTTCATAATGAATACTGTCTAATAGTATCTTCATGTTCTCAAATGTCTCTTTCATTTGTACTGAATGGGCTACAGGAGCTGAGCCACATAAGCCTTTCAGACTCCTTTTGGACCACTCAATAAAAGTATCCATTGAGTAGGATCATCTTCAATTCCATAGAGCTGCATTAATTTGTTTCTGTCGTTGTAGTAAACTAAGGCATCATTCTGTGAGAACAAAGGAAGTATTCCTAAATCAGCAGGAGGAGGGAGGGTAAGACCGGTCGTCTCTATGCACAACTGGACTATTGGCTGAAGGAATATTTGGATATACAATTTGTTTCTTATTTTTTGAGTTGCATCCCATAATGTCAATTAAACAAAAGTAACAGTCGTACAGGTGGTCTTTAAGCTCCCTCCACACCACAGAGATTGCAAACGGCATACACGATTTCTTTCTGTTAGTTCATAACCTGAACCTCTCAACACAATACCAACAAACCCTTTTTGGCACCCATGGCTTGTCCTGGTTTCTAAGTTTTACTTTAATATAAGCATAATGAGCTTTTTTAACGAAGTCCGTTATGTTTGTTCTTTGCTCGAGCACTACATAATTTCCGTAGATGTAACAGAATACCTTAGGATTGTTCTTGCATTTGAGCATTTTAAGAAGAACAAGAATTTTAAGAAAAACAGAAGAACAGCAGTGAGAACATAAAATTCAGGGAAGCTCAATAAGTGCACTCACAATAAACTGAAAACAACTTTTAAATTACTTAAGTCGTGTATTTACAAGACTGTCAACATCAGGCAAATGTTAATTAACAGTAAGTAATTAACAGTAACCAACATAAAGACTTACAATCAAATATCATTATAACAATGTCCATTACCCCCCGCCAGGTACAAGGCGCACTTGAAATCAACATGGCCCCGTTGTGGAAAAAACTGTACGTGATTGATCAAAACTGAGAACAGTTCTGAAATCAGCATCAAAAGTAGATTAATAACACGTATTTATTTTCGATCATCCAATATCATGCACACTAGTGTAATTTATTGTAAAAGTTAATGTAAATACTATAGTTTTTATTGGGTGAGTAGTGTGATACCTTTTTGAAATGTAGAATATTTATATATCAAGTGGAAATCGACGACTCGACCGGGTACATGCATTTACTTTATAGTTAATCTGTTGCACCCGAAGAAACAAAAACAAACAGCGTTAGCCTTATAAATAAAGGCCACCATGCTGGGTTCCCTATCATAGGCGTGTACGAGCGAAAGGTTCGAGACATCGAGATCTTTAGCCGTCGCTCCTCGCGCTGTAAATATCTACCACATGAGCAGCTGTTGTTGTGTGAAGTAGTTTATTGACTTATTTACAAATACGCGTGCGCGGAATTCGAATGGAATGCATTGAAAATGTCGAAAGTTAAAAACGCATCAACCCGCCTGTTTGGTAACGCAGTGTAAAAAGATTTTCATTGCAATTCCCAGACTCAAAATATAGTGGTAAAGAAGTGGTGTGTTTAGTTTGTGGCAAAAGTTTATGTTGGGAAACACAAACAGAAAAAGACCGTATAATGCATTTCTATTTGATTTAACTTTAATGTTAAGAGCGTGTAATCTACCGGTTGAAAAATCGGATTAAAAATAAATCATCAGTCTTGGAAAAAATACAATCCTACATCGAAATTACCAAGTCCATCGACGCTACGAATGTATTTACCGTCAGGGCGCGAAAGAATTGAGATTTGTATGAAAACCAAAGTAAAAAGATGTCAAACGTTCATTTTCTGTGTACAACAACTGCAAAGACATATATGCAATGCTGCAGATGTTTAGCCACCCCTATGCGGATTTTTTATAGACTTGTAAGTACATTGCGTAAGTCGTTTACTGTATTATGTCTAGGTTTTCATAAATTCTATTACAATTTTTTTAGATCACTTCCATTTTTATTTGAGTAAAGCCATCGCACTGACGCCACTGCTAGGGAAACCAAGTGGTGATCTCTACTTATAAACTATGGTTTTCAGGTTCAATAAACCCTTATTCATTCAAAATATGTAACTTTATAAATACTACAATTAACAATGCCTTTCAAAAATTAATAAAAGCTCCAATTCAATCATTAGTTCAAATAATCACTTTTTGAATGACTCTCGTTTAGATAAAAAGAAATGCTGTGTGTGGCAGTCTTCCAGTGCTACATTGATCTATAGCCTATGGGTCGTTTCCGACCGACTGGTATAACAAAAATGTATAATTCAATGAATGGAAGAATGTTATAGTAGTGTAATATGACTCGTATGTCGATGAGAGATTAATAGCCAGTTTCACCGACTTGTCAAATTATAAATAATTCTTAAAGCATTAAATATCACTTAAACAAGTGATGGCGCATATTTAAGACACGGTTATACGTAACTATTTTAATGATGCCATCCTTAGATTAAGCAATACTTTTCAAACCACCATACACGTGGTTAGAAAATCAAGTTTTCCTGTAATTTAAGTTAAAAATTAAGTTATTTCAACGAGATTGGCCATAACAGAAATACACAACTCGACTTCAGTGGGGATTAAATTTGATGCTACGTTTACAGAAAATACGCTATTATGAGCTATCTGGCTCACGGCCTCTGCCTAAATCTCAAATCATTATTTGGGACTCCTGCATTGCGGAGCATATAACTAGAAGTGCGTGATTCTCCAATGCACTCGTGTGGTTGATCGATTGAGCGTTGCGGGCATACAATATGGTACAATATCTTTCGAGCATACAAGTGTATTCCATGATTCTTTTGTGTGACCTTCCATAATTTGAATTATATAGCATAATGAAAAAAAAGTTAATATCTGTAATACTTTTCGTTATACGCGAATACATTCAATTCATTCTTTGCACATTTGAAAAGTATTGGTAAATAAAGTTGGGTTCACACCTGTGTTAAACCACGAATATGCCTCACGCTTCAGGTAATTCTTACTATATGTTTGGTAACAATTGTTTCGTGGAGATTCCGTACCCGTCAACAGCTTTCTATGCATTTGCGGTAGCTGTTACTATTGCAACCTGCGAAATAATAGTCGGACAAATTTAATTCATATTTTATTTACAAAGAAATATTACTAGAGCAGCAATATTGATTGAAAATCCAAATTTTTTAAATATTTGGAGAACTAATCCATTCAAGCTCTCTGAAGATCATTGTATTTATATCCCATTACATGCAAACGTTTGATAATCAGTAGTATAGCTATGAGAGTTCTGGCATAAATTTCCATAAGCTTTAACATAGGGGTCTAAAATTACTTTTTATCCCCACCACTCCTACTTCTGCTCGTAACGTCATAAGCCCCGCCTCTTTTGAAACGCATGCGAAGGTGTACTAGTGATGATACAATGGCTTCGGGTGATTCGATTTTAACGTCGAAATACCGCTCAGGGATGTGGATGATGTAAACAGCGACCTATATTTAAAAACAGACATTATGCTATTGACTGACGTATTTGAGCAATTTCGGACTAACTGCTTGAAAACTTACGGCTTAGACCCAGCGCATTATTATACTTTACCCGGGTATACCTGGAATTGTATGCTAAAGTTTACCGGTATTACGCTCGAGCTGCTAACAGATATCGATATGGTGCTGTTTATAGAGCGAGGTATCCGAGAAGGACTAAGCCAGTACTCGAAACGTTACGCGGTCGCGAATAATAAATATCAACCGAATTTCAAACCAGATCGGCCATCAAAATCCTTGATTTATGACGACATCAACAATCAGTTTGGATGGGCGATGTCACAGTGCCTTCCCTACGGAGAATTTGAGTGGGTAGAAGGCGATTTAGGCAATTTTAATTTCAATGTAGCTGCAGATAATCCTGAAGGCTACATTCTTGAAGTTGACTTAGATTACCCGCAAGGCATTCACAATTCCCATAGCGACCTCCCACTCTGTCCTGAACACCGCGCGCCGCTAAATTCTCGCGAAAAGAAATTAATAGCCACATTATATAACAAAGAACGTTACAAGCTTTGGAACACGGGTTAATTCTAACAGAAATTCATCGCGTTTTAAAATTTAATCAATCAGTTTGGCTTAAATCCTACATCGATTCAAATACAAAACATGTCGAAATTTGCAGGCCTTCGCTCAAAGATGTACGCGTATAGAGTGGATGGGGCGGACAAAAATAAGAAGGCCAAGGGTGTAAAGAGGCACATTGTCAAGCGCCACATCACGTTTAACTATTATTTAACCTGTTTGCGTGAGAGCAAAGAAACATCCATAGAACAAAAGCTGTTCAAATCAGAGCACTATCAGGTCTTTACCATTCCGAAAACCAAGACCGCTTTAAGTCCCCACGATGATAAAAGATACCTGATGCCCAGGTCGGTGGAAACACTGCCGTGGGGACATTGGAGAGTAATGGACTCGCAAAGTTGAGGTGTTGGCAAATCCTATGGCGCTGATGTGAAAAGTTCTATACAATTATTTTAAAGACGAACAGGACTGTGTAACTGAACGTTATATATCAAAATTCATGCAACACGTTAACAAAAGGTTAACTGATGCTCGAAAGCAATTAGATTCTGAATTACAAGACACAACTGAAAGGCTACAAGCTAAGGTATTGAATTTAGAATCTCATATAAATCGTTTATCAGAGGAGGTGGATATACAAAAGCTATCGATTGAAAAGATTCACAGTATTTTTGACGAGACCATTATCCGGGTGTGATACTTTCCGGGTGTGATATGCCGTATGGAAGCTATTGTTTGTGGAGGTGACTTATGTTTCAAATGTGTTTGGGGGACGGATAGGTAGTAGTAGGTGGGGGGTCAATTGAGCGTGGGTTCGTAAACAGGTAATGAAGATCCCACGCTCAATTAACTCCCTACCTACTACTACTTATCCAACCCTCAAACACAATTGAAACATGAGTCACCTCCACAAACAATAGCTTCCATACGGCATATTACACCCGGAATGTATCACACCCGGAGATAAATTCCTGGTGCCACCTGGTGCCAAGAGATATAGTCATTGAACGGATACCCGTTCAGGAGTCGTTTAAAAGCCGTTCAGAAGTTGTTCAGTAGCCGCTCAAAAGCTGTTCAGGAGCCGTTGAAAAGCTGTTCAGGAGCCGTTCAAAACCCGTTCAGAAGCTATTCAGTAGCCGTTCAGAAGCCGTTCAAAAGCTGTTCAGGAGTCGTTCAAAAGCCATTCAGAAGCTGTTCAGAAGCCGTTCAAAAGCTGTTCAGTAGCCGTTCAAAAGCCGTTTAGAAGCCGTTTTGGAAATATGCTAACATGCCTACGTAGATGGGCTAACCAAAGATAATATCATTTCTATATAATTCCACCGCAACCAAATTCTCGTTAAATACTGTACGAGATTTACAATCCTGATATCTCTGAAAGTCGAACGTTCTCCATCGCCTTCCTTTCTAATTGTCTCGTCAAAAATACTGTAAATCTTTTCAATCGATAGCTTTTGTATATCCTAGCTTTTGTATATCCACCTCCTCTGATAAGCGATTTATATGAGATTCTAAATTCAATATCTTAGCTTGTAGCCTTTCAGTTGTGTCTTGTAATTCAGAATTTAATTGCTTTCGAGCATCAGTTAATCTTTTGTTAACGTGTTGCATGAATTTTGATATATATCGTTCAGTTACACAGTCCTGTTTGTCCTTAAAATAGTTGTATAATACTTTTCACATCAGCGCCATAGGATTCGCCAACACCTCAACTTTGCGAGTCCATTATTCTCCAATGTCACCATGGCAGTGTTTCCACCGATCTGGGCATCAGGTACCTTTTGTCAGCGTGGGGACTTAAAGCGGTCTTGGTTTTCGGAATGGTAAAGACCTGATGGTGCTCTGATTTGAACAGCTTTTGTTCTATGGATGTTTCTTTGCTCTCACGCAAACAGGTTAAATAATCGTTAAACGTGATGTGGCGCTTGACAATGTGCCTCTTTACACCCTTGGCCTTCTTATTTTTGTCCGCCCCATCCACTCTATACGCGTACATCTTTGAGCGAAGGCCTGCAAATTTCGACATGTTTTGTGTTTGAATCGTTGTAGGATTTAAGCCAAACTGATTGATTAAATTTTAAGACGCGATGAATTTTTGTTAGAATTAACCTGTTTTCCAAAGCTTGTTGTAAATTGCGGTAATGGATAACAGAACGTTCTTTGTTATATAATGTGGCTAATAATTTCTTTTCGAGAGAATTTGGCGGCGCGCGGTGTTCAGGACAGAGTGGGAGGTCGCTATGGGAATTGTGAATGCATTGCGGGTAATCTAAGTCAACTTCAAGAATGTAGCCTTCAGGATTATCTGCAGCTACATTGAAATTAAAATTGCCTAAATCGCCTTCTACCCACTCAAATCCTCCGTAGGGAAGGCACTGTGACATCGCCCATCTAAACTGATTGTTGATGTTGTCATAAATCAAGAATTTTGATGGCCGATTTGGTTTGAAATTCGGCTGATATTTATTATTCGCGACCGCGTAACGTTTCGAGCACTGGCTTAGCCCTTCTCGGATACCTCGCTCTATAAACAGCACCATATCGATATCTGTTAGCAGCTCGAGCGTAATACCGGTAAACTTTAGCATACAATTCCAGGTATACCCGGGTCTAAGCCGTAGGTTTTCAAGCAGTTAGTCCGAATTTTTAAATAAGTTTTTAAATATAGGTCGCTGTTTACGTCATCCACATCCCTGAACAGTATCTCAGCCCCCGTAAGAGCTATGGCCGTTTCGACGTTAAAATCGAATTACCCGAAGCCATTGTATCATCACTAGTACACCCTAAGGCCTTTTGGTAGCTCACGCGTTTTAAATTTCTCACCGACCCTAGTACATCATTCGCATGCGTTTCAAAAGAGGCGGGGCTTATGACGTTACGGCCAGAAGTAGGGGTGGTGGGGATAAAAAGTAATTTTAGACCCCTATGTTAAATCTTATGGAAATTTGTGCCAGAACTCTCATAGCTATACTACTATAATCATTTGAGTGAAACTATGCCTACTCAAATGAAACATTGAATAATGGTTTGGTATTTGGTTAGGAAGCCCGCATAACGGCGATACTGTACCCAAATATGACCTCATCCGTTACGTACGCTATAACAAGGCCTAAGCGGTCTTCGATGATGTCACCAACGCTGGGTTGGTGATGTATCGCCATGCACGATATTAGCCTAAGCGGTAAAGGAATCGTTTTTTTGTATTTCTCTTTTAGGTTTTGAAGGGATTCCGGTTTAAAGAGGATACCGGCCGTCAACTGAGCCCTTCTTCGCATCCCATTCAATTTTATTTTGGAAAAACCAAGTTTCAAAGCAAAAACCAAACACGTAACCGAACACCGTTTTCGTGAAGATGAATTTGTGGTTGATATTTAATCCACTAATTATTATTATTTGTTATTGTACATGTATTTTGACGAAACTAAGGTTGAAATAATACAGTAATTACAATTTTATATGAAATTCTGTTCAATTTCACGAGGAAATGTACAGGCATGTTATTTAACCAGAGTCTTTAATTGCCTATTATGTGGTGTTTTACTTAATCTATCTTTCCTATTACGTGGTGTTTTACTTTTCCCACAATCGTTTTTAAGTAGGGTATTTGTAGAACAAGTTATTATAATTGTTGCAATACGTTCACTACTGTGAATATGACATTTCATATATCAGTATCCGAAATGGCTACGTTCGGTGATATAATTTAAAATATATTGCATTAAAACAGAACGTTTATATACATTTAAAAACATCCCTTCGTGTTCAAAAATAATGTTGTTAAATATAACGTAAGAATATAAAACCATTTGAAGAATAATATCTTCACGTTTTTTGTCAAATACAACGGACAGTTAGGGATTGAGTTGGAATAGCATCTTTTTTAAGCCTAGGATATTTCAAACTTACAGTTATAGTTTCACTAGTTCTTAAATCTGTAGGTGTTGAAAAATAAATAATTTCTTCTATTTACAAAGTGTAACTCACAAACAAAACATACAACAACATTACATGTATCACCAACAAAGTACGGAAATATCACTACACAGTATTTTTAAAATAAAGCTAATATAATTTGGATAAACCAATTCAAAACGCAAGAAACGATCTGAACGTGTGAAAACAGCCGACGCCGCAGTTTTTAGGTTATCCCGTTTTTATCGTTTGAGAAAAGGCTTTCTCGCTTATACAACACTAGAAAAACATTACAGGTATCACCAACAAAGTACGGGAATATCGCTATACAGTATTTTTTTAATAAAACCAATATAACTTGGATAAACCAATTCAAAACGCAAGAAACGATCTGAACGTGCGAATAATCAATGGCCCACTTCAAAATACGTCAGAGCCTGCTGATGTCAAAGCGTTGAGGCTTTGTGTATATCGTTGGTAACGCCTCATCCCTATAACTCTGTTATTTCTCCTTTTTATCATACAAGTACGGGTAATTACAAGTACGGGTAATTATATACGGCTTGTCCCAACCTTCTGAAATTGTAGAACTGCACCTAGAGTGTAAACAGTAGGACGCCAAATTTTTCCGAGAACATAATAGACCTCATATAGTCCTAAATTTTGTTTTCAATTTCCTGAATTTAATTTTCCTATTTCCTTGAAAATTAGAACGCATTTGAAATACACAGGGTGTTCATTAATGCACACCAAACCTTGCCAAATTTGAGTACTAAAAACATTTTTTTAATAGCACCATATTTCTGTATATGGAATGTATACCTCTTTAGTTTTTGTATAGTGATGCATATATCTAACATTGAAAGTAAAAGGGGATATTACAGTTGAGCGCCAGTCCTGTAGTCTTAGTACTGTTTGGTACCATGACTACAGTACTCACAAGGACGTTTTTAAACTATTTGCAGACAAAAGCGAGTTTTGCACTTGGAAATTGCATCCAAATGACTTCCGGTGTTAATATAGTTTGGTTACCGTGACAACAGTAAGCAAAACATACTGACATTGACGATCTTAGGCTGTTAATTCACGATTTCTAGCCTAAGTAAGAGAGAGTTAGATGGTAGGTACAATTTATCAGGAAAAAGTGAAAAGAATGATATATTTTACCTAGTAGTATGTATAAGATACGCTATTCTGACCAACGATATCCACAATCGAAAAAATTTGTCAAATTAAATCCAAGATTCGATGTTACTGGAGATGTTCATTCTATTGATGTAAAAATAATAAGAAAAGGATAATGTTAATGCATCTTTCTATCTTCTTAATGAAAAAGGACACGGGAAACAATATTTTAATGAAGGTTCACACACGCTAACAGTAAATGATGTAAACATAAACATGCCATTTTAAATTTGAAATAAAAACTAAAAATTTGAAAAACCTGTTATACAATTGAATTGAAATAAACTATGAACAAACTCACTACGTTCAACATTCCTTCCTTCCGCCTCGATACATTTGCGCAATCGTTTGCTAAACCTGTTCTGCACATTTCTTGGCGCAGTAGGTGTTGTACTCCGGAATGTCTGCGTTATCCTTAACTTCATACATAAACAACATGTATTAACTCTTCTGTATGTAATTCATTTGGTAAGTAGCTACTTAGTACTCAGGCTTAAAATTTTGAATCGACAGTTAAGAATAGCGATCTCAGTATATTTTGTTTGCTGTTGCTAGGGTGACTAAACAATACCAGAAACCATTTCGACTCACGTTGAATTGCAAGTATCTGTTTTACTTTCAATGTTAGACACATGCATAATTGTACAAAGACGTACAGATATAAATTTCCTATACGGTGGATACAAAAGAAATATTCGGTGCTATTTAAAAAAAATGAGGTTTTTGGTGTTTGAGTTTGGCAAAGTTTGGTGATCAATACCGAACACCCAGTACATTTCGAAGGCGTTCTAATACAATGTCTAGATAGAGTCAAGTATGTAATTTAATCTTGTAGACATTTACGCAAAGATGTGTTTGCATTTCTGATTTTCTAAATTTAGGCGATTGATAAATATCTCGAAGTCTGTTAGAAATAGACATATGAAATTCATGTTATATTGGTTTATTTTTAGATTGAGGAACCAAATACATAATAATATGTAGGCTGTTCTATTTAAAATAATGAAGTAAATGTCTTGTTCGCTACCTATCAATCACACTGTATATGCATAAATATTTTTGAAAGATATCCTATCTGGTCTATATTATCCGTGCGATGGCGTGGGCTACACATGCAACAAATGCATTTCTACCAAGTGACTTTTTAATTTGTCATTGCTCACATTTATCTGATTTTGTAATTGTAGATATATTGTATTCGAAGTAATCTAAAGTTTAGTTTTGTTGAAATAACGGTTGTTAGGTGCGAAACATGAAACGACGGAAAATGCATTCATTTCCAACTGAGCATACACTACTTTTTAACTTTAATCGAAGCTAATGTCGGTGAATTAATTTTGATTCGCAATTAAATATAGAAAATGTCTCATGTCCAATATTCCAATTTTTAAAAATTAATAATATGGTTGATGTTTAACAAAAGAAAATTACCCTACAATCAGAGAAAGAAAAGAAACTGTATGTTTATATACCGTACCCAACAAAAACAGATACGTTTCTTTAATTTATAACATGCATACGAAAAATATAAACACGCATACTAGTTATAAAACCAAATACATATAGCGTACAGTATGTTTAGTGATCTATGTATTCGAAGCTGAACAAAACCGAACATAGTTGAAAAAACCGAACCAGACCAAATAGAGTCAACGGGACCGATTAGAGCTGAACATAATTGAACACGACCGAATGGAATTAAATGTAGCTGAGTGAAATCGAACAGAACCGTATATAACCGAATGGAACCGAGCAACATCGAATGTAGCCGAACGTAGCCGAATGGAGCCGAGTACAACTGAATATAGCCAAACGGAATCGAGTGAACATAGACGACCGCGTCCCAACAAAATGGAAATGGAACCCAACATTACTGACCACGGCCGTGAAATAATTAATAAGATTACTCAGCGAATTATCTTCGCTTCACGTTATATACAAACAGATAGATTCGAAAAATTCGCCTTTTACTTCACACTTCGAGTGCTAAAAATATCGAGCAGTAGATACGTTTTGCGTGATTACTTTTTATTCGCTATTTGTTCGTGAATGAAAACGATATGAGATGACGTATCCTGCGTACATTAGCTTTTTGTTAACGCTATATTGTTTGTGTATGCTTACACAAACTTTATAAAACAAGAAAGAGTTTGTGTTACTTTGAGTGCGAATATGTTTGCGCAAATCTACATTACAGTGCACTAACATATCGTTCGTTAATGTTTGTTTTCCTTATCTGCATACAATACAATAGATTATGTCGGCCATTCGAAAGAGAACATTCTTTCGAATAAATTGAGTTTTGAAAAATGGAATTGAGACATAATAATACGCGTTATATGAAACCTATTACGATTAAATGCACTCTACAAACGTTTAAGAAGGTATGTACGACTATATAAATCAAGACTCGCGTCAACAGTAAATCTAGAAATTTATCGTTGCAGAATCTGCACGTTATAACGTGGATAGATGAAATTCAACGTTGGTAATTTATGTTACGCTTCTGAGAGAACGAAACGTCACCAACATAAGACGTATATTTGTCAGGAGTTGCGAATGAGTATAAAAATACATATGTATTCGTTGGATGAGGAAGTAAATGTAGACCCAGTTTCTGGTTGGTTAATTTGGATGTATATGACTTACTATTGTTGTTACATTATCGATTAAGAAATTCTCACACTAAAAACTGTAATAACATCATGTAACATCACGGTCTTTTAAAACCTTCGGTATTAATTTTTACACAACGTCAAAAGTGGTTATAAATCATTGACCGGTGCTTCCGACAAATCGAGCATACCTAGCGTCTGCGGATGCAACCACCGATCAAGGTATTGATCGCGCGTACGTACGGTGTACACCGGAAATGGAAGGTAGCGTCTGCTGATCAATAAATCATAAACTGCTTTGTAGAACCTACAGGGTCATTAACGACGATGGCCTGTTAAGAGCATCTCTGGAAATAATTAAAGTACCTTTCTAAAATGTTGGTGGACGATATTATGGATAATGATATAGTTCCTAAAAATATTTTCAACCTTGATTAAACTGGAAAAGGATATTGAGTTTCTTATTTCAAATGGTATACCCTGTATATTATGGATCCTCAAGATTGATCCTTCAAAGACAAACTCAACGATATATAATATCACCGCCCTTGAGATATTCAATTTTTCTTGAGAAATTTGACAAACGTGGAGTTTAACTTAAAAAACAATATCTTATATACGGTATTACTAGAGTTTGTTAAAAAGGTGGTACCGGCAGTGGCGCACTGCATAAAAGTAGGTACGTAATATACAATATTAGTGAAAAATAATATTGTTACTTTTTCCTGTCGTCTTGATGTCCACTGTGGCAATTGACAACCGCCCTGGTAAGTTGCGTAGAATTGCAACGTCAGCAACGTTTCCATTGTTCATTCATTCAGCCGTAGACGGTGTTGTGAATACGTTGTCGTATACTTCGAAAATGATCGTTCGACATCCAGTCAAGTAAGATTTGCAAATGTTAGATATTCCTTTTCCTCATCTGGGCACTCTTGATTTTCAGTTATAGATCGAACCTTTTGTAAATCGGGATTTTTCGTTAAAATTGCACCAAATTTTTGAGCAACATCGACTCCTATAGTGTTCGTCAAGTTTTCTAGAGCGGCTTGTAAATTGTTTATGCAATTTAATGCGTCTCGTGCAGATAAGTGAGTGTTTTCTAATTGCTCAATAGCTTGTGCAACTTCAGAATAGTTCATGGAAATTTCATCTATTTGTTGTTTAACGTCCGAATTGGAAAAAAGTTGCTGACGATCTCGAACTGCTGCAGAATCATTTGAATCAAGTTTCAAGATGACATTTTTCACTTGTGAAAAATATTTCTGATAGTGAGATACTGCCTGGAGCCATGTTCCCCGTCGTGTTATTACAGGTTGAGGTGGTGGTGGTAATTTCGGACACAATTGTTTGAATACACGGATGTGTTTGGGAGATTTGATGAAAATTTTTTTGGTAGATGCTGTTAACTTATCCACCATCGGATACTTCTTTCGAATGGTTTCTGCTACGAGGTGACATGCGTGTATGAGGCATGTTATGTGAAGCAGAGTCGTAAAGCATGTTTTCAACATCCTACCAACTCTTAGCATTGTTGCGGCTCCGTCAGTAACGAACATTGTGACTTGGGTTCCTGTGATACAAAATTCTCTCGCGAATCTTTTATTATCTTGACAACGGTTTCTGGATTAGTTCTCTGAATCCTTTTACTGGATAACAACAATGAAGCGGGTGGACTATCACGTTTTAAAGGACGCGCTACAACATGAATGACGCTGTATTTCTGAGGATCCGCACATGGGCAAATTTTCTTATTTGTCAACTCGTCTTTTATACATTCCTTTACTGTATCTTGCACACGTGGCAAATTGTATCGTAATTGCATAGATGTTGGCAGCTTCCATGAGGGAACGTACTTAGCCCAAAAAAGACGAAAGTGTTCATTAGATACTAGATGTTGTGGGATGTTGCACACACCTAACATAAAAATAAAATGATATAAAAATTGCCAGTATGGAATGCTGTTTCTTAAATTCAATACATGACGTTTACTTTTACAATGTTTTCTACATTCAAACCTATCGCGACTTAGCAATCCGCTATTGCATATTGTGCAATAAATATGCGGACTTCTATATTCTAATCCAGGGAAATGCCTGAGATATTTATTCACATTCCAAAGGAACGTTACACCATTTGGGCGTCCCATCTCCGCGTACTTATTTGGCGTGCAGCGTGCAACGTATTGTCACTTTGAACTCTCTCGCGGTACTGTCGAGATCGACTACGAGTTGAAAATTACCTCTACCCACGGCGCTACCGCTACGCTACTGCCATCCGCTTCCACCTTTTTAACAAACTCTAGGTATTACCCATGTATACCAGTCTTTAGATTTTCACTGGTAACATAAATTCTTCTTTATTGTTGTTCCAAACACTAACATGTTTAACTAAAATAATTTAAATTTTTTTAAATGGCAATCGCAATTTTTGAGAATGTCTACACAGTCTACTCGAAAGAGTGCTGGTAAAACATATTTTACTTTCTATACCTAAATTCGCTCGATTCTTTATCACCAATAAACCGCCAGAATTGATGAGGTAGGCTTCGTTTAGCTTAAGCTAATGTCAAATGAATACTGTGACATTACGTTAACAAGTCAGAATTTATTGGGTGCTTTGTGCTTTTTTGTATTGAAATATAACAGATATTAATAATGCATATTTTTAATGTTTAAATTGAATAAAAGATTAACTTGCAGATGGGATATATAATAAAGATTGTATTTATGTTCTATTGTTAACGTAAAATAAATATTGAATTAAAGCTAAATATTTAGTTCATTATTAGTAAAGGCTTAATTAGTAGCATTAAATAAATATATTTATTGGTGTAGTATATAATGTTTTTTTTATAAGATAAATTGAAAAACAGAATCAAAAAGTTAGATGACAGTGTAAAATCAAATATTGAACAAACTATACAAGTAAAAAAAAAATATATTATAGAAGTTCAGAACAATCTTCCCCTAGTTGCAGCAAAAGAAATTGAAGTATGATAGAGTATTTATGATGTTCTCCCTCGAAGTAATTGGTTTCTTTTAAACCTTTCGCCATCAATTTTGCTAAATAAGGATACCGATCATTAAACACCCCACAAACTTTATTAATTATCTTATTGCATTCACTACGTACAAAAAATATATATCAGTTAAGTTTTTCAGTCATGGAAAAAGCTTAACAATTTTTTTGTTCTACAAAGACTTTATATGTAGGTTCACCAACACATTTATAGGTATATGAATTCCAATATTACGACTGATGTTTGCACATCACACGCTATACTACAACTCTTTATGAATTGTTTTGCATAAAGCTTTTATATTATTTAAATTACTGACAGCTAGTTTCCCATGCAAAACACTTCGAGGAACTGTTTACTACTTTATTATTCCCATATATGTAACCTTAGACACTAAGATAACATTCTACTGAATATGTGTTTCACATACCATAACTTATCTTTATTACTATACTCTGCCATGATTAATAGTTTCTGGCATATTATACCGGCCACAATTATTTGCCCAAATACATTTTTGTTTGGATTTTAGAAAATTATTTATTTGTTGTTATTTAGAGGGTATAATTATTTACCTACAAGTAAAAGAAAGATATCACATCAAATAATTCGACAAAAAAGTCCTCTGATGCTTAGTTATGGATTGAATTACTTTAATCCGATAATTAGGGGTTCAGGTAGGATCACAAAAGACCCGAAATGTAATACAATTATCCTTCACTAATAAATATTTAATGTAAATGCAGGTAAATATTATAATAATGAATTTAGATTTAGTAGTTATTGTTCTTTTAAACAGTGAATATTCTTAGTAAAATTATCTGAAATTTGTATTAAAATGGCGAAAACAAGAAAGTTGCCTTTAGAAATCCGCATAATGATTGTTGCTTTACATAATCTTGACCGAAGTAACAGATATATCCCAAGAAAATTGAGTCTAAGTCGCCGAACTATTGATTATAACGTTAAAAAATATCAAGAGGTTGGAACGCTATTAAATAGAAAACGAACAGGACAACAGAAAGTGACGACACCATCGAAGGACGTCAAATAATTTTAACGAGGCTGAAATAAATATTGAGCGTGCAAAACGAATTAGTTTAACCTCCGTGAAAAGGAGATTGAGAGAGGGTAGTTTATTTGGTCGAATAGCGTTGCGTAAACCACTCTAACGCAAGCCAAATAAAATAAAACGGCTGCAGTGGACTAGAGAGCATCAACATTGGTCAGTTGATGAGTGGAAAAATGTTTTCTAGACCGATGAGTCCAAATTTGAACCTCGGTTTTAAGAGAAGAATGTTCGTTCGAAGATCGATAGAAGAACGAGGAGCAGAATCATGTGTAGTACCTACAGTCAAGCATGGGGGCGAATTGGTCATGGTTTGGGGTTGTTTTGGCGCCGTATCCTTAGGAAACTCGGTTAAAATAAATGAAATTTGAAGAAAAGAGCGCTACCGGGAAATTTTGGAAACAAATGCTGTACCATCTGGAGTGAGGATAATCGCTGACTATTTCATATTTCAACAGGATAACGATCGGAAACATACCTCTAAACTGTGCCGCGAATATTTAGAATCGGTGGAACGCGAAAGCAATATCAACATAATGAAATGGCCTCCTCGAAGCCCAGATGCTGATTCCATAAAGGTTTTGTAGAAGGACCTCAATAGACAGATGAAAATAAATCCTCTAACTGCTAAGGAATCGTCGTGGAAACAACTACAAGAAGCCTGGCTTAAAATAGAACCTGCTACTCTGACGAAATGGATAGAGTGAATGCCGCGAGTGTGTGCCGCAATTATTAAGAGTCGAGGTGGACATTTTTTTGTATCAAATAAATTTTATTATTATAAAACTACAATTTCTTCTTCAGTTATCCTTTCCTTTATTCATACGTATTTCTTTGGGTGGGCTAATAATTGTGGCTGGTAGTGTAGATATGAACAAAATGTCATTATTGTAGTGTTCATTTGTCATTAACTTAAGCAAAACAAAACCTACCTTGTCATTTCTAGTTGTTTATTGGTAAAAATTGCCATTTAAAAAATATTTGATTGATTTTTGGAATACTCTGTATAACATTTTTGGTATGTATTTATAGCAATAAAGGAATTTATGTTCCCAATAGAAATCTCAAAATTGTTTTACATGGGTAATATCGAATAGAAGATATTGATGGTTAAGATAAATCCTGCATCTGTCAAATTTTCCAGAAAAATTATCTCAAGATGTATCAAAGGTGGTACATCCTATATCTACGGTATTGTATATCATTGAACTTGTTTTTGAAAGGTCTATCTACGGGATT
This sequence comes from Dynastes maya, assembly GCA_029619315.2. Classification (NCBI taxonomy): domain Eukaryota; kingdom Metazoa; phylum Arthropoda; class Insecta; order Coleoptera; family Scarabaeidae; genus Dynastes; species Dynastes maya. The sequence continues at coordinate 64,856,330 of JAROYE020000003.1, read as the reverse complement.
CATATTATACTGGGTATACTATTGTTGATATCCGTTTCAGGTTTAATCGAGACTGCCATAAAGTTGAAAATAATAATAATAATAATTTATTAGTTCTGTAACTGCACTTACAAAAACATTGGCATAAATAATATCCACGTATAACTAGCTCCTAGTATAAACAAAATTCACCTATAAATAAAACTGTGTATAAACAAAAATGGGGGTACAAATAAAATCGGTCCATAAATTAAAGAAACTATACAAGCAAAGGAAAGTGTATAAATGAGACATATTTACCTGCCAGCAGAAGTCAAAGAACTCATCCACGCTATGCAATGCCCTCTCAATTAAAAGTTTTTTATCTTAACTTTAAACGCGCTCAATGTTGTCGTGTTTTTTATTTGGATTGTGGGCCAGTTAAAATGTTTGCATGCATTGTAATAGCTTTGTTGATATTTTGTCGTTGTGTGCATTTCTGTTATTAGTGTATAATTTGTATGTCTTGTTTCGTAATTATGTTCAATATTGCAAAATTTGCTTTTATTGTCATACGCGAAGCATAGAATCTCATAAATATACAACGACGGAACAGCCATTGTGCCAAGGCTCTTAAATGAGTCCGTGCAGGAGTCCCGAGGACGTAATCGACATATAGTGCAGAGAGCCCTGATGAACTCCTGCATAGACCGTGAGTGAACCGGAATCGCAACCATTCACATGAACATATTGACTTCTACCGGTAAGGTAAGATTGGAAGCAATCACGTGCAACACCTCGAATTCCATAAATTTTCAATTTACTAATTAATATGTCATGACTAACTGTGTCAAATGCCTTGGTTAGATCTATAAAGAGACCAAGTGGTAAGTCTCCCTTGTCCAATGCCGAAGTCACGCCATTTACATATACATCCAAAGGAGTTTTAACACTTCTTCCCCTCACGAAACCATGCTGAAAGGGTTGTAGCAAGCTACGCTTATTTAAAAAATGCAGTAGACTATCACTCACAATAAGTTCTATAAGTTTTGATATGCCCGATACTAAAGATATTGGTCTATAGTTTTGTATTAATTGCTTATCTTGACCCTTATAAACTGGGATTGCTTTAACGTGCTTTAATTCGGCGGGAAACATTCCCTGCTAGAAAGAGAGACTTACAATATGGGCAAGTGGTGTTCAAATGAATATTCTTACTTTTATGTGCAAATTACACTGGGGAACAATTTGTAACACAATTTCTGTTGAGTTTGGTTTTTGAGCTGTTTTATAGTTAATTAGGCATGCTGGTTTCAAAACTGTAGTTAGTTTTCTTCTACCACGTCAAGTTTTATCTCTACACCTTCTGAGAATGTGACCATTCTCCGTGAAATCGAGCATGGATCATAGGAAGCACTATCGCTCTCCTATTGGTTGACACAAACCTTCTCCGATGGGCGCCAGGTGAATGACGTATAAGAGAACAGCGAAAGGTTTATACTTGTCTGGACTTGTTCAGTTATGCCTGAGATACTGTAGTGAGACGTTGTGTCGCTCTGAAACGGTGCAGCCCGTTCCGACGTGGAGTTTGAGTTATTGTTTATATACAAAGTTAGCAGTGTTTAGTGTTTATTTATATATGAGCTGAAACTTTTCCTTATGTCTACCTCTGCTAGTTCACGTCGTAAGTGCCTAAACAGCCCCGATTCGTTTTGTTACATATGTGGCAGTTTTAGCATTCCCAGTCAAAGGACAAACATCAGTACATTTGTCAGGCAAGTCTATTTTGCCTATTTTAAAATGAAAATTGGTGATCAAGATAAATCATGGGCCCCTCACAAAGTGTGTAAGCAGCGTGTTGAGGGTTTACGGATATGGACCAAGGGAACACGTGATAAACTTCCATTTGGTATACTAATGATTTGGCGAGAGCCCAGAGATCATTCAAGTGATTGTTACTTTTGTACAGTGAAAACGTCAGGATATAACAAGAAAAACAAATGTAAAATAGAGTATCCTAGTTTACCATCAGCTATAGGCCCAGTGCCTCATTCAGTCGAAATCCCAGTGCCAGTCTTCAATAAATTACCCTCTTAGGAAATACGGGAATTCGAGTCTGGTGAAGATCAAAGTGACCCCAACGATGAAGATTTTCAAATTAAAGATGATTCCGTTCGTAATGGATTTGACCAGCATGAGTTGAATGATTTGGTACGAGATTTGCTACTATCCAAAAAAGCTTCAGAGCTCTTAGCATCAAGACTGCACGAGAAAAACTTGCTTGAAAAGGGAGCTAAGGTATCCTATTTTCGATCAAGAGAAAGTGCGTTTCTACAATACTTTCGAAGTGATGATGGATTTGTGTATTGCCATAACGTACATGGTTTAATGGAAGAGTTGGGAATTTCACCCTATAACGCAACTGAATGGCGACTGTTTATCAATAGCTCAAAGCGGAGCTTGAAGTGTGTTCTCCTCCACAATGGAAATTTATTTGCTTCAGTCCCGATAGGCCATTCAGTTCGTTTGAGTGAAGAATATGAAGACATAAAGAGAGTCATTGATTTGTTGCATTACCACATGTACCAATAGATCATTTGTGTTGACCTTAAAATGGTTAGCTTCCTTCTTGGCTAGCAACGCGGATATACCAAGTATCCCTGCTTTTTGTGTATGTAGGACAGCAGAGCACGTGAGAAGCTTTGGGTGCAGTCGATCTGACCTGAAACCTGGTGATCCAAACATTGTACATCAGCTACTTGTCGACAGAAAGAACATTATATTTCCACCTCTACATATAAAATGGGGTCTCATGAAGCAATTCGTTAAAGCTTTGCCAATTGAAGGAGACTGTTTCAAGTATCTCATTTCGGCATTTCCTAGCCTGTCATTTGAAAAGATAAAGGTCGGTGTTTTTGATGATCCACAGATTCGGCAGCTTCTTAAAGATGAACATTTCATCGGTACAATGTCAGAAATTGAAAAGAATGCTTGGTTGGCATTCAAAAACATTGTTAAAAACTATCTTGGAAATACACGAGCACAGAATTACGCCAAAATTGTCCAGCAACTCGAGGAGAGCTTCAAACTGCTAGGTTACAGCATGAGCACCAAATTGCATTTTTTACATAGCCATCCTGCTAACATCCCGGAAAATCTTGGTGCAGTCAGTGATGAGCAGGGTGAGCGATTTCACCAGGATTTGAAGGTCATGGAGGCACAGTATCAGGGTAGATGGGATGTACATATGATGGCATTGTTGGAGCATCAAGCGAGAATGTCCACAGATTAAACATTCCAGAAAAAGCTATAAGCGAAAATTTTTGCCTTAATATGTAATTACCGTTCGATAAAAAAACAACTATTTGTATGAACACAATTTAACTTGCAATAACTATTATAGCCTTTGTATGAATAAAATTATTTTTTATAAACAGTGTATTTGGTAAGTTTTTACTTTATTTTCCTTTATATGCACAATTTGTATGACTTTTGAGTGTATCCTGTAGCTTAAAAGGTTGACGTGATTGACAAAAACTGCGGTTATTTTTGGATCCAGAGGCCAAAAGTTAGTTGAAAATAAGTCACAGATTTAAGACAACGAAATTGCTGTTCCCCAGTGTTATTCGAGATACTGTCGTTTCCGGATGAGTTGGTAGTTTTTAATTTTGAGGTATGTTTCGACATCCATAGGGGTGGTCGGTTGGAAAACAAAAGAATCCACAACGCCAAATTTTGATTTGAAAGAGTATAATGCGATTTCATCTATAGCTCGCTGAGAACATAAGTCCTCAACAGTGGATATGAAATAATTATTAAATTTATGTGGCACATCCTTCTCACTAACCAAGGTATCGTTTTGTTTTATTTTAATAGTTTCATTGCTTGTTTTTGATTTCCCTAGCTCGTTATTAATAATTTGCCACATACACTTAGTTTTATTGCCAGTTTGCAATAGCTTCGCGTTTATTTTTTGCCGCTTTATATTGTTTAATAGTGTATTGTACTTAAAATTAAGTTTTTTGAAGACATCTCCAAATATTGGATACTGTGCATTCAAATTTGCGACTAAGGATAAGTAATGTTTTTGTTCCAACAGCTCTATTCTAAATGATTTGAACTTTTCACCTTAACTTTTTTTATCGGAAAGCAATTTAAAAAGTGTCTTTGTACTATATGGTTAAAGTCATTAAGCGCGCAATTCATGCCCTGCTCATGTAACACCTGCATCCAAGACTCCTGTTCCAGCAAACCGGAAAACGCCACAATATTTGATGTAGAGAAGAATCTCGTTTCACGATAATTATCAAAAGTATCATTATTTGTAACATTATTTGTCAACAGCTGCCCATAATGATTAGATAAGTGTCTTCACAACCCTAGCACAACAGTGAGAGGAATATGACTCATTCACGACAATATTATCAATACACACACTACTACGCGAACGTACACGTGTTGGGTCGCTAATTAAGAAATCCACGTTCAAAGAACGAATCAAATCAAGAAAACCGGTAATCCTCTTATCTACTATCGAAAAATTTATATTGAAATCACCGGCAATAACTAATAGTTTATCGTTATTACACACCAACTCCAAAATATCACCGAACCTATCTAAGAACATCTCATAGTCGCCAGACGGAATGCGATACACTACAATAACAATCATATCATTAGTAACCACTTCTATACCACAACATTCAATCACATTTTCAGTATAGATACATCTCATTTAAAATGGATAAAGTTTTATATTGGAAACTACTATCACTTAAACCATAAATAGCTACTCCGCCGTGTTTGCTATTTTTTCTACAAAATGAACTTAATAAATCCATACACGTGGAAAGAATGCCTAATAACAATAACCAAAAAAAAAATAATATTAAATGCTAATATAGCTCATGGCATTGGTGGAATCATTCCCGGCAAAAACAATGTAGCAGAGTTGGTTATTGTTATTAGGCATTCTTTCCACGTGTATTTCTATACATCATGGTAAGCCTGAGGAATCATTTGCACGTATAGATGTCGCTGTGCCTAGGCACAACGCCCTCTTGCGTTTGGCAGCCCAGGAGCTGCCCGATAGGTGGTGGACATCTACACTCCGGTTTGTCTTACTACCCTCTGGGACGGCGTGACTGTGTTTCTTGGCGATATGTGTCGCCGGGAGACATATTCAGTGCTGCTTTGGAGATTAGCAATATAAACTGAAAGGCAAACGCAATGATAGCGGCAGAAGATTGTGCTCAGAACCATGCTGATGACGCCGAGTAGGCAGAAACATGTCCATGTGTTAGCGCTATTTTCTCTACTACATTGTTCTTTCCGAGAATGATTCCACCAATACCATGAGCTATATTAGCATTTATTTTTTTTTTTTGGTTATTAATAAATCCATATTTTGTATTTTGCACATATCCAGCTGCATCTGACTTTGTCAATGTTTTGACACTAATAGCAAATTGAGATTCAAGTGTTTTACAAGCATTTCCAACTGACACAGTTTATTACTTAGGCATTGAACATTCTGGTGTAAAATGTTTATGCTAGAATTGCTGGCACTCACGAAAAAAGTCAGTGTTGGATCCACCGTCTCCAATACTCGACCCTAAGTACTTTAACGATGGTTTTCTCCAGTTCGTTACATATCTTCCTTTTTGCTTTTGTATTAAAGTGTAAACCACGATTTGTGTAATCAGTTTTTATTTTATTTTCATTTACATTGAAGATCAAAATTTTCCCGGATTTATCAACCCATATTGGAGTTTATTGCAAGGATCTTGTGGTTTAAGCTGGTGTTGTCATATCGAATAAATGGTAATCAAATGTATTATACTTATCATTTGTTCCGCCCATAATATGCAAAGGATTTCGTTAGAAAATCAATGAATAATATGACCGAACCGTGCATATTAAGAAATACATCATTATCCATAATATCGCCAACCAAAATTTCAAAAAGATACTTTAATTATTTCCAGAGATACTTTTAATAGGCCCTCGTCGTAAATGAGCTTGTTAGCTTGGTTTAACTCATTTTTCTCAAATAGGAAACAAAGTACAAAAATAGATGACGCCTAATCGTCTTTTCTCGACACTGGCATTGGAGTGCCTCAAGGGTCTGTTTTAGGCCCTACACTTTTCTTAATATATATAAATGATTTACCTTTAAATTTACCCCAGGCACAAGAAATATTCCTTTATGCTGATGACGTAAGCATTCTTGTAAATTCTTCCAATGTAGCCAAGTTGGTGTGTAAGGTACAAATCATATTTTCTAATGTTTGTGCGTGGATGACAAACAACAGATTTCTTATCAATTATGACAAAACCAAATTTCTTTACTTTCACAATAAAAATAAATTAATTTCGCAAATAAATGTGAACGGCGATACATGGAATGTTGAATCATCGACGAAAATCTTAGGCTTAATAATTCACGAAAATTTAAATTGGTCCCTACATATAGATCATTTATGTAAAACGCTCTCGAAAACTTGTTTTATTCTGAGACAATTGAAAGTAACCTGCTGCAATGTAGATACCTTAAAAACATTTTATTATGCTAATTTTGTAGCTTGCATGCGTTACAGTATAATCAATTGGGGCATGTCATCTGACATTGATAGAGTTTTTTAAATTCAAAAACGGGCTCTTAGGACAATCTTTGGTTTGGGCTATAGAGAGTCGTGTAGGAACATTTTTAAAAGTAACTCCATCTTCACGGTTTATGATCTGTTTGTTTATGAAACACTGCTATTTGTTTTCAAATACAGGGACGAATTCTCCCGATATAATTACTAACGCTGGCCACGAGCGGTACCGCGCATCGGCGTAGAATCAGTTCGGACCGAGAGGAACGGTAGTATTACTTCGTCTGCGGAGCAGTACGGACATTTTCGCTGCCGGTCAGTTGCGCAATTGCTTATCTGTCCTAGAAAAATTATGATTTCGTCAGCAAAACGACCGCGGCCGGACAAACTTCGAAAATTTATTGCAGAAATTCCAGACTTAATATATGAAGGTGCTAAAATTGAATGTGTAATCTGTAAAATCCCGTTAATGTGTTGGTCCAGACAACATTGTCTACGACACGTAAATAGTGAAAAGCATGTCTCAAAAAGAAATTGCGCACGAGACAATGAAAAATTTATATTTAATTTATGCGTTACGTTTATCGCATGTAATATACCGTTTAATTTACTAGACAAGGAACCATTTATCTGCTTTTAGAATAACTATTCGGAGTGCAAATTACCAAGTCGAACATCGTTACGAAGAATTGTGCCATCTGCGCGCGAACATATTGAACAAAAAATAAAATCGGAGTTGAAAGATCAAAAATTGTGGTTATGTGTCGACGAAACAACAGATCGGAAGAAACAGTCTGTTCTTAATGTAATGGCACGCAAATTGGAACCTCACCAATCGGCACCTTCAATTCTATTAGTCTCCAAACGAATACAACAGTGTACTGCCGAAGTAATTTCAAAGTTATTGTTAAATACATTGGACAAGTTTGAACTTTCAACAAACCAACTCTTGATGTTAGTGAGTGATGGTGCTGCAAACATGCTTTCTGTAGGCCGGTCTCTTAAAAAGCATTCTGCTAATTTGGTACACATTACGTGTAAAATTCATGCTCTCAATCTTGTGGCGGATAGTATCAGAAAATGTTATCCTGAAGTAGACGCTTTAATAGCGCATACCAAAGCAGTATTTGTCAAATCACCGAAACGTATTCGCGAATTTCATAGACTGTGCCCCCGTATACCAGAGCCACCAGAACCTATTCTAACTCGTTGGGGAACATGGTTGCAGGCCGCGTTTTATAATCATAAATATTTTGACAATATTAAGAACGTGGTTTTACAATTCGATACAAAGGAAGCTGCCGCTATCCAGAAAAGCCAGTCGAAATTTCAAGATAGTCAGGTTAAAATGGATTTAAAAATCATTCACGACAATTACTTCGGGCTAGCAGATGCAATAGAAAAATTACAAAATCCTGCGGTGCCGTTAGAAGAATCTCTACAAATAGTGCAACATGTTCACGCACAGCTATGCGCGATTGAAGACGCAAAAAATGTTTCTGTTCTAGAAAAATTTGAAAGTGTTTTTGAGAAAAATTCTGATTTTGGCACATTAAGACACATTTGTGAAGGTGCGTCAACAGAATCGTTAAGTTATTTGAAAGATTATTTTACTTACGCAAATATTACGTCACTAGATGTAGAACGTTCGTTCTCTGCATATAAACGCATTTTTTCCTCATGCCGTACTAGTTTTGCCGAAACAACAGTTGAAACATATGTAATGTTGCAGATATTTAACAGACATTATTCACTTTCTGATTTCACGGAGGACTCTTAAAATGGTAAGAGTTTGAGCACGTGTTATCTAATTTTTATTTAAAAGATGAGCGAAATTATTTGCGGCAGCAAACTTCTCTATTAGCAGAATAACTCTAGTAGAACGCGAGGCCTGGTCGACTCTACGCTACTGCGCGGTACCGCTCGTGGCCAGCTTTAATAATTACACTCATGAATACCATACTCGTACGAATGACTACCTTTTACCTCCCGCTCACAAAAAGATTATCTATCAAAAGAGTCCTTATTTTATTGGTTGTAAATTTTATAATAGTTTACCACCCAAAATAAAAAGTGTTAACAATTATTATTATTATTATTATTATTAATTATTATTATTATATTATTAATTTATTATATTATTATATTTATTTTTATTATTATTATTATTATTATTATTATTATTATTATTATATTATTATTATATATTATTATTATTATTATTATATTATTATTATTATTATTATTATTATTATTTATTTTATTATTATTATTTATATTATATTATTATTATATTATT